>JAQMRL010000010.1:33248783-33793783 GCA_035578175.1 Catonia carolina
GTCCCAATCAAATCGGATAAACAAGTTTATACTGTATGATAAATCCAGTAATACATTACTAAGTAGATGACTTTTCCTATTTACACGCAATTCAAACAGAAATCTACAATACTGGCCTAAATTTCTAGTTCCACATATAGTTATGAACAAAATTAAAAAACTAAAAAAACCGAGTTTTGGTAAATCTAGTCCTTAATGTTACAATAGACAGACGGAATTATCATAACAATTTGTAAAACCCAATTTGAGGTTCAAATTCTCCAATAATTTTTAATCCTACAAAGACATACAGAAATTTATTTTTGGTTTCCAAACACAGTTTTATCACAAAATATGGTTGCAAGAAGTACTTTCGGTAATTGAACAAAAAAAAACATCTAATGTGAGTTTTATAAAGAGATAATGTCTGTTATTTAACATTGTGTCAATTCATTAATTGTGTTTATTCAGAAACTTCAAATTTTTTAAATATAATTCCGACAACAATAAAATTAAAATGTCATGGAATTTTTTTATATCGTTCTACTTTTGAACGAGATAAATAAATAAAGTGAATTAATTATTAGCATTTGCTATTTCTGAGTTAAAGAGCAGACAAAACACAGGACATTCCCAGCAAGTGCATTCACAGCAGTTATAAATAGCCAAGTAATAAAAATTATATTGAACTGATTAAATTATTAACTCATATTAAGTTAACAGTAGAGTGTAAAAATAAAAATAGTTTTAGTTAACTTAAAAAACGAATAAATTTTTTTACGAAACATCACAACAATAAGCATAAGTTCAAAAAATCAGAACATGCCATTATTTTCTATTTAATTTAACCAAATCATAAAAAATGAAAAATACCAAATTACATTCTATTCTCAAATGATGACAAACTCATTATCAGAATAAAAAATATGTTTTAGACAGTTTCTTTAAGAAATTTAAAAAAGTATAATTTTATTTAAAAGTGTCTACAATAACTAAATGTTCATCACACTTTTACTAATTAAATTAAGAATATAATCAGTTACAATATCAGTATTAACATTCAAAATTAATTGATAAACTCATTAATGAATTTAATGGGTGTTTTAGAACGTAACCTGTAATGTGCCGCGTGTCAAGTTGGCGAATTGTGTTATTCTACTGAAACCACCAACATTCTCAATCGTGTAAATCTTAACATTGCAATAAACTGATGGATTAAGTTATGATAAACCACACTGTCCACAAATTTGTCAAAAAATAAAGGCCCTATTACACGATGCAAAGATTGAACACCGATTTGACATGAGTGTT
The DNA here is from genome assembly GCA_035578175.1 of Catonia carolina. Classification (NCBI taxonomy): domain Eukaryota; kingdom Metazoa; phylum Arthropoda; class Insecta; order Hemiptera; family Achilidae; genus Catonia; species Catonia carolina. The sequence continues at coordinate 33,250,074 of JAQMRL010000010.1, forward strand.
ATGGTCGTTCCTTTAACATAGAAGGATTTTCATGCTCCATATTCAAAAGTTTTGACTGACCATCACTAAAATAAACACGATTCAAAACCAAAACCGCAATACCGTTTTAATCAACAAGATAATGAAATTGACAAGAATACTGTATATGTTTTCTTCTTGCAGTTCACGTACGACAATGATGCGGTAACCATGCAAACATAATTTTTTAGTAGCCCTAAAAGCAGTATATTGTAAAATACCAGCCTGCGAAAAATAACTTCCAGAGTGATTTTATAGGAGTGAGTCAAACGTTCTTTTACATTCCCAGAACTGCCACGGTTATCACCGATGATTGACCTGTGCTTTTTCAATTTATTAAACTCCCAGTTTCATGAAATTTATTTAACAAACACAAGATTGTTGACTTAAAATCGGAATAGTAGAATTGGGAAATGTTTACTGAAACTCATCTTTTACTCGTTCATGAGATTCATAAGGGAAGTAAGTTTCAGGTATAAACACACTTTCGTCTATGGAAAATGACATTAAAGAGACAAATGAATGCTGTGTCAGTGTTGCCAACTGACACGTAAGAAAACAAAATTTACCTATGCGTTATGTCTACCTTCTTAATGTTACGGTGGCGTCCTTTTTGAAACACCCATTATATTAAATACTTCAGTTACATAAAAAAAATTAATATCTGCTTTGAAATGACACAACGCTCTTCATTTCGGTATGTAAAGACCTGAAAAGTTATCTAATCAGGGTTACGAACAAAAAATAAAAATATTTTATTAGGAAATATGTGAACAATCAAACATGATTATCAATTCCAAAGAAGATTAAAAATCACTAATGGTACGGTTCCTGTTATCTACAGAATCACATTCATTCATTCAACTTGAGAAGTTCTAAAATGTATTAAATTTACTAAGTACTTATGTAATTAAACATTACCTATAAATTACTATTAATGTTCACTGTCATACAATCACTGCAGGCTGTTAAAAAACAGCACAAGACAAGAACCCATGAACCTCATCACAATCAAGTGAAAATTTTATAACAAAATAACCAAACAGTTCCAATAAAAATATACAAAATTACTGAATACAAATGTATTTTACAACCTTAATACATCTTTATAATGTAAATAAAACTTTGTATATACAGTTGACCCTTAATTTTTTCAGGGGTTACATTCCATAAAATTCTGCATATAATGAAATCACGTAAATTGTGATTCACATTTAATTAAAAAATACAAGTAAAATTTGAGTTAAGTACTGAAAAATACAGGTAAGTTCATGTACTCAAAAAAAATGTGTTTTATTTCTTTCTCTTGTTCTATTTGAATACACATAGGGAAGGCACGCATTGTTTTCATATTGATTTTTCGAAATCAATTTTTCAGGCCCCATGAACCCAAAAAAAAATATTTTTGATGATTGGTATGTGTGTGTGTGTGTGTGAACAAAATATCTCAAGAACAGAATATTGTACCAAGTTGAAACTCGGGACCAAAAGGGGATCTAACACAAACATTTTTATAAAAATCGGTCAATTGGAAAAAGTAGTTTATTCGTGATATTTTCTTAACAACGGCTCATTCAATTTTTCTAAAAATTGCCTCATTAACTACATTTTTCTTGGTCTATAAGAGACAAGAATCACAGATGCTTCATTATGCAGACCTGCCATTGGAGTAAAAAAATACTATGGCGTCTATATGCGTCATATAACCTTAACGTGTTAATTAACATCTTGTGCCTGTATGTCTGAAAATCCTTCTCCAAGTCACCGTCTGGTAATGAAGACTACTCCATTATAAATATCCTCTAAATCTTTATTTATTTTTTGTTAATCACCTCCTTTCTTTGGCCTGGCATTTACCGCTTGGGCCAAAGTTTCTTCCAACACATGTCCAATATTTTCTGTTGTAACTCACCTAAAGATTATTTTTACATTTGCAAAGCAAATGTTAACAATTTCTATCATAATATATACTACATTATGGAATTTATGGTATTTTATTACAAAAAAAACTTCACAAAATGTGATAAATGACTGCTTATATGTGAAATCTACTGTAAATTTTTAATAATATTAAAAATTAAAATTAATTAATATTAAAGAAGATCCCAATACAAGAACGATCAAAATCACTTCACCCTCATTTTATACAGGTTCAATTTTTAATTAAATTAAAATCTTGTGTACTGTAAGAAATGAAGTAAAATGTCTTGTACCTTGTACATTTTCATAAAGATTATTTATTGGAAACAGAATAATAGTTAGTTTTGCAATTTTTTTTAAAGTCCTTTACCCAAATTATTTTAAATAGATTGCATTAAGTGCATTATAAACATTGCAAGAATAATCATAGTCATGACTTAGAGCAATATTGATTTGGGTCAAAATTTTGTAACATGATTTATACCATACCGTATTACATAATTAGACAATTTTGAATACTGCTGAATAAGATTTGATTAAAATATAACCACAACACAAAGGTAAAATATGTGAGAATGACTAAACACTTCTACAAAATGGAAGCACAACATCCATTGCCTTCTTGACTTTAATCATTCTTGCCATTTAGCCAATTGTCATTTTTCGTAATAAAATATACTAAGTTCATTATCGCAATGTTCTGTTTACTCATGTTATACAATAGATCACACAACTGTTTGAAATTGAGCAAAAAATGACTTTGATCATTTTTACCGTTTGCTCTTAAATGTTCCTAATTTACTCAACTGCGTACAACCAAAACCAAATAAAAATATTACATGTAAATAATTGAAGGTCAACTGTATTACAAAATTCTTTAAGTAACTAGACATATTTTCTTATTTACTTTTATATTCCCTTCAAACAATCCATAGTACAGTGTGTTTATCTCTATACTATAACACACTTACTTCCCAAATACAACAATATATTTTTTACATGTACAAAAAAATTACAAAAACTATTTATAAATATTATATAAAATAATAATCAATAAACGCTGTGAAAAAAACAAAATGATGTACAAAAATACCCAAGTGTTAGTGATTAATGTGTTAGTGACAATAAAATGCAACAAAAAGCAATGAAGAATAATGTTAAGTGACAGTATAAGAAGTAAATAATAGTAAAGTGATTTAAGAAAATGCGTAAACAAACACCCTGTAAAAAAACAGTACATGAAAGACAAAACACAAAAAAAAAACACCACACACATAGAATAAGACAAAAACCAAAACGAAAACAGATTGAAGAAGAATTATGAATAAAAACGGTAAAAATAAAAAAAATTATTTTTTTTATTTTTGATTCCTATAAACCATACTTACAGGAAATATATTAACGAATCATTTATTTTTTCATCACCAGTCACCAAATAATTAGAAGGGCAAATATTTGTAGTAGTAGTAGTAGTAGTTGTGTAGTAGTAGTAGTAAAGGATAACACATCGACAAATTGAAACAAAAGAGAAAAAACAACAAAATCAAAAATTTAAACCAAAAACTAAATAAAAAAATAAATAAAAAATTATTATTTTTTATTCAATTTACGTTACCACCAAACGACAATATTAATTTATAAGTCTACTTCAAAAATCAAAATACAATACCAACACCTTCAAAAACTAATACAGTTACAAAATTTTAACTAAATTTTTTTTAATAGAACACAACCATTACGCTTTTTAGCCTACGATGAAAAATGAAATACATCATCAACAATTTAATTATCTACCATTCAAAATAGCAAGGTGCAGTACAAATTATATTATAAATCTACTTTTCAAAATGCAGGAAATACTACCATCGAAGAATAAGAAATCAATAAGAAAAATGTTTAAAAATTTGGTTTTTATCACTTCAATATGCACATAAAAATTATGATTATTATACAGGAAAATTGTTTGCCTTAACCCTTTGCACTTTCCTGGCTACCATATTTTCTCGATACTACACTTAATGCAACGACTTGCACATTGTAGGAGTTTTTTTTTGTATTATTTTAACCTAATATTTTTATGTTATTTTGTAAGTGTAACTAATATAATTGATGTAATACATACTTATATTTTTTTTTACTTCAATTTTTTGTAAGGACTATTAGCTTTTGTTAAAAAGATTACGTTTCTGCTTCAAATACAGTATGTTTATGTATCTGTTAATAAAACAAAATACATTACAAGGTCATTAATTGATATCAGAAAAAATGTTGTTAATTTCTGGCAATAAATCTTTTCCATCATTCATTTTCACAATAATAAATTTTTTTTTTTTTTTTGGTTTAATGTCTGACTGTTTTCCAATTTCTGCTAATGCAGATACATGAAAATGAGCGACAAAAAAATGCCAGACCTGACCAAGAATCGAACCCGGGACCCCGGCGTAGAAGCCAGTTGCGCTAACCACTACGCCAACGGGCCGGCCAATAATAAAATATTATATCAGATGTTTATATACAGAGTTAACCCGTGAATACTAACAGGATCATTACTATTATTAAGTGCTTGAATGCTTTTGAAATGTGGCGATACCGTCGAATGTTTGGACCCTGAATACAACATGTAACAAATGGAAAAAATTGAAGGGAAAAGGGATCCTGGTCGGAGACAAACATCTGAGCTTAAAAAACTGAGACAATGGACTGGTCTCACTTCAGTAGATGATTTCCGAACTGCAGTGAATAAGATTGGATGGATAACAATGACCGCAAAAAGAAGAACATTGTAGAAGTTGTTTATAATAAATAAAACTAATTACTCTTTTGTTTTTGCCGTAAAATACAAGAATGAACAGTAACTAGACTGCCAGAGCAATTCAGACGGACAACAGCTATAGTACTGATAAAGGACAGCTTATCCATAAAAAATTTATTGGCCCAGATACTGTAGAATATTATATACTAAAGAAAAGCAACAACAGAAATAAATAAATAATATTTACTGACATTATTATCTGAAAATTTAAATAAATTTTGAGAAGTTTAATTTCAGTTTTATGACTTTGATAATGGTGGAACCACCGAAACATGCCAGTAGAATGTATGATTATATGTACAAAAAATAGTAAAAAACAAATGATACAGGAGCTGTAACAGCACTAAGTGAAAAATTAATATTTTTACAATAGGAACAAAAATAAAATTATTACCATTACAGAGGACAGTGGTATACTGTTCGCCAACTACGGCGGCATGTAGGGAGGGTAGCGGGACAGAGAGAGAATGTGTTGCGCCAGCCTTTCCCCTCAACTCATTTCAATCAGTGCACGGTGTTCAAGCGCAATAGTGACAATACGCGGTACGGTAGGGCACTCTGCCGGCCAGTTTCGTTCACTACACTCTAACAAGCTCATTTTTCATCAAAAAATTCTGGAAATATTACTTTCGCTTCCTAATGGATCTTATTTTATTAGACTAAAAATGGTATTATTATACTCTGATATGTATATAAGATACGCTCGTACAAAGTTAGATGTTTAAATCTCATCGCATTTTTTGCGTATCACGTAGGCTAATATAGGCCCTAACGTATTTTCCAGGATTACATAATATGCGTTTTATTGTTTTGTTATAAAATATAAAATTTTATCTGTAATTTAATGTATGTAGGACAGAAAGAGAAATAATAAACGAGCTTGAAAAAATCACTTTTTGAAGGGAAGTCAAAGATAGATCATCGTGTCTGGTGTCTACTTCCTGTTAATATTCCAAGAAGCTGAATCAATTTTAATAGTTGTGAATTTTATACGAAACATACGTCAAATTTTAGAAATCAACTACACACGCACAATATCAGTTGTTTGACATTTTAACAAAAAGAACTGTATAGTAAATATAACAGAATGAGGGTATGACGTCCCTCTCTTTCAAGCCTGTCAAAACGTATGGGTACATCATTCAGAAAAAAAACTTATTGCCTATTACCCTAAATTAAATTGCAGACATTCTCCCCCTAATTTTGTGCGCGCGTAACTAATCGGCTTTCGACAGCGACACAAATGTTAAAACGATAACCACACGTACACAACAAAACGAGTAATGAGTACTACTTTAGAGGCAGCCTGTATCTTTAGTCGACAGGCTACGGCGCCGTGGTGGGGGATCTACTTACTGTGCATGTGCGGCCCGCATGCCACCGTAGTTGGTCACCTTTATACTAGCTGTGTGAGGGTTTGAGATTGACAATGGCCAGTATAGTAGGCAGATGAGAGGTGAGTACATGACCACGTGACATGAAAACAGTGCTGGGCATATAAGCCAGGAGCTCCTCCAGTATGTTAATTAACAGGAAATTGCAAAGGGTTAACACAAATTATTGGTTCTTGTCAAATTTCTTAGTTTTATCTATTTTTATCTGATATTTTTCATAACTTATGCGATACTTAATTACTAATTTTAGTTTATAAAAATAGCGTGTAAAATTATAATTGATAACGTACGGTAGATGAAATCAAATTACATAATGTCACTTGTAATTATACAGCACAACTGCATTTAAAAATTATTACTGGAATAAACTCACATTTATAATAGTACTGATATATTAAACTGTCTAAATTAAACAAAATCAGTAGGATACAAAAGAGAAAGAAATTATTATGTGGATGATATTTTAACGTTAATAGACAAAAGCAATGGATAGTATATTTATTTAATAAACTATTTATTGAATAAATATTGTAATACTGGAATTTTGCACAGAAATTTTGTAATCTGAGTTTAATATTCAAATATTATACAATGTTTTGTGAATTTATTCAAAGAAACTATTGGAGAATAAATTCAGTAAATAGTCACACCAACAGCTTGGTTACTGGTGACTGGAGCATTTTCAATAGATAAAATTTCAAACTCAACCCAGAAAGTGAATCACCAGCACCTTCCGTTTTATAGTCTACCAGGATGCTATGTCATAGAGGTGGCCATGTTTTACAATCCAAAAAATATTCTAACACAAAATTTCCATCAGATTACACAACTTATAACTGCATTATTTAAAATGTCTAATTACAAATGATTTACCGAAACTACCATATCTGATTAATAGCCCCACTAAAACAAGGTAATTGACAATAGACATTTTTTCAATTTTCAAATAACATAATCACAGACGCACAATTTACGGACATACGATCACAGCAACAATCATGTACTATATATGTACTATAACATGCACTTTATACTGTGGTACACAATCCCAGTTGTTACACCTTAAGAAAAAAAAATTCCAAACGAATTCAATCAAATGTTTTTATGTTACTTCAACTCCTATAATTTAAAGAACAAAAAACTTTGTTAAGCAAAACAGTAATGCTTGCCAGATGATTAAACTTATAAATAATTTACTAGATAAAACAAGGAATCATTTAATGTACACTGTACATTAAATACCTAGATCTGTAAAAACAACCAGCTATCCCTACATTTTCTTAAATGCTGTTGACATTGAAAATTAAAATATATATTTACTGCTCATGAATTAATTTTCTATATTCCTGGAAATCTTTTGGTTATAATGAATGAAAACTATTCCAACACTTTGATTAACATACTGATAACGTAACTATTTAAAAAAAAAACAAATGATCTTATTTATCGAAAATAAGTAAGAGGAATGAAGAAGCTGAAGAATTAGAGATGGATTTACAGTAATCCCTTGATATCCGCGAGTTTAGCATCCGTGGACTTTGTCCGTGGGCCTAAAACCTTAAAATACGTACGCTTTCTCCCCTTGTGTACACCGTACTTGGTTGGGAAGTCATACAATTCTGAAAACATGTGTTTGAATAAATGTTTTGGCATCCGTATCATTTGAGTCACATACTACTATGGCGATGGCCGCCATGAGCCAAGCTAGATTTCCGCGTAATGTACGTAGTGAGCCAGTCACAGGGTACCGGGCTCCGCCAGTAACACCCCACCCTCACCGCCATATGTACGACCAGGCACCATACTGTAATTTCTCCGTACGTTTTCCTCCATGTGTTAGTCTAACTTTTTCGTATGTACGTACAGTTCTCTGTGTGTTTGACGACCCTGAAATGAAGCCAAGCATTTCTTCACAAACCATCAACGAGATCCTCAGCATGGCAACCCATTGGCGGACCATGTGTTGGAGACTGATCCTGTCATGGAAAGGGCCCTTCAAATCAAAAGAGGACTCAGGAGCAGATGATACCATACAAAGAAGTCCACAAGAAGTTTGAAAATAAGAAGAAGCAAAGAGCCATAACTAACTATTTTAAAACAACTTAAATTTGTTATGCGTACATTACTGTATTTATTAAATATTCATAGATTATAATAATGGTAAAATGTTCCTAAAACTATTAAATACTTGAAACGACTACAGGACTTTACCTTTAGAACCTAACCCCCATCTTTTCGTTCATATAAGGTATTATTATCCGTGGTTTTACTAACCGCGGTAACCCTCCGTAACGTAACCCCGGCGGATAACAAGGGATTACTGTATATAGAAGGGCTTGTAGATTCTCAAGACTGAACAGAGTTAGAAATGAGGTGATAAAAATAATTCAAAATAAGAAGTTATCATGGTATATGTGCAGGCTATGGAAAAAGAAAGGTTGCCATAAAAAGTTTTAATCTAGTGTCCATCAACAAGAAAAAAAGAGAAATACCAAGAAAAACATGGAGAAAAGATCAATCACAACATGATTACATGAGAGATGAAAAAGGGAATTAGCATGATAGGAGATGGTGTTTGAGACATGGAATATGAAGCAATCTGTAGAACTTACTTACAAAGTATATCATAACTACACACTAAGTCGCATGTTTTCATTAACAAAATAGTACATAAAATTCTGATATCAAAACTATGTTTAATTTTATAAATGTGAATAAAATTCACAAGAAATCTATTAAGATTCTTGTGACAAGTTCCAATTGGTAAGACTAAAAAATATTATTGTTACTACTGTTCAGTAATTACTACACACAAAAATAAAAGTTAAAAAAAATTAGATATATAACTATTAAATCATTACATATTATCTACATTGAAATTATTTAACTACCGCAATTTTCTCAATAACTGAATACTGTAGTTACAATAAACTCAAATTAAATTTGCCTATAACACAGAATTTTTTCAAACTAATAAATATACACTGAAAGTTAAAAATTTTAAAACCTTTTACGTATAAAATCTACACACTACAACAAGGTTTATAAAACAAATAACAAAGAAATAATATGTTTCACATTTGGATGTATAACCTGAAATAAATCAAAGACAAAATTAAATACACCTGAACATGATTAAATCTTAACCTAGAAACAAGATTAACTTATTTGATTTTATAGTTTCAAATAATCAAGGTTTAAGACAGAAAGACAGAAGAAAGAGAACTAAAAAAAAGCAGACCAAAAGTAATAAAATATGATAGGATAAGTAATAAAGCAATTAAGAATACTTGAAATAATGGAAGAAGTAATAGATATAAAAAATAAATAAATTACGCTTTAAATAAATTAAAAAATTATAATATAAATAACTTATAATAAAAATTGTTATGACAAATCACCAATTAACTAAAATTAAATTTTAGAATTGAATTATGTATTATTTTTTTAAAATATTACCCACATTAAACAAAATAAGCGTAATAAAAGGAAAATGAAAACCATCAGAAAGAAACCCTGCAAAGCTCTCTTACGAAAAGCAAATATAAAATTTCTTGTATAAATTCCACAGAAAATTGAACTTATTGAAATTATTAAAACAAAATAAAAATTTAGGTGTTTTTCAATCTATTTACATAATTTCTCAATATAACTATGTTTTTTACCATTATATACAATACATTGCATTGTCAGAAAAAATTATATATCACAGAAGGTTCTTCTCAAAATACCAACATATATTTATGTTTTTTAAAAATATTTTAAAGTGGCAAGTGGAATCACTGTTATGTTCACAAAAATATTTTCTTTAAATTTCTCAGTTATATTAAGGTTTTTTAAAATATTTATTTTTGAACATCTGAAGAAAAAACAAGAGCAGTGAACACTCAAGAAATAATCATTTGTAAGACAAACAAATCAAAATTAAAGTTGGATATTTTTTCTTTTAAATTATGTAAACATTTCTGTAACAACTAAAATATGACTTTGTTTCAATAACAATATAAAAATCAACACAGCATTTCTTTACCATACCTTGTACACTTCCACATAAAATCACAAATAAAAACATTTTATTAAGTACTTAACACCAACAACATTTAATTAACAAATTATGAATTCCGTAAAACCTCATAAACTGAAATAAAAAAATTAAACGACATACCTTGTTTGAACTGAAAATGCCGAATAGCCCGACCCGTTTTTTTAATTTACCCGCTGATATTGTACCTTTAACTGTCATTGGTTCTGGCCTAAATCCTCCTACGCTATTTATAGGTGGTGGTAATGTACTCAAATCACCACCTCTACCACTTAAATCTTCAAATGGAAAATCACCTGGAGGTTGAAATCCTGATTTATATCGTTCTATTACTAATAATGTGTCCTGCAATCAAAAGAAGAATAACATACTACACTGTGCGTCACATCATTGCGAACTTCAATGCCTAGCATTACTAATAGTTGCACCTCACCCCACATCTTCCAGCGTTACCACATGCACACATAAGTAATAGTAATGTAAGGATATGTCATAAAATAATAATTAAATTTATAATTTTTTTCTTATCCTTAATCTACGTATATTGGAATTGTTCAATTTAAGAAAAATAAGCAACACCATGACCCAACAAAATGAGGACGATGTGTATAATGTGCAAATGAGGTATAGTCTTATACAGACCCAGACTGACTAAGAGAGTAAGGTTAATTGAACTCCAACCATCAAAATACATTGGTAACCACTTGTCTAGTATTCAAATCCATATAAAAGTAACTACCTTTACTAGGATTTGAACCAGGAACCTTCATCTACGAAAATTAGCTGTTAAAACAGCTGACTCGCAGTGGCGACTTTACTTCTAAACCAACCCAGTGGGCCAAACTATATACAGTCGAACTCGGTTTTAGCGTCATTGAAGGGACAGATTAAATTTTGTCGTTACATCCGAGTGACGTTATAACAAAGTTAACTCTTGTATCAAGGTAAATATAACTAAACTAAAAATATTTCGTATACATGGCTACTAATTTACGTAATGTGCTTAACGTTTTTTATTTGCGATTTTTAAATAATAATACCTTAATAAAATAGATTAATAACCACTTTGTGTAAGTAGGTAGACTTTATTACGCATTAAAATACGGAAACCAAAATACATATTTGTATGTACATAAACTACATTATGGTACGTTATCTGCTTTATTAGAAGAAATCAGTGATTTTCTTTTAAACACCTCGTTCTGCGAAATAAATCCTCTCCGTACTGTCTCTCGGTGTCGGTGAAATCTTAACAAAGTTTCAGCCGCTAGCACTGCCTCCTGCAATGTTGGCGTAGTGGAGTCCTCTTCATCTTCCTTTTGCTCAGTCGCTTCTTTAGTATTAGAGAATTTTTTTAAATGTGAATAGTCTGATGTGAAAGTTAGGTACAGTGCTACCTACTAAGTGTCACATGTCGCATAGAGGGTGCAGTCCCAAAACTGACCTTGACGTAGATCAATCAGTAGTTATAGACACACATATGAACAGCTTAATAAAATCATTTAATCCCTTCGCGCAAGCAAACACTTTTCACAAGTAGACTATTGTAGCCTACTATATTACTGTATACTGCATTTTTCTTTTTCAAACAATTTACTGATACATAACGGCAAGTTCACAATCGTTGTACGTGAAGTAAAAAATGATTTCATCGAAAAAATTTTGACGCAACAACCGAGTTAATGACATTAAAACAGGGGGTTTTCAGACAGAAGTTTGACCCAACGCCTAAAAAAATGACGTGAAGTCCGAGGCCGTTAAAACCGGGTTCAACTGCATAATGAACCGAATATCAAAACTTAACTATAATACATAACATAATCAATCCTTCTCCTCTTCCAGCTTCAAACTTTGTAGTCTGCTGTTTCATGAAGAAGTTGGGATACTCATCTCTTCTGAGGTTTTTATAATATCACATTGACCGCTTGGCTTGAACATAAACACCTGTTTAGGTGTTCCGATTATTTGGCATCCACAACAAATGACTAAACCAACTCTTGCCAGTATTTTCTAATATCTGATATCACCTTTGGCATACAAAGTTCATACCTAAAATCTTCATTTTGTCTATGATCCATCGAACAATACCCTGGTAAAGATCTTAACAATCTCATCTTGGCAACCTCTATTCTCGATATTTGCTGAGCAGTCAAAATCCAACATTCTGAACCATTAAATAAAACAGGCAGATCCAAGGTGTGATGTCTCATTCTGTACTTTACCAACTAGCATTTTCCAAAAAACCTTGGAACTTCTCCAAATTATTTCCCCATCTTGTCGTTGATTCTGAAGTTATGAAGCATCTCAGGAGTCTGAAGTTACTGGGTGTTAAATCGAGCAGAGCCCTCGATTCAAACCAATGTAATTAAATGTAGTAAGGATTTCATTTATTGTCTGTACTGAGCAATGCACCATGTCTGTGTAATCATATACTTGAGGCTTCGTTGTGTTACTTGTAAGACTAATGTATTGTGTATCGTACAAGTAGTGTATCGTGTGTTGTTGTTTAGGTCATCCCTAAACGCTGGTTTGAACCTGTAGAAGTTTTACTAAGTAAAACGAGGAGTGAGGTGGTTTCCCATTGTCTTCCTCACTGAGTGGAAAGTACGCTTACCAGCATGCCAGGCCTTCTGAAAAGCACATATTTTCCACTCTGCAAATGACACCATCACTTCATTCACCACAGGGTCAGGCTGTATAATGAAATTCATTACTTTTAGAGGAGATAACTCTGATCATTGTCTTTTACACCCTCTACCTCTTCTGTTCTTAAATAATTCAGTCATTTAATTGGCTCACCATGTGATAAGAAATAGAATTATTTATTTTAGCCCTACAATGAACAGACTGAGCGTAAATAATTTGACACTCCACCTGTATGTTATGGGCATAAGTGTATCATGTGTAGATACATATCGTCAATTGTTATTTTTTTATTTAAGTCGCATCAACTGCTCAGTCATTAGCGATCGCGGATTATGTGACAATAACTGTGGGATTTGACAAGTGAAAATTTCCAGACCCTGGCCAAAAATTGAACCCGGGACCTCCGCATGGCAGGCCAATATGGTAACCACTACGCTACGGAGGCGGCCACTCTAAATTAATATGCTTGACTGTTTGTGTGATTGAAATAATCAAACAAGCAAAAAGCAAAAAAATAAAATGTTTACTTACTTCTTTTTCATTAATTTGTTGAGCTGCTGTAACAATTCCATCTAGGCACTGATTAATAATTGGAAATACTTTTTTCTCTACTTCTGCTGAATGTATCATAAAATTTTTAATATCTTTTACTCTTTTCTCATCTAATTCTTGTAGATGTCTGAATACTTCTGGAAGTAATATGTGGTAATGCTGGTTCTGAAATGATGAACAATGCAATTACGGACGTGAAAAATAAAATACAAAAAATTGAATTCAAAATGCATATAAAACATAAAATAAAAAAAAATTCAAGTATATAGGTATATGTAGGGTACATTATATTACAATATAACAACATTTACATATTATTTATATAACATTTAATTTGGGAATTTGTTAAGAATTATTGTTTCACGAATATCAATCAAACTTAAATGACTAATTATTTTTGACATAGTAGGGACTTAAAAAACAACACCAGTAAGGAAACAAGGTTGAGATTTCATAAAACAATAGCAGTGACAACCCGACTTTATGGTAGTGAAACTTGGGTGCTTGCAAAGACAGAGGAGAACAGATTGCAGGCACCTGAAATAAAATTTTTATGGCAAAAATATGGATGTAGTAGAGAAGTGTGTGGTAGGAATGCAGAGATAAAGTAAGAACTTAACATCTTCTCTATAAATGATCGGGTACTGCAAAATAAATTACAGTGGATTGAACACGTGGACAGGATGAGCGAGAATAGGGTACCTAAGCAAGCGCTGGGTTACAAACCAGAGGGAAAGAGAAATTGAGGACGCCCAAAGAAGAGATGGGCAGATTTCAGAGGTTCAGACCAGACAGGAATCTTAATCCTTGAAGGCCAGAAGAAGAACAAGATAATAGGACTTTGAATTCACATGTGATACCAAACTGCTAGACTGAGCAGTTTTGAGATACAGGAAGATTAAAACGGGGACCCTATTCCATCCTCTTATATAGCAGTCACCTTAAAAAACAACTATACAACATCGGGACCAAGTAAAACATAAAAACTCAAGCTCTGCTTCTGTCCGTAAGGACTGAATGAACATAATATAGTTACACTATATTATAGTGTACAGGTGTCATTAATGAGAAAGGCACCTTATATGCTATTTTATACATTAAGACAATACAGCTCACCCAGGGCAAACCTTTGCAGAAGAGCTTTACATAGGTGAAGTGGAGAGGAAATAGACCACCTCCCACATTATTTTAATGTGTGAACTATCATAGGTTAGTAGGTGATACTCATTCCTGAAAGTAATTCAAGGAGGAGTCAACGTTACCGAGGCAAAAAAGGAAAGATGGAGATAATACAATAGGCATTTCAGGGCTGCAGTGTTATGGGTCTGGACGGACTGCCCATCCCTACTGTGCAATTAAATCAGTCAAATACAACTTCTGCTTTAAAACATTCAATAAGCTGTTTATCAAAAATACATCTTAAAAACCATACAATTTCCTTCAGAAAATAATAGTTAAACCTCATTACACCTAAAACACAAAACTGATTCAAAATAGTTAAAAAATGAAGATCCTGTTTGTTTTTAAATACAAAAATCTACCAAATGGATTCAAACAATTTTTACATGGTTGTCAAGAGGACACTTTAGAAATTTTGTACAAAATGCTGGAAATGGAAATTGGTGAAAGCCATAATGAGATTTTGTGAGGTAAAAAAAAGCCAAGTACAGTAGTAATTCAATTAAAATTTCTATGGTGCTGCTATTCCAATGCCGACTTTGCAGAGTTCAGTTCGTTTTGACTGGCATGGTATAATCGCTGCAACACATCACAAAATAAGATGTAAGTGTTAACGCAGTTGTGAAATTGATCGTTAATAATAAATCAGTATTATTGTGCAAATTTATTCGCACAAGTCAGCTAGTAATTAAATAAAAGCTGATAAACAATATCAAAAATCATAAATTTCCCAATAAATCAAGAAATACAAATAAAACATCATTTAACAATAAAAAAAAACCAATAAAAGGACATCAGAACCAGCAGTATTTATTAAAATTGAAACAAAAACAAACCTGTAATTCATTTGTTCTTTGTAATTGGTTAGCATATTCATTCTTTGTTTCTTCGCACTGTTGTGACTTGAGGGTCATATTCATTCTTTGTTTTTCGACTTCGGCTCGTGAAAGGTTCATATCAGCATCGACTCTTTGAAAATTTTCTAACGCTCGTTCTGCTTCTCTTGATGCTTTATCGTAATTTTTCCGAGCTCGATCAAGTGAATTTATTTGATTATTTAATGCCGTCATCATCCGTGCTCCTTCTTGTAAGTGCTGAAACAGGTTACAATGAATTGAGTATAATAATTTCCAGAATTTATTAACAAAAAAAGTTATTACAACACTTAATTTAATGGAAAACAAATTTGAAAACAACAAAATTAACGATTTAGTTGGAATACCTATAAATAACCATTAATAAAGAGAAACTTGAATACTTCAGGGACGTTATGAGAAACAATAAATATAATCTGCTTTAATTAAAAATGTAAAAGAAGATCTAAGGAAGAAAAAATACTACCAAGCGAAAAATATCCTGATTCAAAAACCTAAAGGAAATGGTTTGGTAGCCCTTCAGTGGACCTAGTTTTGTCAAAGGCAACTTCGAGACTTTAAAAAGTGTATAGAACATGTCAAGATAAATTGATGATGCTGAATGTTAATGCTACATTAAATTTACTTACAAATTAATTAACATATCACCCAGTTTTTTAGTTTGTTATGCCTCTTTCTACTGATGGTGTCGGAAGTGAATCACACTGTCTCAATTCGAGACGTAAGTAGTAAGGGTGGGGTTTCGGTGTCAAAGAATAAAGAAATGAAGAGTGGAGAAAGGAATAAGTCACATGGGATGACACAGCAGACTGAACAATGCCACCTAATAATAGAGTATAATTTTACTATGTGTCTATAATACAAGTACACTGAATTTTGAATAACTTTGTATGTTTGAAGTTCTGAACAGTATTAAGCACTGATAACATGAATGCATTGTGTAACTGCTACAAACTTTATTTAAAAATGTCATTCGAATAAATGTTTTTTCGAATAAAAATTATTCGATTATGAAAAGTAATTATTTGTCCCACAACTGATGTGAGGATGTCAACATTCGGTAGGAGAGAAACTAGAACAGCGGTTCCCAACCCGGGGTACACGTACCCCTTGGGGTACCTGACGAACCGGTTAGGGGTACGCCAAAAATAAAGGACAATGGCGGATGTTGTTTTTCTGAGTAACTTGGTGGGGTTATTGTACTGACAAGCTTAATGCAAGCCCAGAACTAAGGCTTTATTTGTCTACATTTGAACCTGATTTCAAACAATTAAGTGCAACAAAACAGCCTCAAGGGTCAAACTAAAAAAAGAGTTCTGAAAACGTTCCCTGGACTAATAATTTAGTTTCAATACATCACAATTTTCATGTTAGATTTTGTATTTACAAATTTTAAAAGCATTTTGTATTTGATGTGAGTTTTTCAAAGTTTAAAAGTAATCTGTCTTGTCTTAGATTAGAAATACTATAATTATTACAACTCGTCATTAGTATTTTGATGTAAAATTAAGACCATACAAGAAATGTTCAGTTTTCAATAAAATATCTATTTTAAATGCTTGTGTTAACTTTCATTTTCCTTGGTTTAAATTTATATCTTAATCTGAACACATAATAAAACGTACAAATGTTAAGTTATATTTTCCAGTATTTAAAAACTAAACAACGTATACTCAAAGAAAAATACCATTATGATTATAAAAAAATAAATTTACATTATGCAAAATATTTGGAAATAAATAAACACATATGGAAATATGCAAATTGATTAGAGATTAGCTAGTGATTAAATAGCCCCTACTTAGTGAAGTATTGTAGTTACAGTGATGTTACATTTTTTGGGATTACAATTTTAGTTAAATTCACCAAGGGGTCCGGGAGAAAAAAAAGGTGGGAACCACTGAACTAGAAGAAGGAATATTTTTTAATCAATAGCATACAACAAAAGTGAATTGTTAAAATCTCTTCCAGTTAAAATTCAGTTGAAAAAAATGTCCAGCTTACTGATCAAGGTAAAAAATACCTAAAATAAAGAAACAATAACTAAATCAAGTAACAAATTCGACCATTAAGCTTGTTGAGCTGAAATGCTGAAGAAGAAATTCATTAATTCAGTAGAAATGGTAAATTGTATGGCTTTAAAGAAACACACTTCCATATTATAATTAGACCACAATGTTCACAAAAAGTGATTCAAATGAAAATACTTAAAGAAAAAGTAGGAACGAATAGGATTATTTTATACGGTACTATGGAAAGAAAGATCATTTTTTGGATGTTGGAATATAAATTACCTTTTCCACGGAAAAAGAAGGGAAGTGAAAGGAATGACTTCAATAGATTGATATGTAAAGAAAGAATAAAATATATGACAAGGTTAAGTACGTGGAAAGTTATGATAAAAGGAAAAGAAAAGTGTTTAATTAAATTTTGTATATGAATAATCATTACTCAATAATATGAGATTAACATTTCATACAAAAAAGTTAATTAAAAAACTCAACAAGACACTTTCTGAAAAATCAGATCTAGATTGACTGAGTTATCAAAGAAATAAAGTTACTTTACATTACTAATCAAACAAATTATAAAAATAAAAAGTATAAATATGACACATACCTTTTTTCTCTCATCTTTTAGATCTTTTACTAATATTGTAACAGCTCTTATAACATCAGATTGCAGATTTTCAGCGATAACTTCGTGTTGACCAGCTAAATCGTTGACTTCATTCATAACCAATTTAAATGCTCTGCATGGACTATATCTAAAACAAAGAAGAAGAAAACATTACTAAACAAAATATAATGCAAGTTTAATCAGCACGGCAAACTAAAATAATTGTCTTTGTAATTTTCCAAAAGCAATACTCAACTTTATTTGTTTATAAATTGGTTTTGATGCAGTCTCCTCAACAAAACAAATATAGGTTACAAAAATAAATAATACTAACAATTGCTAACCCTTTTGAAGTGTGGTGTTATAGGAAAATGTTAAATAACAACATAAACCCATCTTATAGCTTGCTGTTTTTAACAAGTTAAAAAGAATTAGCAAACTAGGCATTACTGAATGAAATAAGGTCTATTCTTTTCTAATTAGATTTTAATTAAATATCAGGACCTATCTTGAATTATATCGTTTTATTACCAAAAAAGGTTGCCCAGAAAATCCATATAAATAAATGCTGATATTACATCTTATAAATATATTTTTTAAATTTTAATAATGTATGTTTCTTTTTTGAATTTAAACTTTTAAAAATAGATACATTCAGTTGAAGTGAAATTGAAAAACTTTGAAGTGATATTGAACTCTGAAATATACAAACAAAAATACTAGTAACCAGATAGATCTGCATGTATTTATACAAGACAATCCTACAAAAATGATTTTACATAGCACAATTATATTTTTAAAAGGTAAAAAGAGCATAACACTATATTTAAACAAAAGATTCCTAACAGTAACTGGTAAAAACAATCATATCAAAAGAATAATAAACTCTGGGTGACATGACTTCACAAATTAGAATTTTCTTTCTAGAAAACACTACAAGCAAATATTAGACAGTAAAACCTGGATTGTTTCACAATACAAAAACATCAAATTAAATTTCATTAGAACAGGATGACAAATTACGATAAATGAATAGTTGATACATTTCAGCTAAATAAAGCTCGTTAGACAAAATTTACATTTTTAAATTGTACAAAAAATTAAAGTGAAATTTTTCCTGGTACATAACATAATTGAATAATTGTTATCCTAGTGACAAATAAAAATACAAAATCTTACCTCATGAGGTAAACGCAAAATTCATAGAAAAGGCGAATATAAAAAAGAATAATTACATTTTTAAATTAGAAAAGTTAACAAATATGATTGAATAAAAGTAAATCAAAACGTTAAAGACATAATTTTTTACAAAGACGACAGCTAACCAACAAACGGGCGACAACGTAAAACACCGGGATAAACCTAACGAAAAGAAAAAACAATAAGCACGCGAACTCTAGCGGCAGCAAAACGAGACAAGATCTAGACTTGACCAAAACATACGGCACAAAAAAATGTACCATAGTATTAATAAAGTGTTCCAAATAAGGCAATAATTACCCAAATGTCACAAGCAAAGAGAAGGGTGCTTGTCATGAACTGAAATAATGAATGGTGAACATTAATTTAAAGGATGTAATCTTACTTTTATTACTCCATTCGACAGGAAACAAAATAAAAATGAGTCTACAAAAAGATTTTAATAGCTAATAATTTAATTATTATTAACGAAATGACAAAATGTTATGCAATTTCGATCTAGCGCGGCACTGTGTCTGAGCAGTAACCCGGGCGTGTACAAACGTTATTTTCATATTTTGGTATACAGTACGAGAGGCCGAGAGTTCGAATCCCACACACTATTTAACTTTTTTACTAAATAATTTTAATAAAATTAAAATTAAATAACTGTTTAACTTAATTAAATAGAAAAAACCTTTACTAGTTAGTTGAATTAAAAATTACAATTATAATTTCTAATTTTATTCATTATTTAATTAATAATAACCAATGATCAATTAATTAACAAAAACAAAAAAAAAGTTTATATATGTAGGATCCAAGTTGTTTTTGTATGGATTTGAATACTAACCAATGATAACCAGTGTACTTTGATGGTTGGGGTTAAATTAACCATACTCTTTTAGGACTGGTCGGTCTGGGTCTGTACAAGACTATACCTTATTTACATCACATCACGTCATACACATCATCCTCATCTTATTTGGTCATGGGGTTGCTTATTATTCTGAATTGAACAGATTGGAACGTACGCACATTAGAATAAAACATTTGTAAATTGTACATACGAGGTGTGGCTATTAAATAACGAGACTGACGTTGTAAAAAATTATATTTTTATTTTATACATAATCACTTATTGTCACCTTTAATATACACTCCTTCTCTATCCCTACAACGCTCCATGCGAATTTTCCATTGTTGGAAACAGTGCTGGAAGTCATCTTCTGTCAGCTCCTTCAGGACAGGTGCCGCTTTCTCTTTTACAGCTTCCACAGACTCAAATCTTGCTCCTTTTAATGCAGATTTCACCTTAGGGAACAGGTAGAAGTCACATGGTGCAAGATCTGGTGAATAAAGTGGATGTTCTAACATTGAGATGCTGTACTTGATTAGGAACCTCTTGACAGATAATGCTGAATGAGCTGGCGCATTGTCTTGGTGGAGAACCCATGATTTGTCCTTCCACATTTCAGGGCGTTTTTCTTTACTCTTTGACGTCGTTTAGAAAGTACCTAAATGTAGTAATATTTATAAATTGTTTAACCTTTAGGAACCCAGTGAAGGTACACAATCCCATGAATATAAAAAAAAACAATCATCATTGCTTTAAATTTTGAATTGCTCATTACAGCTTTTTTGGCTCTCGGTGAAGTTCGGCTCTTCCAGAGTATGGATTGGCGCTTCGTTTCGGGATCATAGGTAAAAAACCACGTTTCATCACATGTTACTATCTTCTACCTGTTCCCTAAGCTGAAATCTGCATTAAAAGGGAAAAGATTTGAGTCTGGAAGCTGTAAAAGAGAAAGCAGCACGACAGAAGATGACTTCCAGCACTGTTTCCAACAATGGAAAATTCGCATGGAGCGTTGTAGGGATAGAGGAGTGTATTTTGAAGGTGACAATAAGTGATTATGTATAAAATAAAAATAAATTTTTTTACTACATCAGTCTCGTTATTAACAGCCACACCTTGTATATCAACAAAACGACCAGTGGAAAAAATTTTCTGATGGATATTTTCATCTCCAGTCTGCAAAGGGTTAAATTAAATAACCTCTTACAAAAAGTAGAAACAAAATCCTACTAATTTTTGACAAAGAATTTAAAAATGAGGACCGGAGAACCAATAGAGTGTATACCCTGAGTAAATACAATGATTTAAAATTTTTTGGTCGTGTTTCATGGAGTAACGATTCGAAACACAGATTCTGCGGGGAAATTTTTGCTTTCTTTCACTGAAAATCTAAAAAACAATTTGAATCTCTACATGTGTCAACAAAGGTTACTGATTTCATTTTTTTGTAATGGTATACAATTCCATACGCAACAAAACAAATTACATTCTTTAATTTTTGTTACGACCAATTTTACCCTAAAATGCAAATTGAAGCTTTAACTTTAACAAAAACTGATTTATTTAATTAACAAGCGCTTGCCATGAATTTTCTTTCTTAACGACCCCAATTGAAAAATTAAGTAACATTGCTATGGACATATTAAAAGAATTAGTGAGAAAAGAACACCAAGGAGAATGAAAGAGCTAGAGGTTGACAGAAGAAGACCATGAGGATACCCAAGGGGAAGATGGAAGGAGGGGAAATGACGCGAGAATCGAGAAAGATGAAGAGGTTTTGGTAACAGCCAGACCCAACATAGTTGGAACGGGTTCCATATGTGTATCTAATTCAAAATCATAAGAATCGGTTTGAGAAAATCAGATTTTTGTAATTTTGCATCAAAGTAAAGTAAGTTTAATTTTGGGATTACAGAACTAAAATAAAAACCACTTATTGTTGAAACCGTAGTTTTCAAATTTCAGTATAATCAGACAGATAGTTTTTTTTATTAATCCAAATAACACTTTTTGGCTTTATGGGTTTTTTTTAATTGAAATCTGGGTACAAAAAAATTTTCACAAATACAATATCCTCTCCCCCCTAAATCCTCTCCCTAAATTGTACATAGAATGTGAGTCAGTAAAATTAAAGAAATTCTAATAAAATTGGAAAGTAATAGGTATTTAATCTATTACAAACGCCATAAAAATTTCATTTCTTGTAAAACAAATAATTAAAATCAAGCTTCTGAAATACATAAATGAGGCAATTTTTTAGTTAATTTTTTTATTAAATACTTTTTGATAACTAGGGGAAAAATGTGAAAAAATAAATAAATTCCACAAAATTATTACTACTGAATAATTTTTAAAATTAATTGGATTCCTAGCATAACTTACAAGTGAATAAATTTTAGATATGTATTCTTATTAATATTGCATTCCACTAATGTGATGGAATTAAAATTAATATTTGAAATTTCTCTACTGAATACAAATATGTAGTACAATATAAATTATTTATTCTATTCTAAAAAAAGAATTGTCATTCCACAACACAACTCTATCGATTTCTACAAACATGCAATGAGACATATTGACCAAATAAAATTTGTGTTATTTGTACAGTTCCTGCAAAATAAATAAATAGTAACTTTTCGACATAGTAATGCAGTACTTCAGTGAATTTAGGAAAAAGGAAACAATTTGAGGGTTTTAAAGAAAATGAGAAGATGGCAAACAACAAGAAGGTCAAAAGAAAGAAAGAATTTAATGAAAAAAATTTTGGAAAGGTGAAAAATAGCAATGCAAAAGAGAAAACATTCGGCGTAAAAAAATCATTGAATGTTGTTCTCCAGACTGCCGAAACTAATAAAACAGCTTGGAGCAAAGTTACAGTTAGCAAAACGAATTAATGTTTATGTGTGTTCTGAGTTGCGTACTGACTAGATCTAGCCTCAAGTGAGGTTTTTTGGGTTTTATATCCGACTGTTTTGCAATTACTGCTAATGCAGATGGTGAGAAGGATGATAGATGAAGATGAGTGATGGGAAAATGCCGGACCTGACCAGGCATTGAACCCAGAACTACAGAATAGAAGCTAGTGAGGTTAACAGTTGCTTCTTTTGTAATATGGAAATTTTTTTATTTAGGGGTATTATGGACCACTCAAGTAACTTTAAACATTTAAGCTTTTTTAATCCTGTATTCTCATTCATTTTTCATTTGGGGTTTTCTTTCTTAAACTCATGCTATGATATTTACTTTTGCTCTTTAAGCAAGTTCACTAAGCTTTAAACGCTTGTCATTTTTTCCCTTTGTGTTGATTTTTTCTAACACAATTTTTATATTTTTAAAAATATCACAAAAATATTGGTAAAAGTGAGGCAGTTCATTATGATACAATTCCTTGATCCAAAGTTGTAGACTGTTCAATAATCCTTCCCTAGCAAATTCCCATTCCAATTGCTAGGCAACCTTATCTAACATACAGTTGAATATAACAGGTAACACAACAGAACCCTGCATGATCCAATTTTCAATTTCAACCTGTTCAGAAACAGTATTAAATAATACGAATAATTACGGAACCTCTTATTTGCCTGTTATTTAATGTCACAGCAACAAATAATTGTAAATATACAATTATAAAAATTTTACAACCATAAAAATGTATCAAACAATTAAAAAAGTGAAAATACATCAGCTTAAAATAAAATCATACAAAATAAACTAACAATGAATACAAAATGAAAATCAAAAAATCAATACGACGCATTGGTGTAAGATCAAGTGCAATACAAGGGGTCGTACTCTCACCTTGCAACAACCACATTTAAAATAGACAGTTGCCAGAAAATAGGGATATTGAAGTGATGCAGCGAAGCGAATAAATGTTTAAGTAGGGGTAGTCTAAAATGGAAAACTGAGAGGGTGCAACCCTTATACAGGAGATACCACAGGATACTTGAACAACAACAAAAAAATCACCCTTCTTACTACAATTTTTTGTAATTAAAGGTGTATTTAAATGTAATTTGGATTATTACGAGTACTTAAACAGAAATTTCAGATAAATAAGAAATGTGAAACAGGCAGTCCTTAGTTAAGACCTTAAAAGTAAAAACACTCAAACCAAGATGGACTGGAAAGAGATAAAAATATTCCTTAATGGTTTTATTTTAACTAGAAGGATTGAATGAGAAATATCATTGGAAGATTATTTTCACACTTGAAAAATTGTTCATTTTATGGAACAGCTGTACTACTACTGTACCACTAGTAGTACAGAAAGTGGCAACAATAGTACATACTGTAACCGCTCACCAATCCAGACTACTGTAATTATTAATGAGAGTAGAACAATCCCATTGGAACAATATTATTTTATTGACAACCATGCCAAACACTACAGCATCATCAGGAGGCAAAGCTTCAGCAAAAGAGTTATATTCCCCTGAATAATTTTTCCTACATAGCTAAAAATAGAATTAAACCAAAATTCTAAAAAGCTTCTCATAGAAAATAATAGGTATTATGTCACAATGCTGATTCAAAATAAATTCCGAACTTAGATTTGTTACTAACCCACCGGAGAGGTAAAGTCGTCGCCAAAATCAGCTGTTTAACAGCTGATTTTCGGAGACGAAGGTTCCTGGTTCAAATCCTGGTAAAGGTAGTTACTTTTATACGGATTTGAATACTAGACAGTGGTTACCGGTGTACTTTGATGGTTGGGGTTTAATTAACCATACTCTCTCAGGAATGATCAGCCTGGGTCTGTACAAGACTACATTTAATTTACACGTCATACACATCATCCTCATTTCATTGGGTCATGGGGTTGCTCATTGTTCTCAATTGAACAGATTGACGTACACAAATTAGGAATAAATTCGATTTTTTACTATTAACATCATTTTAAACAATGAACTCCGGCACGTTTTAACAAAAAATAACATCCAAAATAAGAGTTACTTCTGGTAAACACTTGGGAACCATTGTAAAAGAGAATAAGGACTCCAAGTACAAAAAATACGATCACGAATAGAAATGATTCAAATGTTTTTATAAAATGAAGGATCCAGTTGCCAACAAAAGGATTTAATTTCAGAAATTCAAACCAGACATATGACATGCAACAACTTCACAATTTATTTTGTATGGAACAAAGTAGATATCACATTTAAAAAATAAAGAATTGACAAAATCCAAGTTTCTGAACTTTTGGTACACTTCCATAAGTTTAGAGCAGCATGGACAGAGAAGAAAACCAAACACATAAGTTTCGTGTCTAAAGAATAAAGAAAGAAAACTTATTAACCATAATATTTTGAAATTAAATGTATATTCAAATTATTAAGTCTATAAAAGCAAGAAAAACTGGTATTTTTCAAAAATCCAACCTATTAGGAATAACAGCCACTAAAATATGTGAATTTCCAACACAGCAGACTTAATACTATTAAATAACAAAATATCATGTTCTACACAACCATTCGGAGGAGAAGAAGAAATTATAAAATTCAGGTATTACTTCAAACATACTCAAATTGGATTTACAAGATGAATAAATTAAACAACTAAAATGAGTTAATTTCATTTATTCATTCCTTAAATTTAAAAATTCATAAAAAAACTAAAATACGAAAATCCCTTTCATGTGATGAGGCGTCAAATTTTAAAATTGCTTACCTTTGACGGTAAAAACCATTTGTGATATCTGTATCTATTCTTTTAAGAGGAATCAAACGGCACTTACTTCTGTTTCCAAATTCCGACTTTGAGATCGTGATTTCCGGTTTTGAGCCAATTCCGGTTGAAGCCAGACCTTCAACCCTAATGATTTCAGTATCTACTCTTTAAGAGGAATCGAATGACACTATTTTTGTTTCCAAATTCCGACTTTGATTTCTTAACTTGCGATTTTGGGGCACTTCTGGTCTAAACCAGAACTTCAAACCTAATCTAAGCCAACCAAATTTTTCTCTAAATACAAACCCGAAAACCGTTTGCTGCTACCTCTTTTAGTTTCTGATTTTCATTTCTTGACTTCCGGTTTTGGACCACTTCTGGTTAAAACCGGAACTTCAAACCCAATTTAGGCTCACTAACTTTTTGTGTAGATTATGAATCCGAAAACCATTTGTTGTTATCTTTTGTAGTTTCTGACATCTGGGTGTAACGGACGGAAGGACAAAGGAAAATTATAGATGATAGTAATTTTAAAATTGCCTCAAAAATCATGTTAAAATTTAATTAAAAAATAATTTCCAGTTCCATAAATTTTTGGACGAAACATTAAATTAAAAAGAACAACACTGTTAAAATAATATCCATTAATTTTTACACTAATTATTTATTTACATTTATAAGTATTATAAAAGCTTCCAACTAATTAGTTTAACTTTTTTTATTTACTGACCTCAATTGATAATGAATCTGACATAATTCAACAACTATTTACATTAATAAAATATTTAAATTAGTATAGCCTAGTATTAAAAAAACAACAACAATTATTGCATAATTTATCACTTTTACTTTCTGTCGCAAACAAACACAAAATAATTTTTCTATTTCTTTTTTAACAGTTGGCTATTAGTAAAACATTCATTTTGTATATTGATTTAATAACAACCCTCTATTAAAATCACTACACCGACAATAATGTTAGTTATATGAATATTGACAAATAAAGGGGGATGAAACCAAATGAAAAACCCTCACTCCTGTATCATCATTATTACACAACCCTATATAGCACTTGCTGTTCTGCAGCATACACACAATTACTCCTGAATTGGCTACCTTCATTGTAACTTGAATTAGATACAATTTCCTGAATCAGGAAGCAACATTAAATTGACAAATGGAAACATGCAGACTTTTATCATACAATATTTTCTAAAAGGTCATCCAAGTGGAATAATGTACAAGTAACAATTTATTTTTAAAATACTAAATAAAACATTTAAAAATTTAAAAAAATTTTTTTTAATTTTTTATAATTGGTTGATTATGGTCGCATCAACATTCTAAGTTTTTAGCGACCCCATTACATAAAAAACACTAATTACATGACATAAGATTATAACACTTTAGGTTTACAACGATGTTTTTGAGTTAAATAAAATTTACACTTTTACAATTGAATCTTACACTTTTAAATTATAAATTATTTTGTATGAATTGCACTTTTATTTGCATTAAAATTGTCTTTGAATATTTAAAAATTGTATAAAGTCCAGTGTCTTTGTGTACTGTGTGTGATTAACGCAGTCTTTGTAATTGTCCGGTAAGTGAAATTGTCTCCGTATAGTGTTTAAGGTAGGACATTTCACAAGAATATGTTTGACAGTTAATTTCGTGTTGCAGTGTCTGCAGTAAACAGAGTCTTGTTTCGTCATGAGGTGACTGTGTCAGTTTAGTGTGACCAATTCGTAGTCGTGTAAGAGTCACTTGGTCAAGTTTGTTTTTAAAAATTTCTGGTTGTAAGTCTCGACTGTCAGTCCGTACTGTGTGTAGGTTAGTCCTTAAAGTCTTCCACCACTCGTTCCAAATTATTTCAAATTTGTGTCTGAACATTTTCTGCAGATCTCGATGGGAAGACTTGTTTATCCTATTGGAGCATGTAGTGGCGCGTTTGGCTGCTCGATCGGCTGTCTCGTTCCCTTTGATACCTAGGTGGGAAGGAATCCACAGAAGAACTATTGTTTTGTCGTTGTTAGTTATTTTGTGATTGACGTTAATGATCTCTTGAAGTATCGGTTCATCCTGTTCGATACTCCTAAGGGATCTTAGTTATATTTTTATAACTTGGATTTTAGAAGATTTTTAAAGATTAAGAATGGCATTAATGCCATGCTGAATCTAAATGCAGTTTTAAAAAAGTTTTCTTTGTTTCAGATAAAATTACCGTTTAAAAAAATTTAGAAATTTTTTAGCTGTTCTATGACCCATTCTACGACTCAGTGTTTTTTTTAATAAATTTTAGGCGTGAAAATTTTTGGAACACAATTTTCTCTTACCAATATAAATAATTAAAAACATAACCTAAATTCAACCATGAGTGAATGATGCAGAATGAGAATCAACCTCTGTAGAACTTAAAAATACATGAAATCACTAATTGATATTAATTTTTTTGTTTTACATCTGACTGTTTTTCAATTTCTGTTAATGCAGACGGTGGAGAATGATGATATAGCAAATGAGTGATGAAAAAATGCCAGATCTGACCAGGACCCCGACATAGAAGCCAGTTGCGCTAATCACTACATCAATGGGCCAGCCAAAATTGACGTTAAACAAGATTCTGAAATTTGAAAATTTTTTAAGTTTTCTACAGTAACTTAAATTATATGCACTTTTGTCATTAAATGCATACTAAAGCCGCAAACTTAAAAAAAAATCTTGTTTTTTAATGATAAAAATACAAAAAATCAGTAACTGATGCTAAACGTAGAAAAAAATGTTTAAAATAAAAGTTGTAGGTTTCTTAATTTTCTACAACTTGAATGAAACACTTTTGCCCTAAAATGGATATTACAGCTGTGATCTAAAAAACACTTTTTTTAACACAGAGCACATTCCCCAAAAATTTCAACAGATTGAACCCTTACCCTAACATTTTGTAAATGAGGGGATTTTTTTTAAATTGTAGGAATCATTTTTGAAAAAAATGCAAAAAAGTGAAAAAATCACACGAATAACTGCTACTTCTGGTTGACCAAGTTTGATGAAAATGTTTGAGTGTTCCCTTTTGGTATCTAACTTATGTTCCCATTTCAACAAATAAAACTAGTAAAAAGATACCAGTTAATGTTCAGTAAACAATTTTCTATTCTTTTAGACTTTTACACCTCTTATTAATTCTATTTACAAAAGCATTAACGTTTAAGTAGAAAAATGAAGATTTATTTTTTTGTTACGCAACATAACTTTTTTCATTAACTGATGTTGATGAGCTGAAACACTAAATAAACTTTAAAGCTTGATTTTACTGTTATTTGGAGAGAAAGTTTGTTCACGGGTACCATTCATACATAACTACCTTTCTGAAGAAAAAGCAGAAACATATAAAATAAGATTGCTAATAAAATCCGTGCTGTGTGAGTCATTGTTTTACTGTAAACATCTGACATTTATTTTTATTTTGTTTTATTAATTTTAAAGAAATACTGTTTTGTATTTAATTAAGGGCATTTTAGACCAAGTACATTAAAATATTTTCAGAATTTGATATTATTGTAGGGTTGTTCTTTTTTATTTTTCTGACTGCACTTAATACTTCTTTGTTTTTTGTAGAACTCCTAAATCTCTAAATTTAGATGCCATTAGCGTGTTATTGTTTAGGTAAACAGAAGAAAAGCTAGTTTGAACCACTAGAGGCTTTACTACGTAAAACGAGGAGTGAGGTGGTTTACTATCCCTTCCTCATTAAATGGAAAAGTATGCTTATCAGCATGCCAAGCTCACTGAAAAGGATCTACTTTCCACCCTGCAAATAACACCTTCACTTCATTCACCACAGGGTCTGGGTGTATAGTGAAATTCATTACTCTCAAAGGAGATAACTCTGACCAGTGTTTTTTGCACCTCTACCTCTTCTGTTTTTAAATAGTTGAGTCATATGATTGGCTGACTGCGTGATAAGAACTAGAACTAGTTTTTGTAGCCCTAGAACTACCAGATCGAGTGCAAATAATTAATACTCCACTTGGCTGTTTTGGGCATGCCATTAGTATACCAAAAGTGAACTGTCACAAAGAAAGTATGACAAGAACGTGAAGTTGTGCATGTTCAAAAACATAAGGTCTTTTTATAAAAAGAGAAAATCTCTTTCATGAGACTTATGGGTGGTGGCAATTTTTAAAAAGGCTTACCTTTGTCTTATGGCAAAAACCATTAGTGATTTATGTATCTACTCTTTAAGAGGAATCGAATGACACTATTTTTGTTACCAAATTCCGGCTTTAATTTCTTGACTTCCAATTTTGGGTCACTTCCGGTCGAAACCGAAACTTCAAACCTAATCCAGGGGCACTAACTTTTTGTATAGATTACGAAACCCGAAAACCGTTTGATTGCTATCTCTTGTAGTTTCTGGCTTTGATTTCTTGACTTCAGATTTTGGGCCACTTCCAGTCAAAACCAGGATGTCAAACCCAATCCAGGCCCACTAACTTTTTGTGCAGATTACGAATTCAAAAGTGTTTGTAGTTATCTCTTATAATTTCTGACATCTGGGTGAGATAGACAGATGAACAAAGGCAAATAATAGATGACAATTTTAAAAATTGCCAGCAATAACCAATTCATACTATACGTATAGATACTGAAGTCACGAGATTGCCTGTAGCGTACGGATGGGCTGTGAGGAAGGGAAGTGAAAATACGACAGTGCTGCCAACCTCAACAGTCAGACACTACTCGTACATTTCACTACCGTGGAGTTTCTACCTACTATTCGTAAGCTGTGGTTTAATCCGAGAAAATGTTTTCTTCATAAACCTTTTAAGAAATAAATGTGACCTGTAATACTGCCTACAGCTCAATCAAATGACTAGAAATATTTGATTTACTGTAATTACCAGCTATCTTATTCCATTGGAACAAATTTTCTACGAACAAATCGCCTTTTTTACTATTGCTGTCATCGGCGTCTTCACTATCAGTCTCACTAGTCTACCTAACCGTTTCCTTTTTTTCAGGCGTCAACAGAACTGTTGAAGAATAGCTTCTTTACGTCTTTAATTTCCTTCTTTATTTTTCGAATTGTGGAAATAGAAACATCACAGTAGTTAGCCACTCGCTCATGCCTTTTGTTAAGAGGCACGGATAGGCATTTTTGTTTAGCTTCAACTTCACAACATTTTATTACTATGCATATTAGATTTCACTCAGCACTGTGAATAGTTTGACCACATTTTCGAGAAACCGACATTTCTGTTTACAGTAACAAACAGTTATAATCGTACAGTTAACCTACAAAAGGTTCCGCGATATACTGTATATGCTCTGAGTATAATATAAGTTGTTATGTTTGTCATACTGAAATTAAAGCAGTCGCGCATGCGCACTGATGCTTTTCCCCCTTAACCCCTCATTGCAAATAAGGGCAAACTCTAGTGACTCAAATGACTATAACAGATATTTATATTCAATTGTAAGAAACTGATCTACTAAATTACTTGATAGCAGATTATCATGTTGTGAAAGATATCATTCCAAACATAATACATTTTTACAAATTTAACAGACTAGTTGTAAAAATTATGTATTATAAATAAAATAATCGTTCATAGATATATTCATTCAATATTGTTTTCTATTTCAATTGAAACGTGACAAATCTAAAGTAAATGTTAAAACCATAATTTTCGATTGACATATTCAACACAATGGATAAATGAATATTTTTATGACTGTGTCAATGTCAAACAAGGTTAGAATTAATCATAAGGTAATTAATTCTAATGACAATACAGTTATGAAAATAATGGTCATTATATTGTATACCGATTATGGGTTCTTTAAGCAACTACAAAAAGGAACGATTCAAATAAATGAATACAACACAAAGAAATTAATTTTATGGCCTTTAGGAAGTTGGTACTATGCATAAATACAACAAGAAAAATTCTTTATTTTAAAAATTTATGTTTTGTTACATGTATAAAAATCACAGTTAACATAAATGTTTAAGTCAAATAAATATACAGAAAAAAGTAAAAATATATTGCTAATGTGACAAATCTATTGTTCTTATGGTAATTTTGCAATGGTTATGTTAAGTACAATGACCACAGATGGTGAGAAAAGGTGAAAAAACAATGGAAACTAGATATTTCCTAAACAGTGAATTTTTTCCAAGATTTCAATTTAGATAAATTATATTACAATTTAATATATTTACAGTATTACAGTAAATGTGTCAATTTAAAAAATAATTTAATCCACTTTCTGTTTTTTTTTTAATTTTGTTTATTTAACCCTAGAGCTGGCAATCGTCGATTTTGAGACTGCGTTACCCTTTTTTGACCCGGTAGTGTCGCAAAATCGGATTTGCTTCATAGCAATGCAATGTTGTTGTTTTAATTTTAAATCTGTCAACAGATAGCACTGTTGTATTGCACAACGGTTTTTACCTGAACTTCTCTGTTGAAACCACGCTATTTTAGAGTTGATTTTGGTTCTTTTTTTTTACGTCATGTGTATTAGTATATATTTTCTTAATTTTTTAATATAGAATCGTTTTCTTGGTTTTATTTTGAAGTAAACATTTTGAGTAAGTATTTTTATATACTGAATTTTAAAAGTAGAACATAAGAAAGTTTTAAACAGTAGTGTAATCTGAAATTTTAGAAAAATATTTGTTTAAAATTGTCTTCAAATCACTTCAGCATCCCTTAGTGTCAGATAACTATTTTATTAAAATATATATATATATATATATATATATATATATATATATATAAGATTGTTTTGTTATTTTGAAGTATAGTATGATAAAATTTGTTATTTAAAGCCAATTTTTAATGATTTCTTTACGGTTCAGTGACCCATCTTCTAAAAATTACCTACCGGTTTACAAAAATGTTATTGCCAGGTAGAGGGTTGAAGTACAGTGGCTTCATTCTTAACCAATTTTTCAATTAATCAATTATTTTCAAAGAGGGTTATTTTTAGTCAATTAAATACTTAACAAGGTGAAGTCAATCAAATACTTAAATAATTACAAGAACAACTGCTTGATAGAGAGACGCATCATCGATAAAGTTATGTAGTTTTTTTTTGAAAAATAACCAGATAAATTATTTATAAAATACATATATTTCATAGAAATACAAGTAAAATTCAGTGAAACAATTAATACGAACCAAGGATCTCAGCATTACAATAAGTTGATAACCAACAGAGCTACTGAGGCAGCCAGGTATATTTTTGATACACAATACGTGCTACAAACCACCCTGTGGTATGTTAAACATCAACTTACGTTAACTCCAATCAATGTTCTGAATCTGAAAAGATGGTAGGATTATACAGCGTTGACAAAATGCTAGAGAAACTTGAACGAAAAAATATGAAAAAATGTTTTCTCATACTTGACAGAGTTTTAAACATAACAGTAGAGAATAATAGATGTATAGGTACTGAATTCACGAGATTGCCTTTCGCGTATGGATGGGCTGTGAGGAAGGGAAGTGAAAATTTGACAATGCTGCATCTGATAGGATAGTCCTACGAATAGGAAAATAGTTCTGCTTCTTCTCTTCTATTCAAAAGAGATTCAAGAAATAAAGGTGTTAAGTAACTCTGCTGAAAATAAATGCATTATACAATCAGCCCATGTATGACAAGAATTAGCTCTGTAGTGCAACAAAATATATATCACAAGAAAATTCATCAAAAATGGTTCAGCTGTTTCACAGAAAATTAGTAACAAACACAAAAGAATCTGAATTCAAACTTTGATAAAGGAAGATGCATTCTTCATAATATTTCTGGAAGCTTTTGTGATATTACCTGACGAAGCGGTGCGCACCGCGAAAGTACTCACGAGTAAAAAAAAAAAATAATAATAATAATAGTAATTTATTTATTCCCATGATATTACACATTACATAAAATACAAAATTTCTTACATTATACTACTGTCTTATTACGCTAGAGGTGGTGGAAAATATCCCATCCAACTATGGACATAACAATGTACTAGGATGGGTTACCACGAAAGTACTCATGAGTAAAGAAAAAATGAAAAAGAAGCAGTATAAAGGTTAATACAAAGTTTTTTTTATAACTCACTATATTAAAAAAATAATCTTACACCAAATGTACTTTTCTATCCCATTATAGACAAATAGAAAAAAATTATCTGTACTTTTATGGTTTTATACAAAAAAAAAAAAAACAAACTGAGGGATTAGTATTGTTTCTCAATTTGTTTGTACACTATTGTTGAATTTCAACAATGTTTTAAACTTGTACATAGTAACTGAATCAATTCATTTTTATAAGAATACAACACAAAGTAAAACGGAGAAACTACTGTTCAAGAGTTCATTATTATTCAACTGTTCCTTGCCTCAATACATCAAAGAATAAATTTTAATCCAGGGGTTAAAAGTCAATTTTCCAACAAACCAGACTAATCAAAAGACCCTGCTTTGTTTAAAAAAAACTAACAGCTGCATTCTACCAATCAGTATATCAGTTGTTGATTCATAGATGCACCCTCTTGAAAGGCCTATGTACAGTTTTTTTCTAGTACCGTACTTAACAAACATGAAACTTATGGTTACACAGTGATCATGGCTATCTGTTAGATTAGTACTACATTAGTTAAACATTATGAAGAATTAACTGGAAATGTTAGATGGTTTGAACATTTTACATTAGAGATAAGTTTTATTTTCAATTATGCCCTCTTCAGTAAGTTAACTGTGCCACAAAAACTTACCATATATAAAATCCGAAACATGATGGAAGCTCATTTACAAAATATTATGAAATCACTACAAACTACAAAAATCTGGTGTGAACACTCACACAACTTTCTCTTGTCAATGCAAATAATTAACAATATAACCTAAAACTAATAAAACATTAAAAAATGAAAATCAACCTCAGTTTGGCTTAAAAATACGGAAATCACTCTTTCTCGCTAAACTAGGCTCTGTAGACAAAAATGCTCTAAATAAAAGTTGTAGATCTTTTAATTTCCTATAAATTTGATTAAAAATATTTTTTTGTCGTAAAATGCATACTAAGGCCGAAATCTGCCCATAACAGACAGGTGGAGAGTCAAATTATTTACTCTCAATCTGTCCTTGCTGGGCTAAAATAAATAGTTCTGTTTCTTTTCACACATGGTCAGCCAATTAAATGACTGAATCATTTAAGAACAGAAGAGGTAGAGGTGTAAAAGACACTTATCAGAGTTATCCCCTCTGAAAGTAATGAATTTCATTATACAGCCAGACCCTGTGGTGAATGAAGTGAAGGTGTCATTTGCAGAGTGGAAAATATGTGCTTTTCAGAGGGCCCGGCATGCTGATAAGCGTACTTTTCCATTCAGTGAGGAAGGCTTGGTAAACCACCTCACTCCTCGTTTTACTTAGTAAAACCTCTACAGGTTCAAACCAGCTTTTCGGCTGATGACCTAAACAACAACAAGGCCGAAATCTTAAAAAAAATCGATTTTTCACACGTTTTCGTGAGAAAAAAAACAGAAAATTGCTAATTACCGTTAAACTAAGCGTTATACAAAAAAATGTTTGAAATAAAAGTTGTAGGCTTTTAAATTCTCTACAACTTTTACTATATAAAATTTTGCGCTAAAAAGCATAATAAAGCTGCAATCTTAAAAAAACAAATTTATTACGTGAAAACAGCCTGACCAAGAATTTCAGCAAACATGGCGCCTACCCTATCTTGTAGAGCATAAAAAATTAAGTAAACAAGGCGATTTAAAAAAAAATCGTAGGACCACTTTTTGAGAAAATCGCAAAAAAGTGAAAAATGACACGAATAAACAACTACTTCTGATTGACCGATTTTGATGAAATTGTTCGTTTCGGGTCCGGTAGTGGTATCTAACTTAAGTTTCAAGTTTCAAGTCCGTCCTATGCTTCGTTCTTGAGATATTCAGTCCACACACACACGCGCGCGCGCGCACCCGCACACACACAGACCAATCGTTAAAAACATGTTTTTTGGGTTCAGGGGGTCTGAAAACGTGTAGATCCGGTGAAAACTTTATTTCGAAAAATCGACATGAAAACAATACTTTCCTTCCTATATATTCATATAGGCAAGAGAAAGTAACAATCTAATTTTTTTAAATAATTTATTACATCAAATAGAAACATTTATGTTTAAAATCTACTGCGACTGATACCGAATGATCCAGAAAAAAATCAGTCGTTATGGGAAATTGATTCTTGAGCTGAAAATAATTTCACCTCAAGGTAAATAAATTATAATTGTACTAAACTTTTTGGTTGTCCTTACGTGTATATACTGGGTTGAAAAATAAAAAAATACAGTTATCTAACAAAGTTAGTAGAGAATTTCATTTTGAATAACTGATGTAAATAAAACCATAAAAACCCAATATAAACGTCAAAAATTTAACTTTTGAAAACTTGGAAGAAAAATGTCATATGTGATTTTAAACAACGAAAAATCGTTTTGATAATGGAAATTCGGCGGTAATTTGTTTCGTGACAGAAAATCTGGTGTGAAATACTCACACGACTTTCTCTTGCTAAAGTAAATCATTAAAAACAACCTATTTTAATCATGAGTGAATGACGCTAAATGAAAATAAACCTCTGTCCGATTTAAAAATACGGAAAATCATTAATTCACGCTAAACTAAGCGCTTTAGAGAAAAATGGTAGAAATTAAAGTTGTAGATATTTAATTTTATATGACTACTTTAATACACTTTTGTCGTAAAATGCATATCCTAAGGCCGTAATTTTAAGAAAAACATTTTTTACCAATTTTGATAAGAAAATACGGAAAATCACTAATTGGCAGTAAACTAAAGGCTTAAAAAGTTAAAAATTTAACGAATAAACAACTACTTCCAGTTGACCAATTTTGATTAAAATCTTCGTGTCCGGTCCGTTGTGGTACCTTACTTAAGTCCCAAGATAAAAGTCAAGATCAATCGGTAAAAAAATGTTTTTTTGGGTTCAAGGGGTTTGAAAACGTATATTTCCGGTGAAAACACAATATCGAAAAATTGACATGAAAACAATACTTTCCTTCTCTACATAATATTCATATAGGGCAAGAGAAAGTAAAAAATAAGAAAATGATAACAGGGCCATATTTTTAATAGTTTCAGAGGAAATTAATGGAAAACACACAAAAGTTGTCGAAAAACATGATTTCCAAGTTTAGAAAACAAACGGCCAACTAATATTTTCAAGATGGTAATAGAATGAATAGAAATTGAGGTGAGAAATGCTCATTAACATTGCAGCTTCTGTATTAACAGCACGACCTACAAGTATTTCATCAAGAACTCAACAATAAGAATTTATCTAAAAATACAATATTAGTTAATAAAAATTTACGCTACTTTCCGACCGTTCATGAGAACGAATCAAAAACCGATTGTAATCGCTACAAAACTTTAAAAAAACTAATAAGGAACAGGAATCTTAATATTTTTAAAAACGTTTATCAATTATAGTACTATTCTGCAAAAAAATAAAGCTCAAAACTCTTTGTACTAATACTGTACATACACTTTACGTAAAGTCCAAATATTTTTCATTAAAAATTAATAAAACAAAACACCGTATTACACAACTAAACGGTAATTTATACATAAATACGGAAATATCAATTGAAAATGGATTACTTTCGCCGAAGTAATAAGATTAAATTAGATTTAAAAATTGACGCGCCTTTCACTAACCGTATTAAATTTTCACTGACGAAAAAAATAATAAGAAAAACTAAACGTTACCGAACAACAATTCCTTATTTACATAATCTACAAAAATTATATTACGAAAGATATTTAATAAGATATTCACACTTAACGGCATGAAATCTTTTGAACAATGAAACTGAAAAGACAATGATGTACCTTGTAATACACATACATAATATATGTATGTGGTTATTACCAAGTATGTATTAGGTCAACCACCTTAAAACTTAAGCTGAGTAAAAAGAAGACAAGAGCGCCCACGGCTTGTCTGGCGTATCGCAAATTCGCATGCCCTAGCGTATAACAACAATACAATTTAATCCGTACTTATATGTATTACTACGCGATACAGTGCAACCAACGCATGTGAGATCTATTATAGAATTTACAATATTTTACAAATTTATTTATTCATATTCTTGGTCAGATATCATGATATGGTATATTATTTGAAGCACGGACGGGTTATCGGTTTAAGAACAACACTATCATAAATCGGTAAGAATTTGATATATAATACTACAAGTGAGATAAAAATGGAAAATAACAAGGGACGTAAAACTGAGTCTTGGAGGACTCTTTAAAATTTAATAAAATCTGTATAGTAGTCCTATATAAACGTAAAATTGACTCACTCACTCATAAAGAAATCTCCGGAACCACAACCACCAAAAGCAGGCGATGAAAACCGCCCTAGTTTTTCGCCACAAAAACAACGCCCAAAAACTAGCCAAAACTGATAGTCCCAAGTTTGATTCCCAACAAAGCTCTAGAAATTATGACAAGTCAAAACCTATCGTTTCGGTTCTAGAACCTATTATTTGCTGATGAATAGCTGTTGATGCGAATTTTTAACTCTTTTTAAATTGATCTGTTGGAGAGAGAGCAGGGAGAAAGTCAATATACCGGATTATTACAAAAACATAATTACGTGTTTAAGAATGATAACATGTTCTAATTCTAGCCATAAAGTACCATACAAACTTTAAATGTTACATATAGTGTACGTCTCTCTCTCCTTCTCGCTCTATCTCTCAAATACATAATTTCAACTATTAAAATTGAAATTACTGTTTTAAAATAAGATTGCAATAATAATGATTAACAAAAAACAATGGTGGTGAATCATGGCAGAGAACGAATCACTGCATTCGACTAAGAATAATATAAACTTAAAAACAGATGCACACATAATTGCATCCGGTTAGGAATGTTGTTATATTTAAACTTTTATCCTTTGAGATTGTTATTCGGTATTTTTTTAAGTGAAGCTACGTACGATATATCATATGTTTAAGGTGGGGGGCTATAAAACATATGCCGGGTAAATAAAAAAAAAAAAACGAGGATGTAAAAGTGTACCGTATATACACCGCAACGTTTTACTACAACTACAAATTGCACTTAAATTGTTTACTTTCGTTACTTACGTATATGTTGTAAACAAATTCAGTAACGTATAATGTTAACGATTACATGTTATAAAAAAATCTGGTGTGAAACACTCACACGACTTTCTCTTGCCAATGCAAATAATTAATAATAAACCTAACATTATTAATAAAATATTAGAAATAAACAAAAACTAACCTCAAAAACATAACCTTATTTTAATCATGAGTGAATAACGCAAAATGAAAATCGAACTCAATTTGGCTTAAAAAAACGGAAAATCACACTTTCACGCTAAACTAGGCTCTGTAGAGAAAAATTCTCTAAATAAAAGTTGTAGATCTCTTAATTTTCTATAAATTTTATTATATACACTTTTGTCGTAAAGTGCATACTAAGGCCGAAATCTTAAAAAAGTCGATTTTTCACACGTTTTCGTGAGAAAAAACAGAAAATCGCTAATTACCGCTAAACTAAGCGTTATACAAAAAAAATGCTTGAAATAAAAGTTGTAGGTTTTCAAATTTTCTACAACTTTTATTATATTCATTTTTGCTTTAAAATTAATATTAAAGCCGTAATCTTAAAAAAACACCTTTTTTACGTAAAAACACCCTCACCAAGAATTTCAGCAAATATGGCGCCTACCCTATCTTTTAGAGAATAAAAAATTGAGTAAATGAGGCGATTTTAAAAAAAAAATCGTAGGACCAGTTTTTGAAAAAATCGCAAAAAACTGAAAAATGATACGAATAAACTACTACTTCCGGTTGACCAATTTTGATGAAAATGTTCGTGTCGGATCCGGTAGTGGTATGTAACTTAAGTTTCAAGTTTTTAAGTTCGTACGATGTTCCGTTCTTGAGATATTCTGTTCACACACACACACACACGCGCGCGCGCGCGCGCGCACACACACACACACACAAACGCACACACACACACACACACACAGACCAATCGCAAAAACATGTTTTTTGGGTTCAGGGGGTCTGAAAACGTGTAGATCCGGTGAAAACTCGATTTCGAAAAATCGACATGAAAACAATACTTTCCTTCCTATATATTCATATAGGCAAGAGAAAGTAAAAAGATAAGTCGATAAAGTTCACAAAGTAAGTTAACAAAAGTATTTATGTATCTGACCAAAGTAACCGAGGCGGAAGTTAACAGAGACGTGACAAGTATACTAACACAAATACACACGTAAATAGATCAAACGTATACACTACATACCCGCTCCGTTATGTCAAGGGTAAAACTTAAAACGACTTTATTGGAATAAAATACAATTATTTTATAATAAAAACAATAATGGCTGTTATCAAAACGACGTATTAGACTAAATAATAAATCAGATACGCCTTCCAGATAATGAACAATTGAAATTTAAGAGTTCCCGAGCCGGTAGACAATCTAATGTAAAAAAAATCTGGTGTGAAACACTCACACAACTTTCTCTTGCCAATGCAAATGATTAATAATATACCTAACATTATTAATAAAATATTAGAAATAAACAAAAACTAACCTCAAAAACATAACCTTATTTTAATCACGAGTGAATGACGCAAAAGACAATCGAACTCAGTTTGGCTTAAAAATACGGAAAATCACGCTTTCACGCTAAACTAGGCTCTGTAGAGAAAAATGCTCTAAACAAAAGTTGTAGATCTTTTAATTTTCTATAACTTTTATTATATATACTTTTGTCGTAAAATGCATACTAAGACACAAATGTTAAAAAAATCGATTTTTCTCACGTTTTCGTGAGAAAAAAAACAGAAAATCGCAAATTACCGCTAAACTAAGCGTTATACAAAAAAATGTTTGAAACAGAAGTTGTAGGTTTTTAAATTCTCTACAACTTTTATTATATAAGTTTTTGCGCTGAAATTTATATTAAAGCCGTAATCTTAAAAAAACAACGTTTTTACGTGAAAACAGCCTCACCGAGAATTTCAGCAAACATGGCGCCTACCCTATCTTGTAGAGAATAAAAAATTGAGTAAAATAGGCGATTTAAAAAAAAATCGTAGGACCAGTTTTTGAGAAAATCGCAAAAAACTGAAAAATTATACGAATAAACTACTACTTCCGGTTGACCGATTTTGATGAAAATGTTCGTGTCGCGTCCGGTAGTGGTATGTAACTTAAGTTTCAAGTTTCAAGTTCGTACGATGTTCCGTTCTTGAGATATTCTGTTCACACACACACACACACAGACCAATCGCTAAAAACATGTTTTTTGGGTTCAGGGGGTCTGAAAACGTATAGATCCGGTGAAAACTCGATTTCGAAAAATCGACATGAAAACAATACTTTCCTTCCTATATATTCATATAGGCAAGAGAAAGTAATGAATGACATTCAAATGTAAAATTTACACTTTTTTCTGTACTTTTTTACGAGTTAGTTTAATAGAATGATACAGTATTTTGGTCGTATAAAAATTCGATTATCGGCTTTCTCAAATTTTCACGTTTCACACGGTCGTTAACCCTGAAAACCAAAATAGTGGTTTTTGAATATGATGTCCATCCGTTCACATGTGTGCGCGTTTGCACATAATTTTTCTCAGAAAATAATAATGTAAGAGCAGAGCCGATTCAAGGCCAAATTTCAGCGTTTACAAAACTGCATCTCTCGCCAAAATACATAATGGTGTTATCACCAGTAACCTATCTACAACTACTGCCAGATAGGTCATTTATAAATAAGTAAATAAATTTTATTGTCATAAAAAATTATTTTTTTACATATTAATATGAATAAAATTATTAAAATCCCTTTCACGAGACGAGTCTCATGGCTGGTGGCAATTTTAAAAAAGGCTTACCTTTGACTTATGGCAAAAACCATTAGTGATTTCCGTATATACTCTAACAGGAATTGAATGACATTATTTTTGTTTCCAAATTCCGACTTCAATTTCTTGACTTCCAATTTTGCACCCTTCGGTCGAAACCGGAACTTCAAACCCAATCCAGGCCCACTAACATTTTATGTAGATTGTTGTTTAGGTCATCAGCCGAAAGGCTGGTTTGAACGTGTAGAGGTTTTACTAAGTAAAACGAGAAGTGAGGTGGTTTACCATTGCCTTCCTTACGGAGTTGAAAAGTATGCTTATCAGCATGCCAGGCCCTCTGAAAAGCACATATTTTTCACTCTGTAAATGACAACTTCACTTCATTCACCACGGGGTCGGCTGCATAATGAAATTCATTACTTTCACAGGAGATAACTCTGATAATTGTCTTTTACACCTTTACCTCCTCTTTTCTTATATGATTCAGTCATTTTGTTAGCTGACCATGAGATAAGAAACAGAACTATCTTTTTTACTCCTGCAACTAACAGATTGAGTGTAAATAAATTTAACACTTCACCTGTCTGTTATGGGCAATTATTGCTTATTATATTATTATACTATGGGCAATATTTTGCCCATAACGGGCAGGTGGAGTGTTAAATTAATTGCACTCGATCTGTTGGTTCCAGGGCTACAAAAAATAGTTCTGGTTCTATTCACGCAGTTAGCCAATTTTATGACTGAACTATTTAAAAACAGAAGAGATAGAGGTGTAAAAGACACTGGTCAGAGTTATCTCCTCTGAGAGTAATGAATTTCACTATAAAGCCAGACCCTGTGGTGAATGAAGTGAAGGTGTCATTTACAGTGCGAAAAGTGGGTGATTTTCGTAAGGCCTGGCATGCTGATAACCATACTCTTTTAACTCAGTGAGGAAGACAATAATAAACCACCTCACTCCTCGTTTTTATTTAGTAAAACCTCTACTAGAGGTTCAAACAAGTTCAAACCCTTTTGGCGGTAGACCTAAAAAACATTATGTAGATTACGAATCCGAAACCGTTCGTAGCTATCTCTTGTAGTTTCTGGCATCTGGGTGTGACGGACGGACATCGGAAAATTATGACAATTTTAAAAATTGCCACAAAAATTGCCATAAGAACACTACTTACAAATTTAGTAGTTATTTCGTGGCTTAACCACATAGTCAGCTCACCACAACTGCGGTTCTGTGACGAGCTGACGATGTGGTAAAGCCACGAAAGTACTCCTTAATTGGTAAGTGTTCTTACTCATTCTCTAATGATTCTGATTATGTTTAAAACTGAAAGAAATAACCAATGAATTTTATCAGAAAACGACGGTTCTAGATAAAAAGAAACAATGTCATTTATTTTACATAATTATTTAGCGTAAATCAGCGGATTGTGAACATAACTACATAACAAAGGTCACTAATACATAGCTATTACATCTCAGCTCATTCTCATAACCCATATTTTTCAATAAATAAGCAAATTAATAATAATCTCGCAAATAATCAGCAGTTTATTGTTTCTAGAGAAAAACACATTCTACAGAAATCTCTCCATTTACATCATGCATTCCTCATTTACATAACTTTCTTTTGTTCCCGATGTGATACAAACTAGTTAATATTTCTTTATTAATACTTTTTTTTAACCCTAACATTTGTACATTCCAACCTGTTCAATTTAGAACAATGAGCAACCCCATGACCAGATTCAGGCCAACCATTCTTGAGAATGTTTGGTGGTTTGGGGATGTTTGGTGGTTAATTGAACCCCAAACATCAAAATATACCAGTTATAACTGTCTAGTATTCAAAACCGTACCTATAAAAATAACTATCTCTACTAGGATTTGAACCACGGAATCTTCGTCTCCTTACATCAACTGTCAAACAGTTGACAAGTGGCGACGACTTTACCACTAGACCAACCCGGTGGGTTCATTAGTATAGCTTATGCATTTTGCTGAGAGCCGCGAAGCAGACATTGCGGTCACACCGCTACATATAGTACAGTATGGCTCGTGCTAAACTGGACCTCATGCGTTACTTTGATTTATTGGTTGCGTGGAACTTAGTAATACTATTTTTATAATTCTTATTCTATAGAAGTTAAATTTTTGTATTATTTTACCTGAAATATAACATATTATTGCAATAATTATACACATTTATAGTAACTAATATACGTATTATTTCGCAAATATATCAATAAACAAATAGTACACTATTCGACAAAAATATCAGAAAAGTATTACAAACGTTAAACCACTTACAGGTTAAAATTGTGCACTAAGTATACATGCAATATGTTTTAGTAAGCCAACACGGGTAACTAAAAATATAGTTTAAAAAACAGACGCTATTACTAAAATGGCATAATGGGTGTCAGTCAGTTGATTTTGGAAACAATCAAGGGGTTTTGTAAATACTGATGTTGTGCACGATCAGGACAGAATTGTTAACGTATGCCTACGTGACAGTACGTGATGGGAAAGACGAGGAACGGAACGTTCGGGTACTAGTGCGCATGTCTGTTCCGCGGCTCTCAGAAAAATGCATGAGTTCTACCTACTTTTTTATTAATTTATTTAAAGTCGCATCAATTTCTTGATTATTAGCAACTACGGTTGGTAATGCATTGAGAACAGTGGGTTTTGACTTGTGAAAATTTTCAGACCCTGGCCGGGAATCGAACCCGGGATCTTCGCGAGGTAGACTAGTGGGCTAACTACTACGCTACGGAGGCGGCCTTATTAGTTTATTTTGACTTTGATAGTTAACATTAGAAAAACGAATATTAAAAAAATTCTTTCAAACAACACAGAAACCTTCACTTACACTCAGCATGAATCCTGGAGAAACGGCACAAAAAGTGCATTAATGTTTTAAGGGAGAAGTCTACCTTAAAAATCTTTTTTTTAACTTTATGCTATTTTTAAACAAATTATTCTGAATAAAATTGTATCCTTAATAACGTTAATTTCACTTTAATAAATAAATAA
Source organism: Catonia carolina (assembly GCA_035578175.1). Taxonomy (NCBI): domain Eukaryota; kingdom Metazoa; phylum Arthropoda; class Insecta; order Hemiptera; family Achilidae; genus Catonia; species Catonia carolina. Next base: position 33,294,858 of record JAQMRL010000010.1, read on the forward strand.
AAACAGAAGCAATGTCATAGCAAAATCAACCATTTTTTTGTGAAAATATCAACATTTCAGACTTTAATACCATCTTGCTCAACGATTGAAACATATTTAAAATTTTCCAGAAAACGAACTTTTGTCTAACACATCCGATTTCCAAGAGTTACAGAGTCATTTGCTGATACGGTTGTTTACGCAAACTTTTTACTTTCACCACTCAATGAATTCAATATCAGTAATTGTCAATAACATAATAATGTTCCCGATAACAAATAAAATCTAAAAAAAACAAACCATTCATTTTAAAAAACACAAACAGTTTTTTGTAGAATGTAATTACGGAACATTTAACATAAATTTAAGACAACAAAAAAATTCCTTCACGTAAAAATAGATAAGGAAATGAAAGAGAAACTGAAGAATGGAAATTAATAGGCCTAGGTCAAACTACACAACATATCTCTTTGAATGCAATGCAAAACGACAAGATGCCAACTGCGACTGCGATAAATCACGCACTTTTTACAATAAAGTTTTGTCGTTATGTTAATAGGATTGGCAACTTGAGACATATATATAAATGGTTACAACAAAAAGTTTCTACAGTATTACATATCCAGACAACAACAATATTGTTGCCAACAAAAAAAAATCAAACTATAAAAAGACAACAGCGGATACTTTCTCCAGTTCGATAAGAATACACACAATATTAAAATAGTATAAAAACCGAGCCAACATTTAATTTGTTAAAGAAGTGAAATTTTTCAATTTCAACATGTCTTTTGGAGAATGTCTAGTGCATGTCTCATGCAAATGAACGAAACGATTAAAATTCTTATTGTACAATCGTTACACGAGATCGGTCAACAATGCTAAGTAGAATAGAAATTATCTTTCTCATCTGTATAGATAATGTGATGCTAATTTGTACCCTAGTATTTTCTACGATTTACGCATACACACGAACATTTCTTATCAAATTACAATCTTCCAATCTGAGATTAGCTCTACTTTACACAATAAAAAATTATTTGTAATCTTTGCAATACAAACTACATTCTACTTCCGGTTTCCAGTATGTTGAGGCGTATTACCAATAATAATAATAATAATTATTATTATTATTTACACTAATACCATCCCTCTTTCGTAAGCAAGATACATCGAGTGTGTACTTTGTAGATACTCGATGTATCTTTCTTACAGTGAATAGAGTATACGAATTTTTTATTGAGATAATTACAAACCGATTTTAGACCTAACCCAATACTCAGAAAAATAAACTTAAGAAAACTAAAATTGTAAAAACTTTAATTACCATTACAGAAATAATTTCAGAACATACATTGAATCTAAAACCGGAAATACATCGATAATAATTTTTACCACTAACTGAAATATAAATTAGGATTTAACTAAACTTAAGAAAAACAAACAGTCGAACGTTGATGAAAATCGCGCATCCGGCCTAAAAAACAAACCACAAAACAAGGTCCGCTTTTTTTAGCCGCACTGACTACTGATCATAATTACTGTACATTACGCCATTTATTATATATATTCTATGTGCACATCACAGCACATAAAACCAATCTCATAGAATAATAACAATTTTTCAAAAAAAAAAAACAAAACTGAAGATATAAACAACAATTCCACTTTAATTGATACGTCGCAGTACCCCACTTCAAAAAACCTGGTGTGAAACATTCACACGACATATTCTCTTGCCAATGTAAATAATGACCAATATAACCTATGTTTTATCATGAAAAAACAATATAATATGAAAAACATAACCTAAATTCTTGCAATATAATATAATTCTTGTAATATAATATTCTTATAATATTCTTGTAATATAATATGAAAAACATAACCTAAATTTAATCATGAGTGAATGACACAAAATGGACATCAACCTCTGTTCAACTGAAAAATACGGAAAACACTAATTGACGCTAAACTAAGTTCTGTAAAGAAATAATGCTTAAAATAAAAGTTGTAGAATTTTTTGATTTCCTATAATTTTGAATTTAGGCCTATACAGTTTGTCGCAAATAAATACAAAGGACGCAATCTTAAAAAAATTCCATTTTTTACCCATTCTCATTAGCAAAATACAAAAAATTACTAATTCACGTTAAACTAAGTATTGTAAAAAATTCGTGAAATAAAAGTTGTACGTTTTTTTAACTTCCTACAACTTTTAACTATACACTTTTGCCCTAAAATGTATATAAACGCCCTGATCTTAAAAATAAAAAAAATACCATGAAACCACAGCTCCCCCAACAAATTTTAGCAGACATGGTCTGCTAAAATTTCGATTACCATATCTCGTTGATAAAAAATGAATAATAACCGAGGCAATTTTTAGAAAAAAAGCGTACGGGCCATTTTTGAGAAAATCGCAAAAAAGTAAAAAAATCACACGAATAAATTACTATTTCCGGTTGACCGATTTTGATGAAAATGTTCGTGTTCGGTCCGCTAGTGGTACCTAACGTAAATTCCAAGTTTCAACTTTGCATGCAAACTCGGTTTTCAGCTATTTTGTTACACACGCACACACCAATCATTAAAAACCAGTTTTTTGGGGTCCAAGGGGCCCGAAAACGAGTAAATTCAGTGAAAATTCGATTTCGAAAAATCGACATGAAAACAATTTTTCTTTCCTATGTGTTCTTATAGGGCAAGAGAAAGTAATAAGAGACGATCGATGTTATCGAACGAAGCCTACGCTTGAATTACAATTTAATTCAGTACAAAGCAACAGTTAATATTATATTATTTTAAGGACAGTAGTAGGCTGAAAATAAATCGGCCAGTAACCTACTGACTCATACAGAGAATTGAAATATTAAAGTGGCTATTTTATAAATAATAAAGAAATTGAATTACTACGTACTAGTATTAAGAAATACTACAGGTAGTTTATACATGAACATATAATATAGTTCGTAATGACGTCACAGGGTCAAAACGTAATTCATGAGTCATCACAATAACAAAATGAGGATAGGATCGATCTGTTTTACGTTGCGCGTGGATGGCGCAATTGCGTGAAGGCTGAATAGAGTTTCCTTGTTTACTCATTCAGCTCGGCGTTTATTCAATCCAGTAAGTGATATGACGTCACCACAACTGAAAGTTCCCAGATTTCTCCACATGCAACTTTTTACTATCTATTGCCAATATGAATATACTGTGACAATAAGAAGGGCATGGTTCGCGAAAGTTCTAGCATTTCATTCAATAAATGGTAAAGAGTAGATAATAGAGTGGAAAAGTAACAATATAGTGACAATAAAAGTATGCCTATTTATAAAAGGATATCTATTTATAAAAATTATTTAATAGGACTGCGCTATTGTGTATGATAAAAGGTCGGGTATTGTACAACTATTCATGAAAGGGACCTCTAACACTTTCCACTTAAATAAATCTATTGTTACTTGTTTACATCAGTTCATCAGTTATGACTTTTCTAGAACTAATAAAAAAGATTATTGATCGAATCTCTGTGTCGTTCGAAAAGTCTCTTTGAACCCCCTTTATACAAATAGACCCCCGAGCACGGTCAGTGAGTGAGTATTCGTTTGATCTTTGACGAGTGCCTATCGGGCGTAGTGCAGAGCGTTCCGAGCATTGTGTTGGTCGACGATTGTTAAACTGTCTTTGTTTGTGTGTGTATTATGAAAAGTTATTGTGTATCTGTATTAAATTCAGTTTTTGTGTATTAAGTTTCATTTTGTATGTGTATTTTATAAAATTGATTGTAAGTAGTGCTAAGTAAATTATTAAGTTATTTATTGTATTGTTGTTGTTGTTTAGGTCAACAGCCGAAAGGCTGGTTTGAACCTACAGAGGTTTTACTAAGTAAAACGAGGAGTGAGGTGGTTTACCATTGCCTTCCTCACTGAGTGGAAAAGTACACTTATCAGCATGCCGGGCCCTCTGAAAAGCACATATTTTCCACTCTGCAAATGACACCTTCACTTCATTCACCACAGGGTCTGGCTGTATAATGAAATTCATTACTTTCAGAGGAGATAACTCTGATAAGTGTCTTTTACACCTCTACCTCTTCTGTCCTTAAATGATTCAGTCATTTAATTGGCTGACCATGTGATAAGAAACAGAACTATTTATTTTAGCCCTGCAACGAACAGATTGGGTGTAAATAATTTGACACTCCACCTGTCTGCTCTGGGCAGATTTATTGTATTACTTCATTATAATTAGTTTGTTGTTTATTTTGTAAATCTTTTAGTGTAATAAATATTTGTAATTGTAAACTTTAGTGTATTAATTATTTAATTACCTAGATCCCGAAAAGGACCTTAGCGATAAGTGTCACAATACTATTGTTGTTTAGGTCATCAATTAAATGGCTGGTTTGAACCTCCAGTGGCTTTACTACGTAAAACAAGGAGTGAGGTGGTTTACGATTGCCTTCCTCACTGTTGTTGTTTAGGTCATCAACCGAAAGGCTGGTTTGAACCTCTAGGGGTTTTACTGAGAAAAATGAAGAGTGAGGTGGTATACCACTACCTTCCTCACTAAGTGGTAAATTAGCCTATACTTATCAGCATTCCAGGCCCTCTGAAAAGCATCTGCTTTCCACCCTGCAAATGACACCTTCACTTCATTCATTAAAGTCAGGCTGTATAATGAAATTCATTACTCTCATAGGAGATAACTCTGATTTGTGTCTTTTACACTTCTACCTTTCTGTTCTTAAATAGTTCAGTCATATAATTGGCTGACCATGTGATAAGAAACAGAACTATTCTTTGTAGCCCTGGAACTAGCAGATCAAGTACAATTAATTTAACATTCCACCTCCCTATTATGGGCTAATGCTTATAGCTACTATAGGGAAAGAAAGTACTGTTTTCATGTCGATTTTTTGAAGTCGAATTTCCACCGGAAATATACGTTTTCAGGCCCCCTGAACCCCAAGAAACATATTTTTAGCGATTGGTCTGTGTGTATGTGTGCGCGCGCAAATAAAAAATCTAAAAAACGGAATATCGTACGAAATTGAAACTAGGAGTTAAATTAGATACAATCAGGGAACCCTGAATTGCCTCATTTACTACATTTTTTATGCTCTACATGTTCGGGTAGGGGCCATGTCTGCTGAAATTCTTGGTAACCTGTGCTCTCGAGTAAAAAATGTATTTTTTTTAAGATTGCGGTGTTAATATGCTTTTTAGGGCAAAAGTACATATAATTAAAGTTTTAGACAATTAGTGATTTTCTGGGTTTTTTCCATAAAAATCAGTAAAAAAATGGATTTTTAAAGATTTCGGTCTTATGGATTCTACGACAAAAGCGTATATAATCTACAACTTGTATTTTAAGCATTTTTCTCTACAGAGCCTCGTTTAGCGTGAAAGAATGATTTTCCGTATTATTAAGCCAAACTTAGGTTGATTTTCATTTTACATCATTCACACATGATTAAAATAAGGTTATGTTTATTAGGGTTAGTTTTTTTGTATATTTCTAATGTTTTATTACTAATGTTAGGTTATATTGTTCATTATTTGCATTGGCAAGAAAAAATTTGCGAGTGTTTCACACCAGATTTTTTTATATTAGTTTTTAGTCATTATTACTGTAGCCTCGCCTTAAAAATACAAAAACCACAAATAGATAAAACCAAAAGTCAATAGTAATTAATCATATATGAGTAAATACAAATAAAGGTATAATTTAACTTTCACTAACTAGATACAGTAAGCTAGTATTAAACTACTGCCAAGATATTATTAACAATGTTTAAAATACACACCAACATGTTCACAACTCGCGTTAAAACTAATAAAATATTGAAGAAGAAAGTTGTAATTAAAATTTAGTAGCCTATTACGTATGTTTCACTTTTTTTTTGCCTCGAGTGTAATTACATTTTACGCAGTCACTTTCTTATGAGCATTAATAAAATTACACGCATCTATCATATTTATCATACAGAATAACTTGTACAAAATACTTTACATATTTTGAGACACGCAATAAAAGAACGATTTAAAAGTTGATACTAAACGTTTATTACGTAACATGTGTTTTGTGAAACAAAACGGTTCTCACAGTTTCAGATTATAATTGTTTGTAATATACACGATGTATAAGACGTACAAATAAAACTGTATAATATCATTGTTTGGAAAGTTGTGCAATGAGAAAAATTTATATTTGAAGTTTTCAAAGTTCGGAGATGAATTTTTGAGAGCTGTAAAAAGGTGACACTTGAGGGATAAATTTAGAAGCACCGAGAACTGACTTAATTTACATTCTTTTGGCCACCTTAATGAAAAAAGGAGATCCAAGTGGTTTTTCCACATTAAACATACGGCGAGGAGCTGTCTCTCAAGAATTATGTAAGTATATCACCCAGTACAATGGTTGCGACAGATACGATAAATAAATAAACTTCATTATCACGAAAAATAACTTACTACTGTATAACAGAACATAGTATAAAATTTCCTATGTGCATGCGCTAACTGATGACTGGGAAAGACGCACTCTGATATGTGCTCTTAGTGATAATTGGAGCAGTGTCAGCGATGATTAATAGCTGTATCGACAATAAGGGAAGAGTTTCGATGCACATGAGTGGGAGAGGCGAAAACAATACAACCAGAGCAAGTCACATCTTCCAAACTTTTTAAAAATCCTAAAATAATATATGAGAATCAAACATACAAAACGTGTTTTGTCACAGTAATGCAAATTTTGGCAAAACACGAAAAATAATTTCAACATTGTACCTCTGTAAACTATTTTAGTTTTACTTTTTACTTGAAGAGAAAGTTATATCCACTTAAAGGCGTATATATATAGGTTTTAGGGATAGTTTAATCTTCGTAAAAGCAAAATAAGGGATTTTAATTTTTAACTATGAAGTTAAAACAGTTTGTACTTTTGTTAACAAAAAGAAAAAGAATAGAACAGATAAAAAATACTCATATAACAGAACAAAGTACTTATTTATTATTATTTTTTAAGTCTTAAGTGTGTACATTGCAATCTATTAAATTTTGAACAATATTTTGAGCAACACATACCCAATGAGATGAGGACGATAAGTATAACGTATAATGAGGTGTAGTCTTGTACAGATACAGGCCGACCATTCATGAAAAATATGGTTATTTAAACCCCAACCATTAAGTACACAAAGTCGCATTGGCGTAGTTGGTAATGTCCTCGCCTTTCATCATGCGGTCTTGGGTTCGAATCCCATTCAAGCACGGCATATTTTCATACGTTACAAAAAATCATTTCATCCTTCACCGTCTACATTAGCAGTAATTGCAGAACAGCCGAACGTTACAAAAAAAAGTACACTGGTAACCGCTGTCTAGTATTCAAATCCGTATAAAAGTACCCACCTTTACTAGGATTTGAATCACGGATCCTACACCTCCGTACATCAGCTTTTAAACAGCTAACTCGCGACAACGACTTTATCATTAGACCAACCCAGTGGGTTTAAACAGTGTTTATATAGACTATAAAAAAACACATTAAAAGTATTCTAGATTATGTTTATATTCCTTAACAAAACGTTAGCACTACCATGACAATTCTGTAAAACAAACTATTTGTTAATTTGCAAAGTTGCCACCAGAATAGTAGCACCATCAGAATGGATTTTGCGTTCTAAATAGTACATTATAAAAATATTTACAAGATAGGGTGTTTTTGTTTATCTCATTAGAAAGAAAATATTTCAATATGGAGGAATTTCTTGAGACTGAAACAGTATGGTATCCTAATCCTTGCTGGGCGAAGAACAATAAATGCATGATGCCCAAAGATGGGATGCAGGAAATACGTAAGGCTGAGAAAGCTGGGTATACTGATCCAAGATGGTTCAATAACGATGATGAATTACTAAATAATAATTTACGAATAATTTCATGATATCAATTAATTTTTTTCTTTATAGGTACAACTATAAAAAGCACAATAAATTAATGTATTCAGATTTTAATAATGAAGTTAACCTGTTTTAGTAATGATACCGGTATTTAATTTATGATGTAATAGAAACATAACGAGATGAAGTAAATTTAATTTGTAATTAATTAATGGAAAAAAAAATATATTCGACAGTTACCGTAACAGTATAACTGTATAGCAGTAAAAAAAGACATTAAGGCAGGTTAATTATGGTAACGAAGAAAATTTTATATTCTTAACCGGGGACATTGAACTCTGAATAATTTATTGTTTTTAACAAGACGAAGACCAAATGTGGTCAAATGATTTGAAACTCTTTTATAAAAACAAATCTGCACGTTGTACTACACTTGGAATAAAACTTTCAAAAAAAAAAAAAGTTGGAGACGACCTTGGCCCGTGGTTGGAAGGGACAAGTGTTAAAAATGCTACCACAGACACAAAATGCTACTGTAGATACGATAGTAGTAAAAAAAAGGATAACGATATTCTTAAAATAGAGAAAGAAATACAGATACGATAGACGAGGAGAGTGAGGAGCCAAAGTAAAGTTTGCTCCCGGGCACGTGCTACAATACTCGTACACGTGGAATCAACTCCTGAGTTTCTACTATCTATCCACCACCCTTCCTAAACCACCCATTTTACTTCAGACACACTAACCCCTCTGAAAATGAAATCCCATTTTCCTACCCCATAAATACGGTAGGTACCTTCCTATTTTTTCCTACGTGCGTCCCTTCAATATATCCTATTAAAACCTATCACGTGTAATATATTTTTTAATAAAAATTCATGAAAATACTGTAATATTAAATAATTTAATAAATATAAAAAATAAAACAAAAACAAATTACCGAATGAAGTGAAAAATTTAATTAACATTATTTTTTTGTCGCTTGGGTGATAGAAAGAGATAATAATATAACAATGTACGATCGGCTCTGATCTTTTTTTGTCACCTGTCTCTCGACTGGTTTGATGCAGTTCTCCAAGCTATTCTGTCTTGTGCAATTCGTTTCATATCTACACACCTGTAACACCCTACATCCTTGGCAATTTGCTTAAAAATTGCAATATTTTAGTTATTTCACATCCGATTGACCTGAAAAAGGTGTAGTTGGATTCACAGTTTAAAAGCGCATTTTAGCGTTTTTCTAGGTTTTTACATAACCATAGGTTTTCGAAAATATTAATTTGAAATTTTTAGAAAGCCGCCATTTTGAAATTGATTAACATTGATTTTATTAAGCCTGCACAATTTTAATATCTTGTCATTGGGACACCTAATAACAAATTTCAAGTTAATATCGATAACGATTATTGAGATATAAAACAATTTATAAAAACGATAAACAGAAAATTAGACACCCGAGACCAATGTTTATGTGGTAATTTTTGTTAGTTTCGACCCAAGAAATAATGTTACAAAGCGGTTCCAGAGAGTTCTGAAATACCCAGTACATCAACAAGTAACAAGTATGAATGTACTCATGTAGAATTATTTATTTTTTATATTACAAAATAATTAAATCGTTCCGGCAGGAGAAACAAATCCGATCATCCATCCATTCAGTCGGAAGATAATCCTCGACTTCCAATTATTAATACAACTATAGGCTACTAACTCGACTACAACTGTTAAACGATGTAACCTAACGATTAGAATAATTATAGACGTCGAACAATAATACTATGTAGAATAATTTGAGCCTATAATTTATATTTTTGTTAAATAAATTAAACTGATAACGTAATTCAATAGATGCATCAAAGCGGATATAATTGATTAAATGTTAAAAAGTCGTGATTGTTTCCAACAGTAAACAATAATTATACGCTTCAATCAATCGTTAAACCTTTCATTCTTTCTCAGGAAACATTAAAGAATAAATTAGAAAATAACGTATTTATCGGTGGCAATTTTTAAAGATGTCATGTATCATTTTGTTTTGTCCATCCGTCCGTCACACCCAGATGTCACAAACTACAAGAGATTTATCAATAAACGGTTTTCGGATTCGTAACCTACACAACGTAACAGACAGGTGGAGTGTCAAATTATTTACACTCAATTTTTTCGTTGCAGGGCTAAAATAAATAGTTCTGTTTCTTATCACATGGTCAGCAAATTAAATGACTGAATCATTTAAGAACAGAAGAGGTAGAGGTGTAAAAGACACTAATCAGAGTTATCGTCTCTGAAAGTAATGAATTTCATTATACAGCCAGACCCTGTGGTGAATGAAATGAAAATGTCATTTGCAGAGTGGAAAATATGTGCTTTTCAGAGGGCCCGGCATGCTGATAAGCGTACTTTTCCATTCAGTGAGGAAGGCAATGGTAAACCACCTCACTCCTCATTTTACTTAGTAAAACCTCTACAGGTTCAAACCAGCCCTTCGGCTGATGACCTAAACAACAACCTACACAAAAAGTCAGCGGGCCTAAATTGGGGTTAAAGTTCTGGTGTCGACCGGAAGTGGGCCCCAAACCGGAAGTCAAGATATCAAAGTCAGTAAGAATTTCAAACTTTTGATCAAAAGATTTCTAATTCAGCTGGGGCAGAACTCTCACTTGGTCTATGATTTCTTTTCGTCACTAGGGTTAGGCGGGTGTTATTGGCTCACTAAAATATTAGTAGCAGTTATAGTTTTATACGTATATTTATACGAGTAATTTTTTTAAATTTTGTTTCTGAGAGTGCGCTAATATTATGTTTATTATTATGTGTTGTATTTGTGTATGAAGAAATAGTTAAATTTAAGGGAGGTAGTTAAGATTAATTTTTATTTAAATTTATTTAACGTCGCATTAACTGCAAGGTCATTAGCGACGAAATTAGGGTGCAACTGTATGAGAATGAAATGATTTTTTTGTAACGTATGAAAATATGCCGTGCCTGAGTGGGATTCGACCGCATGATGAGAGGCGAGCACGTTACCAACTACGCCAATGCGGCCGGCAAGTTAAATTTTGTTTTCATTTTTTTTCTCTAAAATAATGTAGTAAAGTCAATTGGTAGAGGTTTTTTGTCATATTTTATTAATGCTATTTCATAACTTGCTGATGTTTGTATTATCATTTATTAACACTTTAGTTTGGTTATCATAAGTTTTAAGTTTTATTAACATTTGTATTTGTCTTTTTTTTTATTTTATTCTAACGTGTTCTTTTAATGTTATTTGATCATTTTCTCTTTTGTGTGACTTATTATTTTATGTAATAAGTCATGTATTGGTACTAACTGTGTTTTCTTTTTGGTTTTGTTATCAGTGCTATTATTGTTGTATTATAGTTTTATTTTTGTGCTGTGTATTTTTTGTAATTAAGAGTAATTCTCCTCCAAGCACGGGCTTTGCTCTTTTGGAGGAGTAATAAAGGAAATAAATAAAATAAATATAGAAACACAAATAGTGTTACTCGATTCGTCATTAAGAGTAGATACAGAAATCATTAGATTTGAAGTTCAGGTTTCAACCGAAAGTGGGCCAAAACCGGAACTTAAGAAATCAAATTCGGAATTAGGAAACAAAAATAGTGTTATTAGATTCCTCTTAAAGGAATAGATACAGAAATCATTAGGTTTGAAGTTCCGGTCGAAACCGGAAGTTAAGAAATCGAAGTCGGAATTTAGAAAATAAAAATAGTCATTCCATTCCTCTTAAAGAGTAGATCCAGAAATCACAAATGGGTTTTTGCCATAAGTCAAAGGTAAGCCTTTTCAAAAATTGCCATAAGCCATGAGATATGTCGTCTGTCTCATGAAAGATATATTTTCTTTTTGTCTTTCTTAAATAATAATTGTAAATTGTGGTGAATGATATAATACTGTTAAATGTGACGTCATTATAGGACATCTGCTTTTAAAGAAAAAAGACGACTAATGTATAATGACCACCTAAAGATGTCTCGTTTCTCCTTGCTTCTTGACCCTATTTCAGTGTTACAGCTAATAGCTTATTTCCTCCCGACTGTAATTGCCTACGAGTTGTAATTTATTAGACACTCGTTAGTAATTTTGTTTTTATTACGAATAAAATTATCATAAAAGGACATTTTTCATCTGCATAATCGAATGTTAGAAGACACATACAAAAGTGTATAACTGTGAATGTTTTATGCAAAAAAAACCATTACAATATTGTACAGAAAATAAATGATTCCCTTGTAAAACCCATAGTAAGCAGATCAAATAATGACAGCATAATAATATTTAATTTTGAAGGATAAATTTAAAAGGACACAATTTCCTGGGCTGGAAAGAATTTAAAGCAATCAAAACCGGTAAAAACTTCCAAGGTGATGGTCGGTAAGGTCCATATCTCGAGGTTTATCCCCTTAGTAGTGGCCCTGGATTTCTACTAAATCAGGAGGACTCTACGGCTAACCACCGCAGTTACAAAATCGATTGGAGTAGTTAGTCCCACCTTTGCTCCTACGAAGTAACTTAAGCAACTTGTATAATCGGATGGCTGTTTAAATAAAACTACCCCAAGTGATACCCACTTTCACAGGTGGGAATGCACCGTCACGTAATGGTGTCGGATTCTGGGTAGCCTACACCAACATTCAGGAAAGAACCTGACCCTTCTGGAATGCTTACCAACAAGGACAGTCAAAAAGGCTTGAGTTGGTTTGGTCACACCTTCGCGGAATAAAATGGATAAGTGGCTACAAAGAATAAGACAGGACCGGAACTCTTAAAGCGAGAGGCAAGACAAATTTTAAGAAACATGGTGGGCAGGGCTGGTGCTAGTCTTTTTGCCCCTTTGTACAATGGCACGGGTTACACTGCTCTATGGAGAAGAGGAATTCAGGAGGGCGATGAGAACAAGAAAGGGAAGTACATAAAATACTTGTATGAAGACCACAACCAAAAGAAAATTAAAAATCTTTACAAATTTTACTCAAAATTCTACGTACACAGAAGAAATACTTGAGGAAATTTCATACGAACCATCACGTACAATATTCGAATTTTCCAAGCAACCAAATTAAAATTCTTTGAAATCATAAACTACGTATCTTCAATCAGAGGGCATTGAGATTTTTAATTACACACCTTATTTTCTTAATTACTATAATCTTTGGTACTTAAAACAAATTTCTAAAATGAAACGTGTTTCAGTACTGTTCCAAATAGACTTTTAGAGATTACTCAAAAACTTTCGAGTAAATTTAAAGATTCTACCTGATATCGTTAATGAACAATGACTCTGGCCGACAAACGGGTTGTTTCAGACGGAAAATGAATTGGACCCTGACATTTTAAAGATCCTTAAAACCAACCTCAAATACTAAATTTACAATATTCTGTAGGCCTAATCTAAAAGTGTTTAATTTATTACATTTAGATATTGCTCATAACAGGGAGGTAAAGTGTTAAATTATTTGCACTCGATTTGCTAGTTAAAGGACTACAAAAAAATAGTCGTTTCTTACCATAAGGTCAGCCAATTATATGACTATTATGGCATTTAGGAAGATGTCACTGCTAAACATGGCGACATTAAGCAGCGAGGGGAACCTAACATGTTTAGGGCCCTGAAAAGGGCCGTTTAAGCGATTGTCGTCTAGGCGGGAAGAGTCCGTCGTAGTCGCCGTGGCGGTCGAGGTCTAAAGGACACTAGTCAGAGTTATCTCCACTGAGAGTAATGAATTTCACTATACAGCCAGACCTAGTGGTGAATTAAGGTGTCATTTTGAGTGTGGAAAGTAGATGCTTTTCAGAGGGCCTGACATACTGATAAGAATACTTTTCCTTACTCAGTGAGGAACGCAATGGTAAAACATCTCACTCTTCGTTTTAAAAGCCTCTAGAGGTTTAAACCAGCCTTTCGGCTGATGACCTTAACAACAACACATTTAAATACTAAGAAATTAAAACAATCAACGACTTCACAAAATACATTGGGATGTTAATTTATAAATTTGTGAATGCAACCCACACACATCTACCTAAACAAGCTAACATGATTAATTTATGCTACAGATTTAATAAAATTACGTTTTTCTTTTGCATAGTCTTCTATTCATTAATTTCTGAAAGGCTTAACAAAAACTAACCTTCAATAATAACAGTATCATATCTACACATTATGTTCTTTGTTATGGTGTTCTTTTTAAGACCAGACAATCCACTTAAAAAAAGAAGGCGAGTTTTAAAAGCGGAGTTCATTACACCACTGCATTAAGAAGACGAGCCAGTCAACTCTATTATTGATCCTGAAGTTTCTCTTTCTTTTACATACTCACACATAATGCAAGCGCGGGTGCGTAAACACATCAGAATGGTCTTAAACCCAACTCTAAATCATTACGAAAACTTAACTGCATTAGATTATGATGAATGGTTATTCTAATGATTAGAAAGTGACTTCCTTTCGTCGATAAAATGATTATTGGCTACTTTAGAAATGACCATTTACTCATAAATGTAATGGATATTTAGTTCCGAACAAACGTAGACCACTTTTTTAGAACATAAGAATGATCTCTAATTCAGTTTTTTAGACGAATTGAAAGAAAAACACTTTTAAAAAAATATATGTAAACCGAAAATTTTTTATGCACAAGACTGACCGAAAATTTCACAGTAATTATTATGAATCCGAAATCATATAAGAAAATGCAAGGTCTGGAATACAAATAAATATTCTTAACAGTAGATAATACAGAAATCGGCAAAGTTTTTGCTTGTGTCAAGTATTAGCACAAGGTCTGTTACGCCAAACAGCTCCCAATATAATTTGTCTTTCCATCTATTCCTTGGCCTTCTCAAGCTCCGTCTCCCCCTGAGGTTGTACAGTAGGAGAACACTAGCTGTGCGCGTGACCTTGTAGTGATTAAGAGAGACGATACGAGGGGAAGTCATTGGGTTTCGAAAACATCAAGTCGTTTTGTAAACATATTTTGCTAATTGTTGATAAAATTGTATCAACAAACGTACGTCGTCCGTTATTTTTAACTACATTAATAATAATGAAGCGTAAAATACGTATTAAACAAATTACAATGGGAGAGTGAATGTTTTACAGTCGAATAATACAGCAGACGCCGTGCGCTCAGCTACATACATGTCCAACTACTATTAACTACTCCTTAATACCCTTAAGGTTTCCTCGATAAAAACCAGGGTCCATCTGGTCCCCATGGTAACACCCGGTAAGAGCCTCTGCCTGGGGTCACAGGTAAAAACCGGACAGCGGTCAGCAGGAAGATGGAGAAGAAATCTCCTAATGGCTTCGTGAGCGAATAAACCTGGGATTAGTCTTTGAAAGAAACCTTGGAACTATCCATATGCTCTATGGTAGCAGCCTCACCCTACTGATCTAACCCGAAACTAGGTGGTTGCCTTGTTCGAGGAATCTTTACCCACTTTCAACAAACCAGATTACAAGTGATCACTCTAAGCTCTGAGATCACTCTGTAGCTCAGGAGGTACCGTAATCTATTAATAACCTTAGGATAACAACAAATCCCTGGAAAGTCTGAAAATATTTTTACACGACTCCACCACCAGTTTTTCAACTTATAACCTGTGACGCAAAATTTACTTTTACTAGAAAACTGTGAAACACTACTGAATAAACTACATTACTCATGATAAAAGCTTATAGTTGAGAGCTTTGGTGTTTCAATCAGTAGTGTAAAACCGAATATCTAGACCCATTTTCCTAATAGGGCTTCATCCCAACATTTTACTAGCTAAAAATGTCGACAACATAATGTAATGACACAATGCATTTGATGTGATCATCAACACAAAAAAAGAAAAAGTGAATTCTTACACATAGTTATTCATCATTGCAAAACTAGGTGAAAGAAAAAATATGTTCTGACAAGTAACAGATCCTAAATAATTCTGAACGTTAAAGAATTCGACATTAAAAAAATACATAAAAATAAACGAAAGTATAGGGAGAATTCATCAAATAATTTAAATACCGCTATTTAAAATGATACCCTACTTTCAACATGTAAAGAATTCATACCAATCCTGTCTATTTCAAGAATGCCATGAAATTTAAAAAAAAATTAAAATGTAGCCTATATATAAATTTAATATGAAAACAATTTATATTAACTAAAACGGGAAGAGATAAAATTTGTAAGTAAATGGAATTTCACTTTCATATCAAACGTATGTCTTTAAAAATGTAGATTTTAGGCGAATTTGCATGTATAAAAAATAAAAATAAAAAGCTGTATTAAATTTACGAGTTTAACATTACGTAACTATTGCACGATGAAACAAAATTCAAAAGATCAAAACGATTAATCTGTTTCGAAATGTAAATAAAAGAATCTATTAAAATAGTCTTCTCTTCGACATCAGCTGCTTTAAGGTCTACTGTGGTCTAAAATTTAGTCAACCCATCCTTTCCTCGACCGGACAATATCTACGTCCTCTTCACGGTGGATATAACAAAACCAATGCATTTAACAGGCAAGTGGAGTGTTAAATTATTTGTATTCGATCTGCTAGTTCCAAAACTACAAAAAATAGTTATATTTCTTATCATATGGCCAATTATATGACTGAAGCATTCAAGAACAGAAGAAGTAGAGGTGTAAAATATACTAGATACAGTTATCTCCTCTGAGAGTAATGAATTTCATTATATAGCCAGACCCTACGGAGACTGACGTGATGGCGTCATTTGCAGGGTGGAAAGTAGATGCTTTTCAGAGGACCTGGCATGCAGATAAGCATACTTTTCCACTCAATGAGGAAGCCAATGGTAAACCACCTCAATCCTCGTTTTACTTAGTAAAAACCTCGAGAGGTCAAACCAGCCTTTCGGTTGTGACCTAAATAATAACAACACAAGTTTTAAGTTTCAACTCCGTGCGACGTTCCGTTCTTGAGATATTCTGTTCGCGCGCGCGCACACACACTCACACAGACCAATCGCTAAGTACGTGTCTTTTTGGTTCAGGGGGTCTGATAATGTATATATCCGGTGAAAACTCAATTGAAAAATCGCCATGAAATTAATACTTTCCTTCCTATATATTCATACGGACAAGAGAGAGTAAAAATGGAAAATAAAATAATTACATTTGGGTTCTGTAATCATGTACGAATCCACAAACAAAAAAAATCACTTAATTATAAAAGATTAACCAACACCTACTGGCTTCTACGCTGGGGTACCGGGTTCGATTTCCGGTCAGATCTGGCATTTTTTCATCACTCATCTTTCATGAATCATCATTTCCCACCGTCTGCATTAGCAGAATTTACAAAACAGTCAGACGTAAAACAAAACAAAAAACAACTACTGGATCGTTTGAAATGGATAGACCCACAGGTAAAATTTAACAAAAAATATCAAAATATACGTAATTTAGTTATAAAAAAAAACATTTTTACATTCATCACCCAAGAAATAATAGTGAGTTGAATATAGCAGTACAACATTGATATCGTGCAGCAGAACTTGAAATAACTATTATGAAAGCAATTCAAAGCTACAAATAAACAATAAGCCTATAAATAACAGTAGCAGAAGTCGAACTGAATAGATTCCCATGAGAGAATCAGTGACCGACAGAGCAGTGATCAAGTGTCATGGTTATACTGAACACACAATAATAGTGCTTTAGAGAAGTTCTATTAATATACTGCATCGTACTGCTTAATAGATTAAATTAAACAGCAGCCTACACCATGAATATTATTTATGTTTAATGAATATTAACTTATGTTAAAGCAACAGTCAAAATACAAATTAATTGACTGTTTTAGTTATCAGAAATATTAATAAAAATCTGGTGTGAAACCCTCACACGACTTTCTCTTGGCAATGCAAAAATGAACAATATTACCTAACGTTAGTAATAAAACATTAGAAATAAACATAAAAACATAACCTTATTTTAATCATGAGTGAAAGACGCAAAATGAAAATCAACCTAAGTTTAGCTTAAAAATACGGAAAATCACTCTTTCACAATAAACTAGGCTTAATAGAGAAAACATATTGTAAATAAAAGTTGTAGATCTTTTAATTTTCTATAAATTTATTACGTACACTTTTGTCGTAAAATCCATACTAAGGCTGAAATCTTAGTATTTCGTGAGAAAAAAAGAAAATCGCTAATTACTGCTAAACTAAGCGTTATGCAGAAAAATGTTGAAATAGAAGTCGTAGGATTTTAAATTCTCTACAACTTTTATTATAGATTTTTGCGCTAAAATGCACATTTAAGACGCAATCTGTTTTTAACGTAAAAACAGCCTCCCCAAGAATTTCAGCAGACGTGGCGCGTACCCTATCTTGTAGACCACAAAAAGTTTAGTAAATGAGGCGATTTAAAAGAAAATCTAATTGAAAAATGACACGAATAAACTACTACTTCCGGTTGACCGATTTTGATGAAAATGTTCGTGTCGGGTCCTCTAGTGGTATCTAACTTAAGTTTCAAGTTTGTACGATGTTCCGTTCTTGAGACATTCTATTCACACACACAGAGACCAATCGCTAAAAACATGTTTTTTGGGATCAGGGGGTCTGAAAACGTGTAGATCCGGTGAAAACTCGATTTCGAAAAATCGACATGAAAACAATACTTTCCTTCCTATATATTCATATAGGCAAGAGAAAGTAAAAATAACTTACTAAATTACAACAATTAATTTGTTATGAATTCAGAACGGGTAAACAGAGGGAGGTGTTAAAACAAAATATGAAAACCCTCCTATTTTCGTACACACCAATCAAATAACGTTAAATGAATCATCCATTATAGCTTTAACTATACATTATAGCTTTAGCTATGCATTATAGCATTATAACTTGGTACCACGCCAACTATCTATATATAGGCTACGTATTACCAAGTTTCCAAATTATATTATTTTTATTTGTATTTTTTAAAAAATTAAATTACACAATGACTACATTTACTTACTGGTAATCTTCTTCATCTTTTTTCTTTGGTTGAAAATTCTTTACAAGTCGTCTGTAACAAACAAAACAAAATTACAAATTAACTATTAGTAGGTACATTTTCTAATTAATATGGTTGTATAGTACGTTTGTTTTTGGAAGAAGCTTGTAAGGGGAGGGTGAGTAGGTAGAGTAGGGATAGTTTCAAAGGGGCAAGTGTTGTCTCCTTCTCACTTAATGATCATTCCCTCTCTTTCTAACCGTATACTATGTTACAACTACGAGGTGCTTCCCCCACCACTAAACAGAACAGCTCAGCGGCACACAGCGTTGGAGGGAAAGCTTCTAGCTAGAACAAATGACCTGTACGTATATTATACAATTTTTTTTACATAATTTACTTTCATTGCAACACAATAATTGATTTACTGTATACGTATAGGTATCAGACGAACTAATGTCCCGTAGCCGAGCGAGTGAGAGGGAGATATGTGGCAAACTACGCATGCGCCCAAAGATGTTTACCGTTATAATTCAAATCTGAAAACATACTACAGTCGTTATCTTGCTTGTTAGTTTACTGCATGGATAAACGCTTGCTCACAACAATGAGTAAAATTAAAGACAATGTTATTGGAACGGCGCGTATGGCTTGTGCGAGTGAGAGCGTTATGCATTGTCTCACTCCCACGGCTACGGGACATTAGTTCACCTGAATACTGTACTTATAATTTCCAGTAGCAGAATTTTAATCTACATGAATCATGAGAATGGGTACCATTACATTAAGGAAATGATAAAAAATTAATATTATTATTTTGGGATTATGTAATCATGTAGGAATCCACAACCAAATAAAATCACTTAATTATAAAATGAGCAATGGGTCATTGGTCTTTTAACCGTCACTTTCTGTTATCCGCCAGTGCCAGCAAAAAAAGAAGTTTATACCGTTACAGTACAGTACTTATTTGGTGAAGCGTAAGTTTCGTGGAACATTGCATTACAAAGTGCATTGCAAATACGGAACATTGCCGCACAGAAAGCTCAAATCTTAAAGAAACAGAAGAAAGTGACAGATTATTTTAAATTGTAAACCTAGAACATCTGAAGCAACACAGAATTGAAACAGAACAGTTTACATAGAAATGTAACATCGTAAGTAACATTAAAGTTAGTTTTTATTAAATAACAGTTTATAGTTGTGAACCAGGTTTTTGTAGTTTAGTTGTACAATTATAAAATAGCATCATTAACTTGTAAACATTTTTTTCATTTTCGTCTTGACCACCAGTGAAATTAGGCTACATATTCTATAAGTGAATTTTCTGTTATTCGTCTATTCGGTTATCCTTCAGGGCCATGGTCCCGATACTGACGGATAATCGAGGTTACACTGTACTTAGACTGTGAATGGAATTAATGTAATCGGGTCGTTCGCAATAGTGTTGTTACGAGACCGGTTTTGAATTACGTTAATAATGTGTGTGCGTACGGGTGGTTGCAAGTGTTTTGGACAGGTAAATCACTATTGTGGTAATTAAGTGACAGTAACATATAAATGGTCATTTAGTTTAAGTTTAATAAATTCGTATCAATAAAATTGTTGCAAGTTTAAAGGAAATTTGTTTATTATTTGTTATACCCAGATCCCAAAAGGACCTAAGCTTAGGTGTTACAATCTTACATGCTTAGGTGTTACAAGCTTACTGTACATATCTTTACAAACAACACTAGTTATGTATTACAATTTTCTTGTTTAAAAAATACATTTAAAAATGTCTGACCTCATTAAATTTGCCTACATCACGTACAGAAAACATTTTAAGAGTACTGGGATACATAATTGTATATTGTCATACGAGATATGTAGCATTACAAATTGGCTATGATCCAGGAGAACAATGCAGTTTCGTTACAATAAAGGATGTAATCTTTACACAGGGCATTAAACTGCAACGAGGATGCAGAGGATGTTGAATGATCATTACCATGATCATCAACAACGTCTTCAATAAACATAAATAAATAATAACTGGTCTGCGGGAGGGCGTATCAGTGAATGAAGAAAGTATAGCAGCTGTTATAATCCTTGTTGTGGGTTTAATCAAAGACAACGACCCATTAGATTAGTGCCTTCCTACTTAATTTTTATCAATGCAAGCAATCAGATCATCAGTGGATGTGATCAGAATCGTGATACTTACAAGACGGTTAACTGTAAATTGTTTTTTTTGGCAGCTCCATTCATTCAATAAATGCAATAATATACATCTAAAAATTGCTTTCTTATCAGAATAAATAAATTTATAAAACCTTTCGAACTGTTTTTGAAACTTCACGTTAAATAAATCGATCCGCAAACCGAAATTACTTTCTCCATAATAATTAAGTGGTACCAAATTTTACTCAACCTATTTTGATTCTGTCAAAACTTTACATAGTCAACAGTTCAAACTCGGGTGTCTATGATTATGAAACCGATAGATAGTAAGCGTTGGACTGAAAAAAAGTTATACGCAAAAGTTGTACCACTCTAAATTGTCTTTATATTTTTTGATGTGCACTTTCGCTATTAAATGAATCATAAGGCTCATTTTGAAAAAAAAACAGCCGATTTCTCGAATAACAGTAGAGCATCTTGATGAATTTTTCCGACTTTGGATTTTTTTTTAAAAATTTGGTAAATTGTAGAAAATTTTTTGATAAAAATCAAAATCATTAGAGCTATTTTTATGAAAATAGGATTTTTGTACCGAAGTAAAATACATTTAATATTAAGAACGTATTGTTAATTTCAAAGAAAACTCTTTGAGGTTAGTTTAATTTTTTACATACATCTGTTTTACACATTACTGCTAATGAAGATCATGGTGGGTCAATTGAGACAAATCAAAATGAACGACAAAAATGCCAGAATTGACCGGGAATCAAACCAGACACAGCATAGAAACCAGCTACGCTGACCTCTACACCATCTGGGTTAGGTGAAGAACCGTAATTTTCTTTAAAAAAAATTTAGTAAAACTAAAATTAATCAGTCAAGTAAGTAGTTTTTGCTTGAAACAAAAAAATACGGTTAGGAGTAAAAGAATTGGGAAACAGCTGGGTCAGGGATCGCAGAGAAAGATGCTAATTAATCAGTCAAGTAGTTTTTGCTTGAAACAAAAAAACGGTTAGGAGTAATAGAATTGGGAAACAGCTGGGTCAGGGATCGCAGAGAAAGATGCTGAATCAGAGGCAGTTGAAATGGATTGGTCATGTAGATATAATGGTTACGGACAAAAAGCCTAAAATATTTATGGAGGCTCGGACTGAAGGAAAAAGACAAAAAGGTCGACAAAGAACAACGTAAAAGGACCGAATTGAGACTTCGGGATAAGAAGGAAGTGGTCTCGTACACCTCCGACAATGTAGCGGCGTAGGAAACAAAAACGTTTATCTACAATACGACTAAGAAACAGAAAAAATAACTTTTTGGGTTCAGGAGGGTAAGAGCCAAATTGAGGCTTTGTGATTAGAAGGAAGTGGTTTCATACATCTCCAACATTGTAGTGCCGTAAGAAACACAGAAGTTTATCTACAATACGACTAAGACCCAGAAAAAATTATTTTTTGGCTTCAGAAGGTCATGAAAAAGATCACTTAAAAACCAGAGTATCGAAAATTTTACCCCGCCGCAATACTTTCTCATGAAACTGTAGATAAATCGCAAAAAAATAACAACAAACTATCCTAAGATCGTCAAAAGGTAAAAATACTTTAAAAACATAATTTTTGTTAATTTACAGCGAATTACCATTTTCATACAGTCTCCTACCACGTTCAATATCCACAATTCTATTTTAATTAACTTCAATTTGAATAATCTTTTATGAAGAACATTTATTTCATTGTTATGTAAGATAAAGTATGCATAAATTAACAAGAAAGAAATTCCAATTTAAAAAAATTAACCAGTGTTTAAATAATTAAGATAAATTAATACACGTATACATAGTTCATTTAAATGTATTCAAAAAAATCAAACGTTAACAAAATGTATTATTGTTAAATCTACACACAAGAAAAGAAAACTGCTAAAAATATCTTCCAACTTTCATTTGCATTAAAAATATCACGTCACTTTTTATTAACACAAATAGTTATGAATGAAATAAAGCAATTAGTAAACAATGGTTGTAGTGAATGAATCAACAAATGAATGGAAGAATGAATGAGTAAAAGACCAACTTTAGTTTAAACATTATTTGCAATTATTATCAGAATTAGATTTGCACAACTGTTGTTCATCGTATTACCATCTTGTTCAAATGAAACCGCACTATGTTTACAATATAATAGGTCTATCTACATGAAAATTAAAGATTGCAATAAGTCTTCTAACAAAAGTTTAACCTAGTTTTAGCTAAAAAAATATACATATATATTTGTTTAACATCAGTCGATTAGTTTGATGCAGTTATCCAAGCTGTCTTGCCCAAGTTGTTTCATATCTACATACCTGTAATACCCTACATCCTTTGTGATTTGCTTTAAATATTCTAACCTTTGCCTCCTCCTACAATACACTCCCTCAATATTACCCTCCATTATTGATAGACCAATATCTGGATGACTTAATATATGCCCCATTAGCCTATTCCTTCTTCTGGTAAGATGCTTCCATATACTTCTTTTTTCATCCAACCGCCTAAAAACCTCTAAGTTACTTATTTTGTCCACTCACCTAATCTTTAACATTTTCCTATAACACCACATTTCAAAAGCATCTATCCTCTTCCTTTCTATAGCCGCTATCACCGGGTTGGTCTAGAGGTAAAGTCATCGCCGTGACTTTCGGAGACGAAGGTTCCTGGTTCAAATATCCTAGTAAAGGTAGTTACTTTTATACGGATTTGAATACTAGACACCGGTGTACTAGTTACTTTGATGGTTGGGGTTATATTAACCATACCTTCTCAGGAATAATCGGCCTGGGTCTGTGCAGGACTACACCTCATTTACACATCATCCTCATCTCATTGGGTCATCGGGTTGCTTGTTGTTTTGATTTAAACAGATTGCAACGTACACACATTAGGGTTGTTGTTGTTTAGGTCAACAGCCGAAAGTCTGGTTTGAACCTCTGGAGGTTTTACTAAGTAAAGACGAGGAGTATAGTGGTTTATCATTACCTTTCTCACTGAATTGAAAGAATATGCTTATCAGCATGCCAGACCCTACGAAAAGCACCTACTCTTTCCACCCTGCCAATGACACCTTCACTTCATTCACCACAGGGCCTGGCTGTATAATGAAATTCATTACTCAGAGAAGATACCTCGGACTAGTGTCTTTTACACCTCTATCTCTTCTGTTTTTAGAAGTTCTATCATATAACTGGCTGACTATGTGATAAGAAACAGAACTATTTTTGTAGCCCTGGAACCAACAGATCGAGTGCAATTAATTTAAAACTCCACCTGCCCGTTATGGGCAGACACATTAGGGATAAAAAAAATAGTAAACTAACCTATTTACGTTAGTTTAGACAACATTATTTAGTACAATGGTAGCGTGCTTGATTCAAAGCTCAAGGGTTCGATTCCTAACAAAGGTTTTTTAATTTTCATAGTTAAATATTCAAAACTAACCTTGGTTTTTATAGTCAAAATAGTTTAAACAATATTAAAATATAATAATTTAAAAAAAATACGAACAGTTATGAATTATTACGTTCTCTTAACTGTAAATAACACACCAAAACAATGACAATAAATTTTAAAACCCATGTAACAAAATATTATTGAGGGACAACCTATTCTACAGGGAAATCATCAAAACTAAAACGTCCGATAAGGTACATCATTGAAGTGCAGGGTACAAAACACGCCAAAAAAAAAATATATACATAGTTGTGCCATTAAAACGTTATTCAAGGTAAAAACTAATTAACCGATAAAAAGTAATTAATATGTTTGTTATTTCTTGATACTGCAGTTTATTTTTTAAAATATTCTACTAATTAATTTCCTAAAATGTCCAATCATAAAGAATACAATAAATTTCCTTGAAGTATGAAATACCAGCGACCCAACCCCATGCTTACTGCACTTCACGGCAAACTTAAATTGAAGTGACTGTAAAAATAAAACCAATTAGTACTGAAAACAGGATCAGTATGAAACACCAGAAAAACGGTGAATGTGACCTGAGAATAAAACTGAATGTATTATAAGAAAAAATACGTAAATCATATTTTGTAAAAATATATACGGTCAGTTCGATTTTTGGAATAAAATAATTTTACACAGCTTTCCATGTAGAAATCGGATAGGCCATAAATTTTTGGATATCTATCCGGTCAATAACAATTGTCAAACATTTTGAAGAAGATAACATCATTTTTTGCAATATTTAAAAATTACATAATGCCGATATTACTCAGAAAGCTCTAAGCTTTCTGAGTGATGATGAGTTCAGAGATCGGTGTACGTTTTAAATAAATTAAGCAAAAAATATAATTTCAACATTTCCATAAAAAATCTGGTGTGGGACACACACACAACTTTCTCTTGACAATGCAAATAATTAACAATATAACCTAAAATTAGTAATAAAACATTAGAAATAAACAAAAAACTAACTTCAATAAACATAATTTTTTTTAGAGAAAAATTCTCTAAATAAAAGTTGTAGATCTTTTCATTTCCTATAAATTGTATTATATATACGTTTGTCGTAAAATGCATAATAAGGCTTAAATCTTTAAAAAAAATGATTTTTTACACGTTTTCGTTAGAAAAACAAACAAAAAATCGCTAATTCCCGTACAAAAAATGTTTGAAATAAAAGTTGTAGGATTATAAATTTTCTACAACGTTTATTATACATACAATTTTGCGCTAAAATGCATATTAAAGCAGCAATCTTAAAAAAATAATTTTTTTACGTGAAAACAGCCTCTCCAAGAATTTCAGCAAACATGACGCCTACCCTATCTTGTAAAGTATAAAAAGTTTAGTAAACGTGGCGATTTTTAAAAAAATCGTAGGACCAGTTTTTGAGAAAATCGCAAAGGGTCGACATTGCTTTCCTCACTGAATAGAAAAGTACGCTTCAGCATGCCGGGCCCTCTGAAAAACACATATTTTCCACTCTGCAAATGACACCTTCACTTTATTCACCACAGGGTCTGGCTGTATAATGAAATTCATTACTTTCAGAGGAGATAACTCTGATTAGTGTCTTTTACACCTCTACCTCTTCTGTTCTTAAATGATTCAGTCATTTAACTGGCTGGCCATATGATAAGAAACAGAACTATTTATTTTAGCTCTGCAACGAACAGATTGAGAGTAAATAATTTGACTCTCCACCTGTCTGGTATGGGCAGAAAAAAATATTAATAAGATAAATAACAATTATTCGAAACTCATCCAGAAATTTTTGTGTTGAAACAAGAACGAATTTATTCCTACCAAAAATACCACCAGAAAAGTGGATGATTAAAGTGTAGGTTCGTGTACTACAAGTATAATGCTGTGGCTTATTGGTAAAGTTAGACAAGTAGGCCTCGTAATCTAGAACAATATAAGGTAGGAATTTAAAGAGAGAACCGTACAGTAGTTGGCTAACGTTAGAATGTCAATTAGCGAGTACATTTCAATTCTGGCATAAATTTACAGTTATACTCTTCACGTATACCATTATGAATGAATACTTACACGCACAAATACAATATATTTTGTGTACCTTGATAAAAGTAATGAAATAAAATTCGTTCACATAAATGGCATTCATTTAAAAATAAATATATGTTACATAAATTTATTTAATTTCTACTGATGGAATTTTTGGGTTACTGGGTCGATTTAATATTCTTTAGTATTAATTACTGACCACAAAATTGTACATTTTATATAATTTTTTTAGACAACCTGAAACGGAATTTCATTCAATCACTGAAAATACTTTCTGCAACATTAAAATATGACTTGATAAGTTTCCATAAGAATTAAATTTTTTTATTATGTGATAATGCCTACATAAACATGTTGCTTAGGTCGTCAGCCGAAAGGAAGGTTTGAACTTCTAGGGGCTTTACTAAGTACAACGTGGAGTGAGGTGGTTTACAAGTGCCTTCCTCACTGAGTGGAAAAAAAGACTACGCTTATCAGCGTACCAGGCCCGTCGAGAAGCTTCTACTTTCCACTCTGCAAACGACACCTTCACTTCATTCAAAACAGGGTCTGGCTGTATAATGCAAAACATTATTGTCAGAGTAGATAGCTTTGATTAGTGTTTTTTACCTCTACCTCTTCTGTTCTTAAATTCTTCAGTTATATAACTGGTTGACCATGTGATAAGAAACATAACTATTTTTTGTAGCACTGGAAAGCAGATCGAGTGCAAAAAAATTAACACTCCAACTGCCTGTTATGGGCAAACATAAGCATAAGGTGATATAAAGATAAATATAACAGATCTGATAGGGAGAATCGAATCCTAGATCTCTGGCACAGATGCCACCAATTGTCCTGACCGCTAAACCAACAACATGCCAACCCATTGGTGTAGTGGTGACTTTAATGAAGGTTTACTTTTTAAGTTTTCATCGTAAGGACTGTTTTTAAAGTCACATCAACCTGGTTCGGCAAGTTTTACTGTAAGGTTCAGAGATTTGGACACCGACTGATCAGCAGATATCAAGAATAAATGCTGCTAAGATGAGATCATTAAGACCTTTAGAATAATATCAATTGCTGAACCATAAAAGAAATAAAGATATTAGGCATGAACTTGGGTGTGCCAGGGGTGATAAATATTCCAAAAACACAGGTAAGAGATTTATAGTCATTTACTGCGGATGCCAGATGATCGAACATTCAACATGTGTTTGGTAACAAGCCACCCGGATAATGTGATTATTTTTCCGGTGACGACCCCGACGAGTTGGCCATCAGAAATGGTTCCTGAAATAACATACAACTAAATTTGCAATTGGAACAGGTCAAGAGAGCTAATCTATACTGTTAAATTGTCCTGTTATTATAGTTCAACAATAAAAATATTTCACAAAATTACCTTTCAGTAATAAACATGTGATTAACAAATAAATTGCTAGGTACTTTTGATGTCAGAACTAGAGAAAACACGTCACTTTAAAATATTTATTCTTTTATGAACGTTGATTCCCATCGCTATCAAAGTAACTGATATTCAAAAACTACCTGAATATTTTGGAAAATTTTCTTAGAAATCAATGTCGTAACTTAAAAAAAGTAACTGACATCTTGACACTTCAAACTTATCCATTACCATCTTATCACAAACTTATTGTTCTTATGTGTGAGTTCTGTAAACTCTCTCCTTCCACAATTTTCTACAGGATTCAAGATTCCTTTTATTATTCTTGAAAAGACTTCAACCCTGCTTACGTTTTCATTCCATCAATTCTTCTGCATTATCATGTAACATTTTTCACAAATATCAAGTTTTTTCACTACCTCTGAAAATTTGTTTTAACCATTATAATTTTTCACTTTTGTATTTTTCAGTAATTTAATAATTTTTGTAATGTATCTGGACATAACAAGATCTACTCTGGATATTAAAGCTAAACAATACTTATTATATTCGATATAGAGATTCTGTTTGTTTTTAAAAACACAGTTCTACCGAACAGATTTAAACAATTTTTAATGGCTATAACGAGGACAATTTCAGGATCATGCAATAAAATTCAAATATACAAATTGGTAAAAGCAGTAACAAAATTTAATGGTGGCCACCACTATAGCATAGTGGTTAGCGCACTAGCATACAACGCGAAGGTCCTCGGGTTCGATTCCCGGCTAGAGTCTCGAAATTTTCACGAGTCAAAACCCACTGATACAGTAACATAACCCACCTTAGTCGCTAATAACAAAGCTGTTCATGCGACTTCAAATAAACTACAAAAGTTAATGAAGTAAATAACTAAGTAATTGAATTAAAATTATTAGCGTGCTACTAGTCTGGTGACGATGTTACGAAGTTCTGTTTGTTTTGACTGTCGTTTGGTGACTGAAATCGTTTCTTTCGGTGCACATCTTAAATAAAAACAGGTTCAAAATATCGAAAAATAATAGTTTAAATGTTAATGTAATTGCAAAATCAATTGTTAAGAATAAATTAGAATTATTATATGAAGATTCGCACCGGTCAGCTAGTTTTACACTAAAAAGTAGATTATTTTTTTTAGCTCTGATTCTCAAAATTATTAATTTTTTGTTTTTGTTTTTTGTTTAACGTCCGACTGTTCTGCAATTACTGCTAATGCAGACGGTGAAGGATGAAGTGATTTTTTGTAACGTATGAAAATATGCCATGCCTGAATGGGATTCGAACCCAAGACCGCATGATGAGAGGCGAGCACGCCCTATTAAAATTAACCGAAATTCTAAAACTATCTAAATAATTAAACGAATGATCTTAGAGATTGATGACCTAATTTCATCATTATAAATAATATGGATTATGGATTACACCTCCTGACCTCTTCCAGCTTCAAACTTAGTAGTCTGCTACTCCATGAAGAAATTGGGATGCCCATCTCTTCCACGGTCGTCCAATACCACGTTGGTCCGAGACGCTTGTAAGTAAACGCCTCTTAAATTTTACCGGAACATATCAGTAGGAAGTATATAGGATTCGTATACAAAATTTAATTCATACCCAGGCTGCTGAAATGAGGTTTTTGCGGGGAGTTAAAGGTTGTATCCTGTTAGATTTTTTTTTTGTTTAACGTCCGACTGTTCTGCAATTACTGCTAATGCAGACGGTGAAGGATGAAATTTTTTTTGTAACGTATGAAAATATGCCGTGCCTGAATGGGATTCGAACCCAAGGCCGCATGATGAGAGGCGAGCACGTTACCAACTACGCCAATGCGGTCGGCATCCTGTTAGACAGAGTACGTAACGAAGCTATCCGCGCCGAGTTAAATGTTCAGTCACTGTTGGAAACGTGAAGAATACATAAGAGAAACTGGTCCAACCATTTACTTCGCATGCCAGCTCACAGACTTCCTCTGCGAGCATGGAAATATAAATCTAGAAGGAAGCGAGTCTAGGGAATACCAAAAAAGCGATGGATGCCGGAACAGGCCATTGAGCCTAATCCTTGACAGACGATGATGATGAGTAAATAGGATTACATAAAGAAGGTAAACAAAAAAAGTGATATAGTAGCTGTAAACAGGTAAGTAAAAACTTAAATATTTTTACGACAGTTTACGAACAGAAAACATTACAATTATCACCTGATTTGAGTACAAGACGATTAACCGTAATATTTTTCGGAACAAATCATTTAACAAAAAAAAACTTGGGTAAATAGTTGGTTGAGTTACCTAACTAATACTTTCGAATATCAAGGATGGTTCGAATCCTATTTTTATACTTGATAACTTAACATACTATGCGGGCAATAAACAAAAACACAACAAACAGGAATGTTTATTTATGTTTTCTATGAAGCCCCGAACTATAATTACTATACTAACATATCTGTTCACTTACTTATTAGGTTAAGTGAACTAGGTAAATACTTTCATTTGCCCGTATACGTACCGATATCATATTACTAGAAAACTGATATAGTTATAACACTTTTTATAGTAAAAATTATCACATTAATTACCCGTACATTATAAAAATTATATTGCAGTACATTACCATAATAAGTAAAACCCTTCAATTTTCACTTTTTGTATCCTATTTCTAATATCAATATAATTATTAACACGTCAAAAATTTCTCTTTATTATAATATATAAAAGTTTTCTATTGTTGTGTTTTACATTAATTACAGGCCAATTAAAAGTAATCGGGTAATATTTCATTAAAACATGTTTGATTGATAACAAAATACAAAAAAAATTATTTAATATTTTGTATTTTTGGATATGAAAAGTGGTATGACCTTGGCGTATTTAAAAATAGTTAAAAATAGAGAAAAACCTGTCATAAAAAATTTATTTTATAGAAACGCGCGAGTCTTCTTTGACTAGTTGGCTCACTTATCATTAATAATTGTATGTCTCTCGATCATTTAAAGCTGAAATTTGACACCTTTGTTCTTTACAGCTTGGACAGAAAGAGAATTTGAATTTTGATTACAAGCGGCGAAGGGGTAGAATGAAGATGACTACCCTAACAGCGACGACTATTTAGGTGAAGTAGGTGAAAAGCCTCTTCACATATTTTTTGGATAGTAACAAGATTTAAATCTCTCACAAAATAAGTATAATTTACGTTATAATTATTTTTTATTTTACAATAAATGAAGATTAAATTTCTTTGGACATCTGAATGAATCAATCAAGATTAAACAAACAGGTTTTTAATAAACTCTCAAACAACAAGATTTAGGTTGGCTACGTTAAACAGATAAAGGGAGAACTCAAGAAATTCAAAATTACAGAAAAAGACTGCCTAGATCGAGAAGAATACAGAAAAAAAATTTTGTGGACTGAAGGTTTTTGTGGATGAAGGAAGGAATCTCAACAGAGGAGAAAGAAGGAGGCTGCATGAGGTGATATTTACGTGATCCTCGAAAGCCTGTACGCGATAAACAAAAATGAAGTGTCGTGTAAATACGTATACATAAAATTACTGTATCTGCTTAGAGCGCTTTTTAATGCTTTAAATAGTCCTTGTAATTGACTTAATATACGTAATAAATAGCTAGGTGAAGAGTTAGATGGGTGGCTCCCGCATCTCTTCCAGCGCGAGCGGGTTGCCATGACAATCAACATTGGCATAAACAACAAGATTGTTGTTAGGGCATCAGCCGAATCACTGTTTTGAACCTCTAGAGGTTTTACTAAGTACAACGAGGAGTGAGGTGGTTTACATTTCCCTCCCTCACTGAATTGAAAAGTATGCTTATCAGCATGCCGGGCCTTCTGAAAAGCACATATTTTTCACCCTGGTATTGACACCTTCACTTTATTTATCACAGAGTTTGGCTGTATAATTAAATTCATTACTATCCGAGGAGATAACTCTGATTAGTGTATGTTACACCTCTACCTCTTCTGTTCTTAAATAGTTCAGTCATATAATTCAGTCAGTTCATTATAGTTTAGTTCATATAATATAAATAATTCAGTCATATAAAGGCTGACCATGTGACAACAAACAGAACTTTTTTTGTAGCCCCGGAACCTGCAGATCGAGTGTAATTTAACTTAACACTCCACTTGCCTGTTATGGGCTTTATTCAATTATCACAGATTGATTAATTGATAATTGATTCAATTATTGATAATAAATAAAACGAATTGCATACGGTAATAATACTTAACCTCTCGAGTATATCAATTACAAAATAGAAAGAATACATTAAAATCTTACTTTGAAAAATAATTCAATTAACTTAAGTCATTAGGTTATTTATCCAAGGCCATAACAAAATATTTATTACGTATTTAATTAAAATATGTGGGCAACGAGAAATATAAAACGGTCTGAAATCAGATAAGATTGATTTTATTATGCTGTAAGGAATAATAAAAAACTGAGTAGGTTAAAGTTACGACTGAGTTCGATGTATCCATAAATCTTCAATTATTAGCACGTTAATCCATTTGACATTTATACATTTATGACGGTAATATTTTTAAAAGTAAATTTACGAATCCTAACAAAAGTATTAGGAATAATATTCCCTATTGACATTTTCTTTTAAATCACAGTTATTATTTTGTCTTGTCCAAAGAACAACTTACAGATTTGATGAAATTTACGAGGAATTAGCGTGAGATTTTGTTAGAAGTAACTACACACAAGGCTAAAAACATACTTTTTTAGTACGTTACCACTTCAGATAGTTTATTGAATCGAACCGAAATTAATGTAAAACGTTCAAACAAACCAGTGCAGGCGGACGAAGTGTGTGGGTAGGGTATGATAATCCAACATCACATTATTTAATATTATTGAAACGAATTTTAGTAACTTTTGCATCTGATATCTGAAACCGATGTCTAACTTCCCGATCACATAGAAAGGCGAAATTCGGCAAATATGTTTAAGTGTTTGACCAGAAAAAATAAAGTACAAGTACTTAAAATTCAACCACTTGCGTTTAAGGGGTAGTAAAAAAGGTGTGACAAATATAAAAAATAGGGTCGTAGAAAACCATAGAGAGCCTGGGTCTCGATATAAACATCAATAAAACCAAAATTCTTGTGATAGGTAAACCACACGGATTCCATACAAATAACCATACAGAATATCGAGTATGACTGCTGATAAGAGAATTTGAGAAAGTTTTGGAAGTAGAAGAGAGTTTCAGGTACCTGGAATCCCGACTGAACCAGATAGTAGTAACAAAAGACATCAAATTATGTATTTAACAAGCCCGTACTGCCTTTAGAAAAATGCTGATTAATTTAATCTATAACTGTATATAAAAATGAATGTTTGTTTGTCCCTTCTGGATTCCTAAACTGTTCAACAGATTTAAATAAAATTTTATCTATAGATTCCTCAGTTTCTGGAGCAGGTTTTAAGCTTTTGAAAACCTCAATCTGATCAGTAGAAAGAAAGTTAAGGGGTTAAATGTTGTTTCTATTTATTTATTTAAGGTCGCCTCGACTACGAGGTCATTAGCGACCACGTTCCATATAAATACATGTGGTATAAAATTTCCAAAGAAGACATAAACAAACACAATTAGATCATATACTCGTATATAGAAACATAATGAAAAATTAGTTACGTTCTATGTTGTTTTTATGCTTTCGAACAGTCAGATGTTCGACTTTTAAAATAAAGATGTTTAAAACAAAGGACATATAAAAACATGTTTTTGTTTTATGAATGATAAATAATAATACGTATTGTCATTATAATACGACCATCAACTAAGCACAGGGACAATCGATTAAGTTTGCGGATTAAATTTGGAAAATCCATGTTTCTCACATGGACAGCTAGCTGTATGTGGCCACCTCACGCGTCGGAAAACCTTTGGATTTAATCTTGTACGGTCCAAACGAAAAAACAAAAAATATTGAATATCCAAGAGCATTTAAATAAAAAAAAGAGTAGGCTACAGAATTGTTATAACGAGTTCTTTTTAAATTCTATTTTTGTAGGCGTAAGAGCGCGCGCAGGAAACAGCTAGTAAGTACTCTACATAAAAAAATCGCTCTACTTCTACAAACTGTAACTCAACACCAATAACTAAACCTAAACAATTTTAAATAAACAAAATTACAGAATTTATATTTTGTTTATAATTTATAAACAACCTATAACATACAGGTGGAAAATTATTTCCACAAAATCTGTTAGTTGCAGGGCTAAAAAAAATAGTTCTGTTTCTTATCACATGGTCAGCCAATTAAATGACAGATTAAGAGCAGAAGAGGTAGAGGTGTGAAAGACATTAATTAGAGTTATCTCGTCTGAAAGTAATGAGTTTCACTATACAGCCAGACTCTGTGGTGAATAAAGTGAAGGTGTCATTTGTAAAGCGGAAAATATGTGCTTTGCAGAGGGCCTGGCATGTTAATAAACATTCTTTTCAACTCAGTGAGGAAGGCAATTGTAAACCACCACAGTCCTCGTTTTACGTAGTAAAACCTCTACAGGTTCAAACCATCCTTTCGGCTGATGACCAAACAACAACAAATTTATATAGTATTTAACTCAATTTATACGATGAACGATCAACGAAAATAATATAGAATGTATGAGACATTTAATTTATTAAGTTCAACAAAAATTACCGAAAATTAACTGTGATCATTTCTTTTACCGACCGGTCCTTCATAAACAAATAAGGTGATCTCACATTAAAGTTAATTATATATATATTAAGATAACAACCAAGAACAAAAATTTATCTTATAATTATTTCCCACACATAAATAAGATCTTACGAATCAATACAATTTACCGAAATAA
Source organism: Catonia carolina (assembly GCA_035578175.1). Taxonomy (NCBI): domain Eukaryota; kingdom Metazoa; phylum Arthropoda; class Insecta; order Hemiptera; family Achilidae; genus Catonia; species Catonia carolina. The sequence continues at coordinate 33,329,680 of JAQMRL010000010.1, forward strand.
ATCTGACCTAAAAAGTAAAGAAAAAAACAGATGAATAAGTAGCAATATAGATAATTTATATGTGCCTTAAACCCAACAACAAAAAGTAAAAAAAAAATAAAAAATATAGCAAACATTATAAGTAGGCTACTCCTTAAGGCACTGAATAATCAAGTACAGTAAGTATATAGTACTTAATTTTAAATAATGTGCGGTTAAATCAAGTCACCCATACTTCATTAAATACCCACTCACTTGTAAACAAGCAGACAATGTGTTCATGGTCACATTATACTGCACAAAGCTGCACCCACAGTCCAGCTTATATTAATCGCACACATACCTAGTTTATATTGTAATGCCATGGACTACACGATTAAGAAAGTAAAATTATTAAATAGATAAACATTACTTTATACAGCAAGTCTGAAAATATATAGATTGTTATCTATTACATTACAAAAGAGTAATATTCCGACGGTAGGTCAATCTGTAAAAACTATCCCTAAATCGACAATTTTTTTTTTTATTCCTAATGAACCCACCGGTTGGTCTAGAGGTAAAGTCATCGCCAAAATCAGCTGTTTAACAGCTGATCAACGTACACAAATTAGGAATTCCTAATGTGTGTACGGTGTAATCTGTTTAATTCCAAACAATAAGCAACCCCACAATCCAATGAAAAGAGAATGATGTGTGTGACGTGCAAATGAGTTACAGTCATGTACAGACTCAGACCGACCATTCCTGGAATAATATAGTTAATTAAAGCCCAACCATCAAAGTAAACCGATAACCACTGTCTAATATTCAAATCCGTATAAAAGTAACTACTTTTACTAAGATTTGAACCAGGAAACTTAGTCTCTCAAAATCAGCTGTCAAACAACTGACTCATGGCGAGGACTTTACCTCTAGACCAACCCGGTAGACAATGGTCTAAATGATGACCGAAATCGACAATGGTTTTCTTTTAATTTCAATTTTCAAACAACTTTAACTCTTCAAAATTTAATCTGTATAAACAAAAATGCGATAGAAAGAACCCTTAACAGAAATCTACAAACACACAGACACGCTCAGAAAAAGGAGAACAAGACTTTAAGGACATAAACACACACAAAAATAACCCAAGATGAATAACTAAAACAAAAGAAGACTTCAAAAAACTAAAGATTATTGAAAGCGATATGGTACACGAGAAAAAAGTCGAAGCAAACGGACACAGTTTGGCTTAAAACTACGGAAAATAACTAATTACATGACGCTAAACTAGGCTCTGTAGATAAAATAAATTTTTTTTTTTAATTTCCTATAACTTTGATTATACCTACACACTTCTGTCGTAAAATGATCTACTAAGGCCGCAATCTTAAAACATTGATTTTTTTTACAGATTTTGATTAGCTTCATACGCAATTCCATTCTCGAAATATTTTGTCCGCCATGCACAGACCAATGGTAAAACATGTTTTTGGGTTCAGGGGCCTGAAAATGTATATTTCCGGTGAAAATTCGACATGAAATCAATATACTATTTTCAAATAGAGCAAGAGAAAGACATGGAATACACAAAAACTTATACAGTACTAAGGCAAAAAATAGGTGATTTCAAAATGACAGATTTCATATGCATTTAGGGCAAAAATTCACATAAGAAAAATTAAAGAATTAAAAACTTTTAGTATTTATTGTATTTTCGGTTAACATTTTTGTTTAGGGATTTTCTACACAAAACCTAAAATTTAAAACTCTATTTTTTCCAAAAATACAACCTTGTAGTTCATCCACTTAACGTAAAAAGAAAATAAGATTGTAACGATTTACGTAATCTACATTTCCAAAACTTCGTTTAGACCGCCTCCGTAGCGTAGTGGTTAGCGTGTTAGCATACCACGCGGAGGTCCCGGGTTCGATTCCCGAACAGGGGTCTGGAAATTTTCACTGTCAAATCCCACAGTTAATGTTTTATAACCCACCTGATGACCAAGCAGTTGATGCGACTTTAAATGAAAAAAAACTTCGTTAAGCAGAAATTTCTTTCCTTTAAAACGGTTCCAATATCAGTCAAAAAAATCAGACCAAGGAAATATTGCAGGTAATGAAAACTCAAGTTTGCTGAAAAAATTTTAAATTTCATACTGAACTTTGTTATAAGGTATGTTCAAAAAAGGTAGCTCCTCCAAAATGCTTCAATCAATCTCTGCATAAATTAAAGAAAAGGGATTATTATCTAAAGCAATATTATACACCGTTACATTCATAATGTTCAAAATCGATAATTATTTTCTTAAAAAAAAAAAAAAAAAAATCAAGTAGAAATCAATTAAGGAATCAAAAATGGTTAAGCAATAATTCAGTTTATTAATACACCCTTCTGAAGTTAGCAATATAACAACTCGTAGCGCGGGTGCAATTACTAGTATTAAAATCAGAGAAAGGATAGCGACCAGACATGCAGGTGGGGTGGGTATATGTAAATTAGGAGAAGTGAAAAAATAAAAAGGAAATAACAGGATGGAAAAAGTAAACGGCTAGAAAAGGGGGAGAGAGAGGAACCGATAATGACCTTGAAAGGGCGTCGTCGTGGCTATCGTCGCCAATACTTAATGCCCCATACCAAACCAAACAAACCGCAAAACCAAACCAGCCGACCAACTAAAAGGCAACAGTTTAAACATCGATTATGTCAAAAAAATTATAACAATATAAGAAGACAAATTGTGTGGTTCAGCCGAACATATAGAATTTTAACAAAGATGTACAATACATTGTACGGTGAAATAGAGGGGGAAATTAAGGTAGAACGAGCTTCGGTAAATAGATCGGGGCCAGGACAAGACATCCAATACATGTGCCTCCTACTCACACCCACAACGAGTACAATATTAAAAGAAACTCAATACAGTTTTTGAAGTTAATTACCAATTGAAGAGGTTTTAGCAAAAACAACTATAGTCCAAAATTGAACATTTTTCAGGAGGATTAAAAAAGTCCTCCAGTCTGTTGTTATTGTTTTAAACATATTGTGACACTTATCGCTAAGGTCCGTTTCAGGATCTAGGTATTTAAATAATTAATACACTAAAGTTTACAATAGCAAATATTTATTACAACTAAAAGATTTACAAAATAAATAATAAACTAATTATAATGGAGTATTACAATAATTAACTTAAATAATTTACTTAGTACTACTTACAATCAATTATATAGAATACACATACACAATGAAACTGAATACACAACGCACATATACAGTAAGACTGAATACACAATGCACATAATATACAAAAACTACATATAATGCACATACACAAGATAATATAACAATAGTTAACCACTACAATGCTCGGATACGTAACCTGTACTACGCACCTATACCCTCGTCAAAGATCAAACGGATACTAACACACTGACCGCCTCGGGGGGTCTCTTTATATAGTGGATCAAAAAGATAATTCTAGCAAAACAGAGAAATTCGATACAAATAATAAAGTACAAAAAACCCTTTTTACTGGAAAAGTCTTAACTATTGTAAACAAGTAAATATATCTATTGTAAATAGAATACAAGGTGTTACAGGTAATCAACCGACCCTTTCATAAATAGTTGTACAACAAAGACCCTACCTTATTATACACAATAGCACGATCCTTTTTAAATAACCTTTTATAACCAGCCCTATTGTTACTTTTTCACTTTATTATCTTCTCTTTACTATTTTATGAATTAAGTACTAGAAATTTCTTGAACCATATTCGTCTTCGATATTGTCACAATATGATACTGTGGTAACTATATTCTGCATACTTTTTGAGTAAAGTTATTATTTGAACGTCTATTAATAGCCACTAATATGTTATGTAATGAAATAAAAATTAAAACCTGGACTAAGGTTATTTTTCACAAAAAGATTTACCAGCTGTATTTTTGTACTTCCATATTAAAGTCAATTTATAACAAAGAAATAGAAAAAAAACAATAAATCACTTCGATTACTATCACTTTCAGGTGATTCCATTTTATACGACACTTAAAAAACCAAGTAAAAAATACATTTTTTTGATCAGTATATTAAATATTAATACTGATATTTTTGCCCATAACCGACAGGTGGAGTGTAAAATTATTTACGCTCAATCTGTTCGTTGCAGGGCTAAAATAAATAGTTCTGTTTCTTATCACATGGTCAGCCAATTAAATGACTGAATCATTTAAGAACAGAAGAGGCAGAGGTGTAAAAGACACTAATCAGAGTTATCTCCTCTGAAAGTAATGAATTTCATTATACAGCCCGACCCTGTGGTGAATATAGTGAAGGTGTCAATACCAGGGTGAAAAATACGTGCTTTTCAGAAGGCCCGGCATGCTGATAAGCATACTTTTCAACTCAGCGAGGAAGGCAAGGTAAACCACCTCACTCCTCGTTTTACTTAGTAAAACCTCTACAGGTTCAAACCAGCTTTTTGGCTGATGACCTAAACAACATATTAATTTTGATCTAAAACAACCTTAGTCCAAGGAACTTGCCATTTTTTGTATAAAACAAGATGAACTTAGGTTGTTTTTGCAAAACTAGCTAATTTTTAACACATTGTGTTAATGTAGTCTACTATGGCTGTTTTGCTATAATGATTAGTACACATAATGGACGCAAGGGTTCACTACAAGATGGCATGCATAACTAAAATTAGCGTTTTTTGGACTACGGTTGTTTTTACTAAAACCTCATCAATTATTATACGAATATAATTTCCAATTTTATGTACACATACAAAATTGTAGAGATCAATTTTTATATAAACTCTTTTTTCTCTTGAAGGTAATATGTTCTTTCATTTGGGCATCCATATTTCACCAAATAATATTATTTTTACAAGAAAACCTAAACAATTGAACTGAACAACGGTCGTGGAAACGTTATTTACGCAACATAGAACAGGTACCAGAAAATCCGATTCTTAAAGTCACTTATTCCAAAATAAAACAAGTTCAAGCTATTACAATAGTCAAAAACAAATCTTTAAGACACTGAACACCGAGACTAACATGTCGGACAAATGGTTTAAAAAATCAGAAAGGATATACAAAGGAAAACTGGAATAAACAGAGAAAATATAATGGACCAAAACAAAATTCAGATAAGTGATTACTGACTTCAAGAGCTTCTACAAAAAATAAAATCAAAACACAGGATGAACGGAAGAAAGTAGTAAAGCCTACAGTAAAGAAAGTAGTAAAGAAATAAAGAATGCAGAGAATATGAGCTTCCATTAATGTCTCAAGTTACTTAACGTGATCCAATATGGCCGTACAGAAAAAAATTAAGAACCAGCGTATTACAAAAGTATCAATAAGAATGAAATAAATATTAAGTACAACGTAAAACACCTTTGCGAGTGAACACCGGACATAACGGCAGTATATAATGAAACTGAAGCAAAGCAATGAGTTTATTATACTTTATGATTAGTGTATCTGCATAGCTAAATAACCAGCACGGATTTAAGCACACAATACCTGCCCATTTTTCATCCGTTAAACTTGCATAACTAACCATAAGACCAGTATAGGCTTATGGCGCATAACTAATGGATTCTACTAAATCGTCACGAACTAAGTTGATCCAGGGAATACAAAAAAAGTACAGAACAATAACATAATTCTTACTACATCACCGAAATCATGTTTTTTTTTACTTTTGTGGAAATCACCAAGTGGTGAACCTTCGTCGCTGTTTTATATAAGATCTCTATTCCAATTACATTCTATTTCCTTTGTGTATTTTGTGGCAGATGTGATTTTGACGTCTTAATTTTACCATACGTAACGGATACATTAAAATTAAAATTTGCGAATAATCCCATTTATAAAAAAAACCACATTCATACAAATGGTGGAAGCGGAGTTAATCGAAATATATACCAAGTAATGAGCGAAGGACTCAAACGCTGATTGCCAAGCGACTTTCTCCAGCAGATTCTAAGCGATGTTTATACGTTTAAAACAAGTTAATACTCCTACAATGTTACGTTTTATGTTTGCTAATTGTTCAAAAAATAAAACAAAATGTATGTATACAATATCAAAGAAAAGTTTACATGTTTTAAAAGCACGTGACATTTGACACAGATATTATTTAGAATGTTTTGAAAAATAAATAGTAGGCCTAATGATTAATATCTGGTACAGAAAAATCGTGGGATTTTACTAGAAATAAAATGGTATCACTGGTAGGCTACAATACATTTACAGAAACAGTGCAAGTGAATTAAAAATGAAAAGGAAGAAATAACTTAAGTTAACTTTTATCAAGACAAGATCATCGTGGGAAGGTCATCCTTCTTATAATAGAGGTCATTATTCCGAACGCTAACTCCGAACTACAAACAGCGGCGGTCTGTGAAAATTTTAGACGAAAGAAACTAATAACACATAATACAACGATGATTTAACGACAAAAACCATTGAATTTTTTAGGATTATCTACTGAAATTTTAACTATAATTATAGGATGTATTAATTCATAATTTCTATGAATTTAAACAATTGTATTCTGCTATAAACAGATCATGTCTTTCACTTACATACGAAACAAGAGGTGTTAAAAACCTTCGATTTGAAAAGTTTAAACTATTATACAACAAATATTCTTCACAGGGTTGGAATGTCTCGTGTTTCTGTAGACGTGCAGGATGGTGTGTGAGTTCGGAACAGGCTTATGCCTAATCCTTGGTAAGAAGAAGGAGAAGGAGGAGGAGGAGGAGGAGAAGGAGAAGGAGAAGGAGCAGAAGGAGAAGGAGAAGAGAAGAAGATATTCTTCACCTCTACAACACTAAAGTTTTAGTTTATCAAGTTGAGATTAAAATAATTACAGCAAAGTTATTTGAAAGATTAGTAAAATAAAACTCAGAAGCTCTTTCTGTTGTAATCCTAGCCCGGCTCCCGGTTTCTCATGTATATCTCATCGTATTTCTTATTAGATTTCAATTTCCAGACTCCTTTTCCCTAGCAATGGGTTTTTAGTATAGAAATTGGGTAATTTTCCTTTGATAACCTGATTTATTTTCACTAACACATGAAAAAACACCCAAGTTATAAACAAGAAAACCATTGCTGGAATAATGGAGTGTGTAAATGAAGAAGCAATTTAAGTTGACTCAAATACAGCGGAATAGATACACCAAAAACCGGAAGCGGAATTAGGTTTGCACGGGACAGCCTTTCTTTCTGGCGTTCAGTTGAATTCTGTAATTGACGTTCTGAAAAAAAAAATAGCTTGGTCTTAATGGTAGATCTAACAACTTTTGTGGACTTAACATGTTTGGATAGTAACTTAGATGTGGCATTTTGAACATTATGTTGTTTTGGGGATCTCATTCCATTTTCAAAAGTTCTAAGTTTTTTATATTCCGTTATTAATTAATCACCAAACCACAATTCAATAAATTATAATTTTTAAGAGCTAGTCAGTAAGTAGTACAATCCCTAATCTATATTTATTCTACTAGCCTATGTAATCCAGTTTAGAGCTTTGAAATTTCGCAAGCAATATTGAATGATAATCCTTAAACTATGTTTCAAATATCATAACTTTATCTTAAAGCGATGCAAAGTTATGAGGAGATGCAAAGTTAAAATTGGCGTGAATGGGCGTAAATGCACACTGCATACGTAGCCCGGAACTTTGCCTAGCGCATTTCCGAGCTCCTTGGTAACAAACATCATGAATTTCTACTGACATTCAATTACGTACTTCATAAAATAATACTCTTCATAAAATATGTAAAAAATGAATTTTTTTTAAGATTTCGGCCGTAGTATCAATTTTTCGACAAAAATACATATAATCAAATTTATAGGAAATTGAAAGATCTACAATTTTTATTTCAAGCATTTTTCTCTACAGAGCCTAGTTAAGCGTGAAAGAGTTATTTCCCGCATTATTAAGTCAAACTAAGGTTGGTTTTCATTTCGCATCATTCACTCATAATTAAAATAGGGAAATGGTTTTTGAGGTTAGGTTTTGTTTATTTCTAATGTTTTATTACTAATGTTAGGTTATATTGTTCCTTATTTGCATTGGCAAGAAGAAGTTGTGTGAGTGATCACACCATACTATTTTTTGTTTTAAATAAGTGTATATTCTTTTTCGATAACTCTGTATATAAGGATAAACAGAATCTTAATTTGAAATACAATTGACAAGATTTAGTGTTCAAATTATACGACAACGAAATAGAGTGAGAATTTCTTGTCATCTAGCATCTTAATGGAAAAATGAAACGATTACAAAAGGTTACATCAAAGTTTTGTCACATCATATCTTTAATAATTTAATTTATCGACTATTTTAAAGTACTAATAATTATTAATGTGATAAAAACACTACCGTTTTAATTACTTTCAACGGTTGTATTAAACAATTTTTATCATCTGCTTTCTTAGAAATATACATACTGTATATTTTTTGTCACGTACCCTACAAGAAAATCTATTAAATACATACAATTAAATACAGTAATAAACACGAAAATTAGAACCTACTATAATTACTAAAAAATTTAAAAAGATTACAAGAAAATCAAGCTTCTAATTAAGGAAACCAATAACTTTAATTACTTATTTTTCGTGTTTCACGAGAATCTAAACTTATAAATATTTAAAAAAATTCCTTTAATGAATTCTTAGATTAATTTAATTAATTCAATACACATGACCAACATGTGTAAAACAATTTTATTAATGATAAAAAGCATCATGCTATTTTGCTACTAACTATTTCCTTAAAAACAACGTTTTATTTGTATTTATCGCCTGTTTAAACACAGGAAACTATAAATTTAATATTTTTTTGTACTTACATAGAGCCAATAAAAATTTTATTATTGAAAATAAAATATTCCACAAGCTTTAAGTGTCAAAAACAAACTCACGTACAAGTAGGCATTTTTAGGTGATAAATAATTTTATAGATAGTAAATGATTTAAATAAAAAATCGCTCTATCAAAACTTCACCAAAAATATGGTGTGAAACACTCACAGGACTTTCTTTGCCAATGTATAAAATGAACAATATAACCTATGTTTAATCATGAGTACACAATGCAATATGAAAACATAAATAAAATTTTATCATGGGTGAATAGCGCAAAATGAAAATCAACCCTGTTCCACTTAAAAATACGGAAAATCACTAATTAACGCTAAACTAAGTGTTGTAGAAAAATGTTTGAAATAAACATTGCAGGGTTTTTTATTTAGTGCAAAACTGATTATACACTACACTTTGGCGTAAAATGCATACTAAGGCCGCTATCTAAAAAAAATACCATTTTTTTACTGATCTTGATGAGAAAAATACGGAAAATAACTAACTGACGCTAAACTAGGCCTACGCGTTGTAGAAAAGTGTTTGAATGAACATTTGTACGTTTTATCGACTTTCCACATCTTTAATTATATCTACTTCTACTCTAAAATGAATATTAAAGCTGCAATCTTTACGAAAACCCATTTATACCACAAGAACACAGCCTCCCCACGAATTTCAGCAGATACGGCGCGTACCCTAACTTGTAGAAAATAGAAAATAAAGTTGATAAGGTTATTTTTTTAAAAAAAACGTAGCCGTTTTTTGAGAAAATTGCAATTAACTGAAAAATCACACTAATAAACTACTACTTCCGGTTTTGATGGAAATGATCAAGTCAGGTTCCCCAGTGGTACCTACCTTAAGTTCCAAATGTCGACTTCGTACGATATTCCGTTCTTGAGATATTTTGTTCAAACAGACAGACCAATCGTTAACACATGACTTTTGTGTTCAGGAGCCTGCGAACGTGTTTTTCCGGTGAAAACAATTTTGAGAAATCAAAATGAAAACAATACTTATTTCCCCTAAATATTTGTATTATATTTGTATTTGTAAATATTTCCCCTAAAAACATCATTTGTTAAAATATAGTTTAACATTTGGGAATAAGACAAACAAAATTAGGAGAAGGGGTGGGGACAGAGACAAGGAGAGAGAACAAGAGAGAGAGAGAGAGAGAGAACATGTTTTTGTGTTAAAGGGACCTAATACGTGTGTTCTGGTCAAAACTAGATTTTGAAAAATCAATATGAAAACACTTCCCTTGCCTATATGTCACGATAAGAGAAATTGAAAAGGTCTATAGTTTATTTATATGCAAAAACAGAATATAGTCGAAAAATTACTGTTAAGACTACTTTTCATTAACCTATCTTTTTTTAATCTTATAGAAAATCAAACCAAAACTGGCTAAAAAAATCTGGTGAGAAACAATCGCACAACTTCCTCTTACCAATGCAAATAATTAACAACATAAACTAATAGTAATAAAACATTAGAAATAAACAAAAACCTAATTTTAATCGTAAGTAAATTATGCAAAATTAAAATCAACCTCAGTTTGGCTTAAAAATACGGAAAATCATTCTTTCACGCTAAACTAGGCTCTGTAGAGAAAATGCTTCAAACAAAAGTTGTAGATCACTTAATTTCCTATAAATTTTATTATATACACTTTAGTTGTAAAATGCTTACTAAGGCTGAAGTCTTTAAAAATCGATTTTTTTTACAGATTATAATGGGAAAAAACCAGAAAATCACTAGCGTTATACAAAAATATGTTTGAAATAAAAGTTGTAGGGTTTTTAATTCTCATCAACTTTTATTATATACGTTTTTGCACTAAAATGCATATTAAAGCCGGAAACTTAAAATAAAACAATTTTTTTACAGGCGATTTTTAAAAAAAAATCGTAGAAGCAGTTTTTGAGAAAATCACAAAAAAGTTAAAAATGACACGAATAAACTATTACTTACGGTTGATCGAATTGGATGAAAATGTCTATGTCGAGTCCTCTAGTAGTATCTAACTTAAGTTTCAAGTGCGTACGATGTTTGGTTCTCAAGATATCCTTTTCACACACACACACGCACATACACAGACCAATCGCTAAAAACAACGTTTTTTGGGTTCAGGAAGCCTGAAAACGTGTAGGGCTATATATCCGGTGAAAATTCAATTTCGAAAAATCGACATTAAAACAATTCATTCTTTCCTATATATTCATATAGGCAAGAGAAAGTAAAAAATAATGATGTTTCTGGAAAGATTTGCAAGTAAAATATCCAACTTTCAAACACTAACTAGTTAATATATTTACTAATAATGAAATGGTCTTTATATTCTATAGTAGTACTTACTTGTAATTGCATTCAATGTATTAAATTACTGTAGTCAAGAATTACTATTTTTATAAAAGTAATTGTTTCAATATACTATTGTAATTAAGTACAAAATAATTATACAGTACCAATTAAGTACGGTGAAAAATTATGCGCACCACAATCGGTAAGGTTTTTTATATTGCAAGCAAAACGAACAATGTCAGTTCCCCTTTTGGAAAAGCTCCAAAAAGAGAAGCGAAATCTTCCCTCTATTTACATAGCTAATACTCCCCTAAACAACTATAACCATTATCTCCGTAAAAAGTTCAATGACGTAAGAATGCACTTCACTGTATAATCACAGCAACCAAATGTGTTTCTAACCACACATCTAACCTAATGCTTTTGCCAAAGAGTAATAAAAGTGTAGAAATTATGAAATATTTTATACCCACGCTTATAGGCCTAAATAATACTTCAATTTTTAACTGAAAATACAAATGGCTTAGACGTAATTACAAAATATAACATACATTTGATTTATCAGTGATACGAGTACAGCCAACAGCAGCTATTCTAAAACAACTCAAAAAATATTCTAAAAAATGAATAAAAATTATTCGATTATGAAAATTATTCGCCCCATGACTACGCTCACATAAAATGTGTCTATTCTTTTAACTGTTTTGGTCAACAGCCGAAAGGTTGGTTTGAACCTTTAGAGGTTTTACTAAGTAAAATGAGGAATGAGGTGGTTTAATATACCTTCCTCACTGAGTGGAAAAGAATGCTTATCATCATGCCAGGCCCTCCGAAAAGCACCTACTTTCCATCCTACAAGTGACACCTTCACTTAATTTACCACAGGGTTGGGCTATATAATGAAATTCATTACTCACAGAGGAGATAACTCTCTTCAATGTCGTTTACACCTCTACCTCTTCTATTCTTAAGTAGTTCAGTCATATAACTGGCCGAAAATGTGATAAGAAACAGAACTATTTTGGAAGCCCTGGAACCAGCAGATCGAGTGTAATTATTTTAACACTCCACATACCCGTTAAAGGCAATTCTTTTAATAACAAAGTTAAACTCGTGACTCCAACAAAATTAAAATTTTAGTATTGAACTACATGATATGCAAAGCAAATTTCAGATTAAATGAATAATTGGGGTATAATTTGGATAATAGATCGAGAAACGTCACAAAACTTAAGTTCTACAAAGTTATGGCAGCTCCAGTAATTCTGTACGGAAGTGAGGCGTGGACAACAACAAAAACCTAAGATCGGAGAATCCAGACGGCACAGATGATTTCTTCGAAGAACTAAGGGGTGTACACGCTTGGACAGAATAAGGAATTAGGAAATCAGGTAAGAATTGGGTATTTACAACTTGAACGAAAAGATAAAGGATTATCTCCAAAGTTGGAGACAGCACATGGCACGGATGTCAGATCACAGGATACCTAAGCAGGCAAACTGGAATGCTCCAGAAGGTAAAAGAGATGTCGGTAGACCTAGGAGAAGATGAAGATAGATGATATAGGTAGTTTGTGAGTTCGGAACAGACTGCGGCCTAATCCTTGGTTGGAAGAAGAAGATGAATTCAGTACCAAAATCGGTCTAAACGACACAAAAATATAACTGGTTAAAGATTATCAAGCAAATAAATGCGGTGTAGACTACAGTTATCTGTACTGAATGAAGCACTGGTTTTAGTGATTCATTAGAACGGAAGTTTAACAGCAAATAAAGAATGTATTTAACAAATACATAGCTTATATCTTTTTACAGAATGACTAACTTATGACTAATATTTTATGAATGCATAATCTATACTACTATCTAAAACTATAATACTAATTTCTAATGTAAAAAACAACATTAATTAATAAATTTAAAATATTTATCAAATAAAGAATATTAATCAAAATTAACGACCCACAATTATTTCAGATATTAGTCATTATTGGTAATAAAAAATTAAAAATAATTTTTACTCTCTCTCTCTCTCTCTTGCCCTAACTAGTTTTCACCGGCAACCCCTGAACCCAAAAAAGTGTGATCTTAATATCCCAAGAACGGAATATCGTACGAAGTTTAAAATTTAAATTTAGGTTAGGTACCACTAGGGACCCGACACGAACATTTTCAACAAAATTAGTCAACCAAAAGTAGTAGTTCATTCGTGCAATTTTCACATGGTTACGATTTCTCAAAAACGGCTTCTACGATTTTTTTTAAATCGCCTCATTAACTACATTTTTTATGGTCTACAAGATAGGTTAAGCGGCATGTGTCTGCTGCAATTCTTGGGGGAGGGGCTGTGTTCATGTTAAAAAATTGTTTATAACCACTTCACCACGTAGGGGGCTAATTGTACATTTTACATTTACCATTTTATTCTGTCGTAAGTAATGTTTATTCATACAATAAATTTTCCTTACCCGAAATTAGCCTATCCCTTTTATTTTGGATATGGAAATTTTTACTATATTTAAAAAACCACAATTGACTGACTGAGTGGGTAATTTCATTAGGTTATTCGAAAACCAACTTAAAAGCGTCATGTTCAACTACCGAACTAATCCAAAACCTTAAATTATAAAAAAATACAAACCCAAAAGAAGTTACCATAAAAAATAATATGAAAAAAGTAAATGCAATAATACATAACATTTTATTCTGCAATATGTAATAAATTTCAGAAACAAAAAATAATGAGGTTTGGTTTTGACAACAATTTCAGTTGTTTTTTTTTTAGATTCGCGTATTCTATCATATTTTCCAACCTGCATATGACACGTAAAACATCATTCGTGCAATCTCGTTAAGCAAACGATAAAAGAAAATTCAATATTTCATTTTATCTCTGGAAATATTAGTTTTTAATACATAACTTCAACGAAAATAACGATTTATACATTTGAAAAAGTATACTAATGGTTAAATTTCATGAATATTATCCAAAATCCAAAAACAAATTCGAGTTCAATTCATATAGTATTTTATTAGAATGTATTAGAAAATGTATACATTTTTTAATTATAAAGGCAAGTAGGGAAACCACTAGAAAATTCAGGGGCAATCAATGTACTAATGAAAATAATATTGTTTTTAACGAGAAATATACAAATTAAATGATATAAGTTACTTTTAACACAAGCGGATCATAAAAATAAACTTCTACCAAGCAGTTCTTTTTAGAATAAACATTTTGTGAACTTAATATGGTATGACGTACGAAAACCTCAATTAAAGTACAAGGCAACTTCAAATAATGAGCTCCGTACTTTTAGTACAAGAGCCCAGCTCAAAACAACAGAAAACTCTTTGTTTCTTACTGTATCTCTTTTACAATTCTAACGTTACAAAGTACAATAAGCGTATAAAATTTAAAAATACCTAACAACATAATTCCAAATCAAATAAGTAAATTCTAATAAATTCATTTATTTGGAACCGACTGGGCATGATAATACGATCTCTATTTATTTTTGGTGAAGCTATGAAAACGACAAAACATTTTCTTTAGAAGTTGTAACTTTTCGTTTTAGCTTCACCTAAACCCCTTCGTTCACATTCAAAGTTATTCTATAAACTAGTAGCTGTACCTGTATTCGGTTGACCTAAATCTCCTGAGACTCCTGGAGAATTTTACTTTAAAAGAGTTACCCCAAACTACTCGGGGATGTAAATGAAGAAAAGAAAAATTCAAAAATAATTATATTTTTTTTCATTTTCTGAAACAGACCAGTGCTCGTGTGAGATACTGTAATCAATACCTATTATTGCTGCTCGTCTTTCTCCGTTCTCATTAAAAATAATTCGTAATAAGTACCTTTAAGTTTGTAACTTCGTTTCTGAGCTCAAATAACTAATCATATTCGATGTAAAAAAATTTTCCTTCGTTCTTTAGTATTTCCGTAAACTGTATAATAGAACGTTCTATGCACATAACACAATCAATCACATAAACAAAATTTTTGAAAAAATGTTCCATAGTAACTTCATTCATTCAGCTTTAAAATAACGACTTAGGATAAGAACATTCAGAAAAACAATAAAATAATTTTAGTACACAAAAGAACTGGAAAATGAAATACGTAAGCCATTATAATTAGAAATCAAGGCATTTATGATGTTGAAGTTATTTTAGATCAAGGAAAAGTACGCCGTGGTGATAGCCAACGTTCGTAAAAGGTGATATAGCACATGCAGAAACACATGCATATCTGTCCAAATAATAATTTTAACTTTATCAATTACACAGAAGCGTCGATTATCCGAACGTTACATTACTACTTAATTATTACTTAATAATACTTAATTATTAAAAACATTATTAAGTTACATTATTACCGTTTAGGTTACACTACATTGGTACGGTACAGTGTATAAAATTACAGTATTCAGCGCGTTTGATTATCCGAACTATTTGATTATCAGAACCGCTCTGGTCCCAATTCGTTCGGATAACTGACGCTCCACTGTATAATATTTTATACCTTCAATTAGGCCTATAAATATTTAGGAAGGAAAGTATTGTTATCAAGTCTTTTTTTGATCTAGTTTTTAGAGGAAACACAATTTCAAGGCCCCCGAACCCAAAAAAACCACGTTTTTAACTGATTGTTCTGTGTGTGTGTGTGTGTGTGTGCGCGCGCGCGCGTTAATTGAATTACATATCATAAAAACAGAACAGCACAATAAGCTGAAACTTAGAACTTAAGCTAGTTATTTAACGGAACTCTTATTATAAAAATTCTCATCAAAATGAGTCAACCTGAAGTAGTAGTTTATTCGTGCGATTTTTTTCACTGGTGATTTTCTCAAAAACTGCTACGACTGTTATAGAAATCTTTTTATTTACTACATTTTGGTCCTCTACAAGATAGGGTATGTCTGCTAAAATTCGTGGAGGCTGTGTTCTCGAGTTAAAAAGTCACTTTTCAACGTATAAACTTTAAGATTACTAAGCAGTTTACGCCAAAAGCGTATATAAAGTTGTAGAAAATTAAAAAATTTACAACTTCGATTTCAAAAATTTTTCTTACCATTTTTCCTAGTTTAGCATCAATTGGTGATTTTCCGTGTTTTGCTCGAGAAATCGGTAAACAAAATGGTTTTTTTAAGATTACAGCCTTCATTTTTTAAGATTACAGCCTGCCCATAATAGAAAGGTGGAGTGTCAAATTATTTACACTCAATCTGTTTGTTGCAGGGCTAAAATAAATAGTTCTGTTTCTTATCACATGGTCAGCCAATTAAATGACTGAATCATTTAAGAACAGAAGAGGTAGAGGTGTAAAAGACACTAATCAGAGTTATCTCCTCAGAACATAATGAATTTCATTATACAGCCAGACCCTGTGGTGAATGGAAGGTGTCATTTGCAGAGTGGAAAATATGTGCTTTTCAGAGGGCCCGGCATGCTGATAAGCGTACTTTTCCACTCAGTGAGGAAGGCAATGGTAAACCACCTCACTCCTCGTTTTACTTAGTAAAACCTCTACAGGTTCAAACCAGCCTTTCGGCTGATGACCTAAACAACAACAGCCTTCATTATACCTGTACAATGTTTACTCATGATTAAACATAGGTATATATTTTAATTATTTACATTTACAAAAGAAAATCGCGTGAGTTTTTTTGGTTTCAAAGGATGAAACAGAATGATCAAAAGAAATCTGGGTACTAAATTTTACATATTTTTTCACTTCTCCCGTTCGCCAAAGAAATTTTAAAAAATTGAGATAATTCCGTAAAAAACTAATAATTATTTTATTCAGAAGACTTTCATAAATTTATATAAAACCGATATATCAGAAAAGAGATGGTATAGGACTACGAAACCGAATAAAAATAAATTATTTAATGGTGGGGAGGGATAGTAAATAAAGCTGCATAATAAAGGGAGTACATCTTGGCAAGATATCTAAAAGTACAGTTAAGCAAGTACGTAATCAATGTCGTTTATTAAATGTAATATGGAGTGAATGCAATGGACTTTTTTTATAGGAACACAAAAGACTATTGCTTGCTGCATCGAGTACAAAAGAAGGCGTACAGGCGTAAAAGCAAGGTCTCTTTTATTTTCTCGTCTACGTTTATGCCTACATTTTTCCTCCATCCTACAGAATGGATTAATCTTTTATAATGTACGTGCAAAGCAACAATAAAGTACGATATTTTTATACCACTCGATATAAAAAAATATAAAAAAGTAATTTTTTAAATTGTATTCTTAAGTTGCAACTTCATTATCGAATTCCATTTGTGTTTTAACAGAAATCAATCAGTAGTTAAAAATTGTAAAAAATAAAACTAATTGAAGTTTGTCTATTGGCTCGTGGTCTCTGTCCAACTGATATATATACACAAACACGGAAATTCGTCCCTTATACAGGTTTTGGTGTACAATTAGTTTACTCTCATTCGATACTGAATACAAATACAGATTATACTATTTTTCAAGGCTGATGAGCTCTAAACGTATGCATTGCCCCCTACCACTTTATAGCTAGCCAGTGGCTTGCTAGCAACGTTGCCAATACTTGCTCTTGTAGCTCTGTTAAAAATTTCGTCGGTCATTTTTTTTGGTCTTTCAATAATAATTATAACCTACAAACATACAATCAGTTGATTATGTTAGAAAGTATTGCATGTTAACGCGCTCTATAATCGATGTTTTCAGTACGAGATGCAAGACGAGAGTGAACTATTGCGGCTCTTATACGCATGTGCGGGTAATGTTTGTCAGGTACAATCTGACAACGCTGGCAAACGTTCTGATTGGTCTAAATGTGTGGAACAGCAGAGCTCATCAACCGTGAACAGCATATTAGTGTTAAATCATTTATCCTTTTCTAGAAATCTAGTTTTTAAAAGAAAAAACGTCCTTCATTTCATGCAGAGGGACAACAAAAGCTAGTAGAAGCTCTAACAGACATCCGAGATAGTTTTAGGTTTAAATACATTGTTGTTCAGGTCAACAGTCGAAAGGCTGGGTTGAACCTCTAGAGGTTTTACCAAGTAGAAACGTGGAGTGAGGTGGTTTACCATTGCCTTCCTCATCGAGTTGAAAGAGTATGCTTATCAGCATGTCAGGCCCTCCAAAAAGCACCTACTTTCCACCCTGGAAATGACACCTTCACTTCATTCACTTTAGGGTCTGGGTTTATAATGAAATTTATAACTTTCAAATAAGATAACTCTGACTAGTTTATCTGACTAGTTGTAACAGAAGAGTTACAACTCTTCTGTTTTTAAATACTTCAGCCGTAATTTGGTGACTATGTGATAAGAAACAGAACTATTTTTTTGGAGCCCTGGAACTAGCATATCGAGTACAAATAATTTAACACTCCATCTGCCTGTAATGAGCATTATGAAAGTTCTTTTTTTATTTAACGTCCGACTGTTCTGCAATTACTGCTAATGCAGACGGTGAAGGATGAAATGATTTTTTATAACGTATGAAAATATGCCGTGCCTGAATGGGATTCGAACCCAAGACCGCAACTTTATTTAATGGAACACATTTTGTCCGTTCTTTTCCTTTTATTTCAAAACAGAAAACCCCAGAGGGATTAATTTCGTGAATACAAAATATCCACAAAATTTTACGCACAACAACTAAAACGTTTATAAAAAAAATCAACACTACAATAACTATTTTCATGTTCTTGACTAAACATCAAGAATCCAAAAATCTCTAAAAAAATAAAAATTTAAAATAAATAGCCAATCTTTGATAATGACAATTTTAAAATTTGAATAATGATTTTTAATCCTTCTAAAATAAGTAGCTATCAATATAACAAAATAATATTACTGTTTTTATATGAATTTTACTAGCGTTCAAAAAATTTATTATTTTTTAAATTATTTTACTTTATTAAAATAAAATAAAATAAAATTAAATAATGTCTCATCAACAGCTCGGTCATTAGCTACTATGAAGGGGTACCTATGTAACTGTGGGTTTTACCTTGTGAAAATTTTCAGACCCTGGCCGGGAATCGAACCCATGACCTCCACGTGGTAGGCTAGACCGTTGCCACTACGCTACGGAGGCAGCCTAAAGTTATTTTTGGTTTACTAGACATCAGAAACAAAATTTTCTTTGTTTTATGGGACAAACAAATCTTATTTTGACATCGGAAGACAGATATTTTTAAGTAAAGTTAACTACAGTTACATTACTCCAAAATTTACAAATTAAAACTGTTAACATATTAAAATTAGACTAAAATCTGAATCTGTTACCGCTTAGTAAAAGTTAAGATAGTAAATTAAACGTCGTAAATGTATATTTATTTACATTAGTAAAGGAGTGTAACAGACGCTTTGTTTATTAATCAAAGAAACATATGGTTAATGAAACCATATAGTGAAGAAACAATGCAGACACGCTACTGTACCTCAACAATAATAACCAAAAAATTATTTTTAACTATTTGTTTATCAAAACTTTAATAATAAACAGCAACAAAGCATGTGGTACAATACAACAAAAGGGAGAAAGCCTTCATTGTAATATTATTTCAAGGCAATTTATTGCGATCTAAAAGAAAATGCAGTAGGTAGAATACTTACAATAAATTCCTTCCGGACAGAATTATAATAAAAAAATTTAAATACAAAAACACCGTGGGAAGTAAAGGAAATAACAGTACAGTATTGACAATTGAAAGGACATTACAAAAACAAAAGATAGCTTCTCGTTATGATAAAAAAGAGAACCTTACAATAACTCATTTAACTGATCTTGCAATACTGTGTGCAGAAATATTTAGGAGGAACGAATTTTTTATTAATATAAACTTATGAATTGCCCCTAAAAACTTCATGAGTACAATTACCCCCAGAATTAAATCAATCCAAAAATTAGACCTATTTTGGTGCATTTGAAAGAAAACAACTAATATTTTATTAAACAATTTTACTCTATTTAGGTACTTTTTTAATAATGCACTTAATTTTTAATTTGGTTTTTCGCAGATAATCATAAATTTCCACCAACATAAGAGTCGAAAGTGAACAACTTCTACAAAAATTTAAGTTTTTTTAACTTTCTTCAAC
The DNA here is from genome assembly GCA_035578175.1 of Catonia carolina. NCBI lineage: Eukaryota > Metazoa > Arthropoda > Insecta > Hemiptera > Achilidae > Catonia > Catonia carolina. The sequence goes on from JAQMRL010000010.1 coordinate 33,349,952, forward strand.
CCTCGTTATGCTCATTTTAAAACAAAACAGGAATTTTACGACTATTTCATTTTTTCTTAAAAAGATTGATTTTAAAAATCAGTATGTCAGATCACTTTGCAAACCTCTCCCCGCTGAAAAGTGGGCTGCACAAAACATTCCAGTAAACTATTAATTTAACCAAGGAAATATAGCTTTTAGAGTAAAAATAATTCAAATATTAAAAAAATTTTGGCACTCCAGACACTCCTGAAGGTTATCCGAGGGACATTAAAAGTCCCTAAAGGTACAACTTTAGCTGCGTCCACCATTATGGAAAAATGGCCTAAAATTTGTGCCCTTCGTTTACGTTTTTATTTACAGTGGTCAATCTAAATTAAAAATTTCGGAAGAAATATAGAGAATCAAATTCTCAAAAAAGCAAGATCTTTGATATTAAAACGGAAATCAACATATCGTTTAAACTGAACCTGTATATGTGTCTATGTGTGGTAATTTTCAGTCATTTTCGAAAATAGGGAACAAAGCATAAGTCTTAGGATCGGGCACTTCAGAAATGCTATTTATACTACAGCTATCAAGAGTGCGTATGCAAAATTTAAAAACTATAACTGATAAAATAATTTCCAGAAAATCCTAAAAATATTATGAAATTACCGAGTTGATTACTGTTATGGATAAACAAAATAAATATTTGACCAAGAGAATAAATAATGAGTAGAACAACTGATGAATGATTATCATAAAAACTAATCTAACAAATTATATTCAAAACAGCGGTATTTAAATCGCTGCATACTGACCAGATAGCTCTCTCCTAATACTATTGTTGATTAGATCATCAGCCGAAAGGCTGGTTTGAACCTCTAGAAACGTTACTAAGTAAAACGAGGAGTGAGGTGGTTTACCATTGCTTTTCTCACCGAGTGGAAAAGTACGCTTATCAGCACACCGGCCCCTCTGAAAAGGATCTACTTTCCTCCCTGCAAATAACACCTTCACTTCATTCATTACAGGGTCAGGATAATGAAATTCAATATTCTCAGAGTAACTGTAACTATAATGCTATTCACGGTTGATGAGCTCTGCTGTTCCATGCGTTTAGACCAATCAGAACGTTTGCTAGCGTTGCCAGATTGTAGAATGTACTATGAACTTGACAAACATTACGCGCGCATCCGTATTAGAGCCACAGTAGTTCACTCGTGTGTTACATCTAGTACTGAAGACGTCGATTATAGAGCGTGTTAACATGCAATACTTTAAAATATAATTGCCGGCCGCATTGGCGTAGTTGGTAATGTGCTCGCCTCTCATCATGCGGTCTTGGGTTCGAATCCCATTCAGGCACGGCATATTTTCATACGTTACAAAAATCATTTCATCCTTCCTTCACCGTCTGCATTAGCAGTAATTGCAGAACAGTCGGACGTTAAGATAAAAAAAAATCAGCTGGTTGCATGTTCATAGGTTATAATTGTTATTGAAAGACCAAAAAAAAATGGCTGACGAAATATATAACAGAGCTACAAAAGCAAGTATTGGCAACGTTGCTGGCAAGTCATTGGGTAGCTATGAAGTGGGTAGGGGGCAATGCCTACGCTCAAAGCTCATCAACGCTAAAAAATAGTATAGTGAATACATCTACACATCTACTTCTTCTGTTCTTAAAAGTTTCAGTCATATAATTGGCTGACCATGTGATACGAAACAACTTTTTTTGTAGCCCTGGAACTAGCAGATCAAGTGCAAATAATTTAACACTCCACTTGCCCGTTATGGGCAACTATTAATACTATTCTAACATTACCAACACTAAAACTAATCCTACTATAACATTCAGTAACTGATAGATACACGTGTAGTTAATTCAATCAGTAATGAGGTAAAATGTTATAATTCCACCCGTAGTTCGATATATCCGCTTATGAAACATAAACGGATTAATTACCATTGATTTCTAGAATTAAATCGGTAGACTACACTATAACACCGTCTACGCAGACAAATCAGATAATATGATAGTGTACCGTTTCTGTAACTAACAAACAAAAATTAAATTAAAAATCTGGTGTGAAACACTCACAAAACTTTCTCTTACCAGTGCAAATAATAGACAATATAACCTAATATTAGTAATCTTTTAATCATGAGTAAAAAACGCAAAATGAAAATCAACCTCAGTTAGGTTTAAAAATACGGAAAATCACTCTTTCACGCTAAGCTAGGCTCTGTGGAGGAAAAAGCTTGAAATAATTGTAGATCTTTTCATTTCCTTAAATTTGATTATACACTTTTGTCGTAGAATGCATACTAAGGCTGAAATCTTAAAAATCCATATTTAAAAAAACGAAAATCGCTAATTACCGCTAAACTAAGCGTTTATAGCCCTACAAAAAATGTTCAAAATAAAAGTTGTAGGATTTTAAATTCTCTACAACTTTGATTATATACATTTATGCGCTAAAAGAATATTAAAGACGCAATCTTAAAAAAAAAATTTCTACGAGAGAACAGCCTCCCCAAGAATTTCAGCAGACATGGCACCTACGCTATCTTATAGAGCATAAAAAATGTAGTACATGAGGTGATTTAAAAAGAATTTGTAGATGCCGATTTTTGAGAAAATTGCAAAAAAAGTGAAAAATGACACGAATAAACAACTAGCCTACTTCCGGTTGACCGATTTTGATGAAATTGTTCGTACCGGGTCCGGCAGTAACTTAAGGTTAAAATTACCTAACTTAAGGTTCAAATTTCAAGTTCTTATGATGTTCCATTCTTGAGAAAATCTGTTCACACACACACGCGCGCGCGCACACACAAACACAGACCAATAGCTAAAAACATGTTTCTTTGGGTTCAGGGAGTCTGAAAACGTTTAGATAAGGTAAAAACTCGATTTCGAAAAATCGAAATGAAAACAATACTTTTCTTCCTATATACTCATATAGGCAAGAGGAAGTAAAGATTGACCTACGGAAGCACTATCTGAATACAACACACTAACACAGTAAATTTATCCGTTTTATCGAAATAATGTTAGTAAGCCAAACTCGAATAATCGGTTTCATGTACAATAATACGTAATATCATTAAAAACAAAATTATTGTACAAAAAATAAAATCGGCTAAATTTTGTTTTAATCCCTTATGTGCGTACGCAGCAATCAGTTCAATTAAGAGGAATAAGCAACACCTAATGACTAAATGAGATGAGGCTGGTATGACGTGTAAATGAGATGTAGTCTTGTACAGAGTCAGGCTGACCATTCCTGAGAGAGTATGATTAATTGAACCCCAACCATCAAAATACAACAGAAACTAATAATACTAGGATTTGAACCAGAAACCTTCGTATCCGAAAATCAGCAGTGAAACATTATTCGCGGCGAAGACTTTACCACTCGACCAACCCGGTGGTGGGTTAATCAACTAAATGACCTGATTGCAGGGGACAATGACTTTCCGGCGGCTCTCCGATGGGGACTGGCGAGACAGAAAGAGGTGGTGCTTAGGAAGCGGAAGCGAGATATGGCTGGGGCTGTAAACCCTCTTATGAATATATATACACAAGAGCGTCGATTATCCGAACCGTCAATTATCCGAACCACCATCTATAAAGAAAAATACAAAATACGGACATTCAGTTCAACAAAACATTTATACTACAGTTTAGTTTCTTCGTTCAACTTAGTAACAGTGGAGACTGTTAAGAGAAAAATTCAAGACGTTTTTAAAATTACTGTGTAGTATGTATAAGTGCACTAAAAAAAAATTCATAAAGGATTTTACTACAGTTTATTTCAATAATTTATACAGTTTTGAAATTCTGTATTTTTCAGTTTGTTTTTAAAATCTTTAGTAGCCTACCTCTCTATACATTTGCAATACATGCAATAAATTAGTGTTTTTTAAAACTAAAATTTATTAGCCTTTAATAATTTATTAACCGTTTAGGTTATATAACATTGTTATGGTACATTATATCAAATTACAGTATTTAGCGTATTTGATTATACGAACTATTTGATTATCAGAACCACTCTGGTCCCAATTAGTTCGGATAACTGACTGTATAAGTGGATAACTCACGGTATATAAGCATTTAACGGCTCTTTTAATAGTCCTGGTTAAACGATGCCTGTCCGGATGAAAAGAATCCGGATTAAGAAAGTATTATCGTAATCAAAAACCATAACAATTCTAAAGCCTTTATTCCGTTCTACAGCAAGATCATCTATTCGAAATCTCTTCACTCTTAGATGAGATTTTCGTGGACACCACAACTCAAAACAAAAACTTAGTAAAATCATAAAAACCATGAAAAGCAACACAGGTTTTTATATAAACGGTAGGCCTGCTATAGCAGCTATGAGATATCAGTTACAGATTACACAGGTAAATAAGATGACAATCTTAGAAAAACCACAAAGCGAATACCTTATTAACGTGGTCAAGGCATAAACTTTATGATAATTCAATAACAAAAACAATAGAAAAATAATATAGGAAAGATACAACGAAATCAAGACCAAATATAATAGGCCTACTTCGAACAAAGACAATGATCATCGTATAATTTTAATACTTTAAAAGAGTAAAAACAATAATTTTTTTGTTTACATTATTCAAACCACAGATATTATTTCATATAAAAGAATTAACAACAATGTCGATCCGAATAATTTAATGGTATTATTACTTTCTCGCGGCTCTAAATATGAAACTATCAATGGCCTAAGGGGGAGTAGTTATTGGTTTCCCCTGTTTCATTCCAAACTTTACTTTTTCCAGTTATAATTTTAAGAATACTGTACTTTGACATTTTCAGTATTATTTTTCATACTTTGGAAGTAATTCTCTGTATTTGTAGTAAGATTATCTTGTCTTTTCTATTCCTTCTCGAACCCTAAAGAAGAAGGTTATAAAAACAGACGACTCCTCTGTCGGCCAGTTCTAATTAAAACTCGGATTATGGATGAAATAAGTGCTGTTATGAATTGTAAATTTTGTTAAACAGTTTATTGTAATAAGTACGTTAAAAAACCAGGTGTACGTGGGGGAAATATTGTATACAATTGGTTGTACGTAAAAGTCGATAATTAAGTGTAGTAACATTTTTGTAATTAACCTAGTCTAAGTAATTTCATTGTAATTTATTAGAAGCCGGACTGATTAACGTTTTTTAAAAGTTAGTATAATAATTAACTGTAAATTGCTATCTCATTAAAAAATAATTGTTTTAAGTTAAAAATATATTTTAATAATTTATTATAATCAGATCCCGAATAAACCTGGATTGTTAAAAACAGATTCTGTATTTTTATACTTAGTTTAATTTTAAATGACGTCTTGTCTTTTGATCGGTAGATACGTAGTGATGTACCAAGTCGAGATTTTTTAAAAAAGAAGTTTTTTTATTATTTATTATAACCAGATGCTGAAAGAACCTAGATTGTTAAAATATATTCTGTATTTTTATACTTAGTTTAATTTTATATGTCTTGTCTTTTGATCGGTTGATACGCAGTGATGTACCAAGTCAAGTCTTTTTCAGCTTGTTATGCTGTAACCAGTCGCGTAGACATGATGAGATGTTAAAAAACCAGCTGTTTTATTGAAGAACTGGTTGTGGTTGGATTGGTCTGTTCTTTCTATCGTCCGGTAAGTGGACGAACAACATCTCTCGGTCAGTGGCCAATAGTCGTAAAAGAATGCAGCTGCAACGCTCGACTTAACGTCATTGTACTACTTATTGCATTAATAAGTTATTGTATTCACTAAAATTATTACAACAGTTAATTAAACAGATGTGTTGCATTACATCCTTCCAGCTTCAGCAGATGTCTATAGAACTTTTGTGTATCTTTATGACTTTGATAATAAATGGTAACAACGAACAGCCTTTACTTATCCGCAAATCTTCAAACAGTAATACTTTATACTCATTTTTGACCGATTTTGAAAATTTACAACAAAACTGTGAATTTATTGTAAACCTTTTATATGAAATTATCAATTAAAATTTTCAAATTTAAGTATCTCGGTTGCAACTTTGGTCCGATTTTGATAATCTCATAGTCGAATAACATTTTTTAAGCCGGTAAGATAATTTACAAAAAATAATAACTACAACGTGAATGAAATCCGAGAAAACTACAATAGAAACTTTCAGATTGAAAAGGACTAATACCCGCTCAGAAAATTTCAAAATATAATTTCCCAAAAAACAAAGCTGATTTTTTTTTGTAACAGTGTATTTCTTTTGCAATCATTTTACAAATACAATAACTTTAAGCAAAGATGAGAAATCTGAGTAATGTCTTTAGAATTAAAATATAATCCCTACGGGTCAATCCATACCAAGTGGTCCAACACTGGTTGCTTGACCATCTCCAAAAAATTTTATATTTGGTGGGTGGTTTCTGTCATGTTTTGTGAGCTCAAAAATAACTCAGAAAATTTTTTGTTGTTTACCCCACTCAATAGTGTGTTTCAACAAGACTAAACTGTGAAGAAAAAATATATGTACAAAACTAAACTTGATGAACAGTGAATCAACATCTGAAACACAAAGTTGTTGAAGTTGGAGATGACGATGATTAGTAGTTGAAGTAGAAAAGAAAAAGAAAAAAATATTAAATGATAAAATGATTAAATGAAAATCGTTAAGGTAAGTCTAATGTTTTAAAACGTTTCAGTCTGTGAGTATCTTCGCTGTTGTCGAGGAGGTTAATTACTAATGGATTTTGATGGTCTAGTTTTTGTAAATGATTTTCACTATATTGTTTAATTTCTTTTTTTATAAAGGGCAGACGTAGATCGTTGTGTAATATTTGATTGGTTACGTACCGTGGGGCTGCAGTGATTAATCTCAGGCATTTTGATTGAAATCGCTGCAGTATTTCTATATTTTTGATGAACTATATACAGTATTTCTATATTTCCAGTTGAAATTAAATGTATTTATTTTATTATCTTAAAATGTAAACAAACAAATAAAATATTTGCATTATCTTTACACATGACCTACATACAGTTTATTTAGCATGAGAAAATGGGTGTATATAGTTTTAATCATTAATATAATTCTACAAAATGTATTACATTCTAGAGTTTGTACAAACTTTCCAAACGTTCATTTTGAAAGATAAGTGACGTACAAATACATGAGATAATACAGAATCTGAGACAGATATTAACTTCCGATAATTATTTGTACGTTCGAGAAACTCTGAGTTCTTATCAAAAGTAACAAACAACATCAAGAAAGTTTATGTAGGCGTAACGCCTAAAACTACTTTACAAACACTGACAATAATGTCCTAATGACAGTTCCCGATTAAAATATGATAATCGAATCAGGGGAAAGTTGTGGAAACTGATAAAGATTTGAAACATTAACAGATATGATTCATTCAAAAATTATACAATAAAAATCTGGTAGGAAGCACTCACACGCCTGTCATTGGCCAATATTATAAATAATGAAAAAATTATAACCTAATATTATAATTAAGAGTGAATTACGCTAAATGAAAATCAACCTATGCAGGTCTTCAAAATACAGAAAATCACTAATTGACGCTAAATTAGGCTATGTAGAAAAAATGCTTGATTATATAACTTTGATTAAATACAGTTTTCTCGTAAAATGTAAAATGAATACTAAGGCTATAATTTTAAAAATCCCATTTTTTACCCATTTCGACCAGAAAAATAAGAAAAATCAAACAATTGACGCTAAATTAAGGATTGTAGGAAAAATGTTTGAAATAAAAGTTGTATTGTATTTTCTTTTATTTCCTAGGACTTTAATGTACACACTTTTGCTTTAAAATGCATAGGCCTATTAAAGCAGCAATGAAAAACACATTTTTTTACCACGAGAGCACAGACCTCTAAGAATTTCACTAGACGTGGGCATTATCCTATCTTGCAGAATATAGAAAATGTAGTAAATGAGGCGATTTTTAAAAAAAAACGTAAGAAATAAGACGAGTATTGTGTCAGCTGAAATTCTTAAGGAGGCTGTATACTCGTGGTAAAAAATTATTTTTTTTTAAGACAGCGGCCTTAAAATACATTTTAGGGCAAAAGTGTATAAAATAGGCTTATAATTAAGCTGTAGGAAATAAAAAACTTTCAAATATTATTTTTACAAAGCATAATTTAGCGACAATTAATGATATTTTTGTATTTTTCTCATTAAATCAGTAAAAAATTGAATTTCTTAAGATTCCGGCCCTAGTATGCATTTTAAGATAAAAAAAGAAGTAGTAAGCCTACATATATAATCACAGTCTGTAGGAAATAAAAAAAATCGACAACTTTTATTTTCACCACGTTTTCTACAGAGCCTAGTTAAGCGTCAATCAGTGTTTAAATTGTACAGAGGTTGATTTTAGCGTCATTAACTCATAATGAAAATTAGGTTATATTGTTCATTCGGAGACAAAGGTTCCTGTTTCAAATCCTAGTTAAGGTTACTTTTGTACGGACTTGAATGCTAGATAGTGGTTGTCGATGTCCTATAATGGTTGGGGTTCAATTAACCACACCCTCTGAGAAATGGTCGGATTGAGTCTGAACAAGACTAAACCTTATAAATATCATCCTCATCTCATTGGGTCACGTGGCTGCTTATTGTTCTTAAACTGAATAGATTGTAACGCACACAAATTTTAGGTAAAAAAGTTCATTAGTTACATTAACGCGAGAAAGCCGTGTGAGTGCTTCACACAAGATTTGCCATTATACTTAGTTTACGATTCGTATTACCAGACAAGAAACTTTACAATACAAACAAAAAACTTTCGAAAAATCAAATTAAACTATTAAACTAGTTCTCCTAAGAATTAAGTCACATTTTAAGGTACTTTAAGGTATAACCTAACATTTATGGGGCCCATACCTCGATTTCTAATCGATTAGGAACGCACCGTATGAGCAATTAACAGAAACTAGATTTCTTGTCACCATAACACAAAAAAACAACAATAAAATAATTACCGAACAAACACCAAAATTAACACAAAAGGAACTCAATATTTATTTCATAAAAATAAAGTACATGAACCTAGAAATTGTTAAACATACACACGCAGACGGATACAAATAAACACTCTTCACCCCAACTAATTATTTCATCAATAATCTGTAAATAATTTTAGTTACCATCTTTTAAAATATATTTTTAAAAGAAACCGGTAATATTAATTGGTTGAATGACATATTACTTCTTCTTCCGTTACAAACTGGTTCTGTGCAGCACTAATTATGTTCGTGGTGTTTAGTCCGGTAATTACTTCCAAGTTTTCAAACAGAAAATTAGTATATTATATTAAAATAAGGATGTAACAAGAAGATACTATACATTTTTTACCGATTTAAATAATGTCTTAATCTATGTAATTTATTCAAAATTGTAGAGCTATATAAAAATAAAAATTAACACAATAAGGTTATACCAATAAGAAAAAAATCTGGTGTGAAACACTCTCACACAACTTTCTCTTGCCAATGCAAATAATTAACAATAAACCTAACAATAGTAATAAAACATTAGAAATAAACAAAAAACTAACCTCAATAAACATAACCTAATTTTAATCATGAGTAAAAGACACAAAATGAAAATCAAACTCAGTTCAGCTTAAAAATACGGAAAATCATTCTTTCACAATAAACTAGGCTGTGTAGAGAAAAATGCTTTAAATAAAAGTTGTAGATCTTTTTATTTCCTATAAAATTAGTTATATACACTTTGGTCGTAAAATGCATACTAAGGCCGAAATCTTAAAAATATCAATTTTTCACACGTTTTCGTGAGAAAAAAACAAAACAATCGCTAATTACCGCTGAACTAAGCGTTATACAAAAAAAGTTTTGAAATAAAAGTTGTAGGTTTTTAAATTCTCTACAGCTTTTATTATATAAACTTTTGCGCTAAAATTTATAATGAAGCCGCAATCTTAAAAAAAAAACAATTTCTTTACGTGAAAACACCCTCACCAAGGATTTTAGCTAACATGGCGCCTACCCAATCTTGTAGAGAATAAAAATTTGAATAAACCACGCGATTTTTAAAAAAAATCGTAGGACCAGTTTTTGAGAAAATCGCAAAAAAGGGAAAAATGACACGAATAAACTACTACTTCCGGTTGACCGATTTTGATGAAAATGTTCGTGTCGGGTCCGGTAGTGGTATGTAACTTAGGTTTCAAGTTTCAAGTTCGTACGGTGTTCCGTTCTCGAAATATTCTGTTCACACACACCAATCGCTAAAAACATGTTTTTTGGGTTCAGGGGGTCTGAAAACCTGTAGATCCGGTGAAAACTCGATTTCGAAAAATCGACATGAAAACAATACTTTCCTTCCTATATATTCATATAGGCAAGAGAAAGTAAAAAATCCAAATATAGTTATTATAAATGCACAAAAATACGAGATACATTTCCATGTGCATCGCAATATTTTGTTAAAAATATTCATAAAAATTGTATTTTACAAAAAAAAATTTAAATAATTTTACTTCAAAAGTACTGCAAAAAGCTCCAATAGTTTACTATAACTTAAAATATTTTTTAAAATCCCTAATGTGTGTACATTGCAGTCTTTTAATTTAGAACAATAAGCAACCCAATGAGATGAGGATGATATGTATGACGTATAAAATGAGGTTTAGTCTTGTGCAGACTCAGGCCAACCATTCCTGAGAAAGTATGGTTAATTGAACTCCAACCATCAAAGTACACCGGTAACCACTGACTAGTATCCAAATCCGTATAAAAGAATCTTTTACTAGGATTTGAACCAGGAACCTTCACTCCGAAAATCAACTTCAACATAAGAATTTAATTTTAACAACAATGAGATATTTGAGAAACCAATCAGGTTAATCTAGTGGTAAAGTTGTCGCCGAGAGTCAGCTGTTTAACAGCTAATTTTCGTAGACGAAAGTTCTGTAAATCCTAATAAAAGTAGTTACTTTTGTACGGATTTGAATACTAGACGATGGTTACCGGTTTCATTTGATGATTGGGGTTCAACTAACCATGATTTTCCGGAATGGTCGGCCTAAGCCTGGACAAGACTTAACTTCATACGTCATAAGTATGATTCACATCTCAATGGGTCATGTAGTTGTTTACTGTTCTTAAATTGAACACTGCAACGTACACCCAGGTTACTCAGGTTAAACCTAAAAATTCAGGACATACGATATTTGTGTAAGAGAAATCACTTATTACAAGAAATTTCAGAACGACAATTCATATTTCCGATCATTTAAATAAAAATTCTCATAACTAAGTTGCTTCGTGACAAGATAATATTCTCAATACGTCTATTTGTTGTTTAAATTATACACAGATATTTTAATATAAATAAATAAACATTTCTAATTATATTATGAGAAAGTTACTTTATCTGTGAATACCAAAGTATTTGTATTCAAATAACAAATACAACAAGTGGATACATAAATTAGGAAGATTCGGTGAAATTTTTTTTCAATGTTTATTTTGGAATAAATAAAAAAATTATTAAAAATACAGCACAACTAATTTTTATTAATAAATTTAACAGATAAACAAAATAAAAAAGTAAAAACTGATACAAACTTTAGCGAAGTCCTTGATAACCGGGTCAACTAATAAGAAAAAAAGAGAAGGTCACAAATTTGACCTTGCAAATTAATTTATAACGTTACTTCATTTACTGGAATTATGTTATAGGTTATTAAATTAAAAGACTTTCTCTTATGAATGAAACTGGACAAAGCATTTTACAACATTTGCCCTTAAATAAAAATATTTACTTTTTATTAATTGATTTGTTTTTATTTAGATTTCAGTGGTAAAATAAATCTAACAAAATATTTATTAAATTATTTCAAATCTCATTAACTACAATGGTCATTAGCCTACAATGGATTACATTATAAAACTTTATAAAAGGTAAGCAGTATTTAACCTAAGGAAAGAAGACTGAAAATTAAGGAATTATTTATCGATAAATAATTAATCTTATCAATATCAATAATAGATTTAAAATTATTAATGTCTTAAATCGAGAATTAAAAAAAAAAATTATATATTGTAATATACTATTTATCTGTGGAAAGAATAGAGGTGGCGCAGAGGCGAAAAACTGGGAATGTACTACCATTGAAATTTTTTTTTTAATTCATACAATGTATTGTAAATGCTTTTATGCGATAGAAAAAATGGAGGCGTATATTTTTGTCAAGTGAAATTTTCAGGTACATGAAACCGTTAAAAATTTATTTCAAGTTTTTCTGAAAATTCCATTTTTTTGAAATTTTTTCGTTTACACCGTAATTTCTTTTTTCTACCCAACATAATGCAGGGAAATTTTGTAAGCGTGCCTGTTATAAGTCAAGAAGGCTAACGTAATGAATAAAGAAGAATTTTATCCACGCATTTGAACAGGACGGGACGTTTTCTTTAAAAAAAAATTAATTTACAATTGGCGTGAAATGAAAAGGTTACATTGCTAGAAACGTTTCGACGATATATAATTTATTAATATTTATATCATATGAGTTGCATAATTATTAAATTTATTTTTAATGAAAGAATCACGTGATTCTGCCGATCCTTTTTCAAATAGCAAAGTAACAAACACAGACGAGCAACTGCCGTGGTGGAATCGTACTGATCGAAATCTTAAAACTGTTGTACAAGCGTAAACAGAGATTAATTTTATAATTAAATAATAAATGATATAAATAATTAATACAAAATTAATAATTATGTAGTCTATTAAATACAATTTAATTAGTTCTTAATTCGAAATCTCCTTGACATATAACAGGCATGCTTACAGAATTCCTCTGCATTCAATTGAGTAGAAAAAAAGAAACGACGGTGTAAACGATAAAAATCAGGAAATGGAATTTTCAGAAAAACTTGAAATAAATTTTTAACGGTTCCATGTACCTGAAAATTTCACTGGAAAAAATATACGCCTCCATTTTTTATATTACATAAGTGTATTTACAATACATTTTATGAATTAAAAAAAAGGAAAAATGTTTTTTAAAATGGTAGTACAGATCCAGTTCGGGCCTCTCCACCAACTCCCAGATTTCCACAGACAAATAGTAGTTATTTAGGTCACCAGTTGAAAGCCTGATTTGAACCTCTTTTCTAAGTGAAACGAGGAGTGAGGTGTTTACAATTCTTCACTTAACTGAATGGAAGAGTATGCTCATCAGGACGCCAGGCCCTCCGAAAAGCACCTAATTTCCACCCTGCAAATGACACCTTTACTTCATTCACCACAGAGTCAATTGGATCAAAAACATTAAATTAAATTTCAATCATGGTCGAGAGACAAGGTTGCTATCTTTCGCCAAATCCGATTAACAAGTACGTTCAAGATATAATTAAGAAAGTCCTAGTTGAGGGAAAAAGAATTGGCATTGGTAAAAAAAAAATTAATTGGGTACAATAATGTTATTATTGTTTCCCCAACATCAACCATACGATACCAATGTATGTTATCAAAATTAGAAAACTATAAGACAAAATATCATTAAAATGAAGTTAAAAACCAAGAAGAAAAAGAAAAGCAAAAATATCGTACTTCACATCTCAATGAATTAATATACAGCACACGAACACGGTTTTTTCTTTCCAAAAATGACAAAGTAAGTCATAAGCTATGTAAACTAGCAGAAAGAAATAAAAAATGGGCCATCAAAACCAAAAAAAGAAAGAAATTAAAATGCCCGAGGGTATAACAGTTAAGTGGACATAATATTGTAGTTAAACCGGTATTTTTTTCCGTCTTTCAATTTACTATGACATGAAGATGATTCTCTGACACGTGTTAAATGTTCACGTGTTAAGAAAGCTTGTGTTAGTGTAAAAGTGTTTCACCTGTTAATATATGTACCTCTTAATATGTAGACCACCAAGAGTATTATAAAACATTCCTGATGGCAATTTCTTTTTTTATTTTATTTTTCTATAATAATGTAGCTTCCATGTAGATAAGAATATAAAAACTCAACATGATGTATGTTGTCAATTGTTTCCTGTGTAACACCCGGAACCTTCAAGTTCTGCACTTAATATTATAAACTAATAGCTAAAATGGCGGACAAACCAGTTCTTAATAACGCCTTAACAGGGATTTTGCTAACAACATCCCCAATCTTTATAGCTTCAAACAATTCATGATGCTTTTCTGACCCTTCAACCAAACTTCAAAATTACTGAACAAATGGAAACTTTAAGTAATCCCTTACTAACTAGTGTCGTTACGAGACCAGTTCTGAATTACGTTAATACTGCGTGTGCGAGCGGGTGGTAGCAAGCGGTTGTGGATAGGTAAACCATTGTTTTGATAAGTGACATTATCTTACTAATAGTCAACTTTAGTTTATCCTTAAGTTTTGTAATTAATATAATAAAGGTAATCTAATTGTAATTTGATAGTAGTCTTGGCAGGCATGCTTATCAGCATGCCAGGCCCTCTAAGTTTTTTTTACAGCTCTTCTGTTCCTAAATGATTCAGTCATTTAATTGGCTCATCATTTGATAAGAAACAGAACTATTTTTTGTAGCCGTGGAAGAAACAGATTGAGGACAAATAATTTAAAACTTCACCGGTCTGTTATGAGCATGTTAGTAGACTAAGTTTAATAATTAATTGTACATATATGATTGTTATAAGTTTAAAAAATCTGGTTAATATTTGTTATACCCAGATCCCGAACGAATCTAGGCTTAGATGTAACAATATTATGGGAAAAAATTAAAATGGTTCGGCTTTTTAATCAACAAAGTACATATACATTATACATACACAAATTTTTTGTACTCGATCTGCTACTTCTAGGATATAAAAAGTAGTTCTGTTTCTTACCACATGGTCATCCAATTATATGACTGAAGCATTTAAGAACAGAAGAGGTAGAGGTGTGAAAGACACTAATGAATTTCATTTTACAGCCAGACCCTGTGGTGAATGAAATGAAGGTGTCATTTTCAGGGTGGAAAGTAAATGCTTTTCAGAGGGCCTGATCTTTTCACGCTTATAAGCATACTTTTAAACTCAGTGAAGGAGGCAATTGTAAACCACTTTAATCCTCGTGACTTAGTAAAGCCTCTAGAGGTTCAAACCAATCTTTCGGCAGATCACCTAATCAACAACATCTACATGTATAATATCGATTTTTGGGGTTATCTGCGTTAATCTCCTCTTATAATATCTTCATATCTAATGTTAATTCTTTTAAAATGTCCACTAATATTATGAAATAAACTGAAAATTTCCCAATTAATAACTTATAATTTATAATAATTGTAGGCTACTGAATTAAAAACTTTTTTTTTAAGGAAAGGAAAGTTAATGTACACAGGAGGTAAGACTGAATAAATAAATATATAATAATATATTCGTTTATAAACAAAGCAAATCTAGAAGTGATATACAGAGAGCGACGATTAAAAAAGAATCGCTACAACGTTAACAACATTATGTGGGAAAATTATATTAGTTGTACTCATAATGTTTGACCTTGAGAATATCAAAGTAAAAGCACCGTGGGAATAAACAATGCTATTATTAAAAATTTACAACTTTTCTAGTCGGTAAATACTTTCAACTGAATAATAACTACAATGGCCCACATAATAATCGTATGATTTAATAAAACAAAGCTGTTTTATCTTCACGTTTCTTTTGCAACCATAAAAATAAGTTTAAAAGTAATAAATGTATAAGCAATGCTTTGTTTGAACGGACATAATTTTAAATCAACCATCTGACGGTCAAAATTTCACAAGACTCTAATCCATCGGCTAAATACTTCAACTTCGCCTGAAATGTATCATTAAAATTTATAAAAATTACTTGAAAAAACACTAAAATTTATAAAAATAAAACTTTCTAACAGAGCAGACTTTTCACTAATTTCTAAGAAATGACACACGTAATCCTACCATAAAAATAATCTTCTAATGAGTGTACGTTGCAATCTGTTCAATTCAGAACAATAAAAAACGCCGTGACCAAATAAGATGAGGATGATAAGTATATGACGTGTAAATTAAGTGTAGTCTTGTACAGACCCAGGCTACCCATTCCGGAGAGAGTATAGTTAATTGAATTTTACCTTTAATATACTCTATTTCACGTTCAGAATGCAGTACAGCTCTTATGAGAACCCGTTGTGTTATTAGGCGTACGGAAAACATCAGGCACATCCAATAAAATAACCCTCCTACACCGACACCATCCAAAAGTCACGGGCAAAAATATTTGGAGTTTCGCTTACCATGCTCTAACAAGCTCACTTTCAATCAAAAAATTCTGAAAAAAAAATACTTTCGCTTCCTAATGAATTATATTTGATTACGCTATAAATGTTATTATTATAGCTACTCTGATATTTAGATTATATACGTTCGTAAAAAGTTAAACCTTTAAATTTCGTCACATTTTTGCGTTTCACAACATATAACTTTTTTCAACAACGACATATATGTGTTTTATTATTTTGTTATAAAATACAGAATTTTATCTGTAATATAATACATGATAGGTCATATGTTAGAAGGAAACATAAATAATAAACGAGTTTAAAGAAATCACTGATGTTTCCGTATTACGTTATTCAATAGGAGTTTGTAAAAGAGAACGTGTTGTGGTGCGGAGTCGATATTTTTACTTAGTGTAGTAGCGCTCAATCTTCCATCTGAAGTACACTGCTTGTGGACTTCCCGTACTGCATTCTGAACGTGAAATCAACTATAGGTGAAAGGGACCTAGTTTTGATCCTGGGTACGCCGATGTAAAGTACCAAAGTAAAAATATTAGACAACTAAACACGAAAACTTATTTACCCTTAAACATGGGAAATCATAGTTGGATAGATTAATTTTCCCATAACAAAGTTAATATAGGGTAAATTTAAAATTTAAATTGTAAATTAAGAAAAGTAAATTAAATAATATGAATTGTAATTATTTTTGTAAAGAAATGGGAAAATAGAAAATAAATACGTTTCCTTTTATACAAAAATTGTTAAAAATAATATTACATTACCTTAATTTTCCAGCGTAATCCAATTCAATATTACACCTATCCCTAATAAATTGACCATATTTTTCTAAAAAATCAATCCCTTTTTGCGTGTGAAGAGACAGATTCTCGTACTGGTCCTGAAACAAAAAAAGAAAACAACAAAAATTAGATATTGTGATTCATAATTGAAAATAATATCGATACGTTAATTACAACAAAAATTACATTTTTGGCGTTTTAAATAAAACGCTCATCTCTCTTGATAGTTTAAAAAATACATGGGTGCACGGAAATCAGGATAGCTAAAGAGTAGAAGCAATGGAAGATCTGTCAATGGATGTAAAAGTAGATCATCTGCACTGAGAAAATACAATTAATAACTATAGTTACTAGGAATAGGACGAAAAAGCGAACGTATTACACGCTTGAAAAGAAGGAATGCGAAATACACAGGGGACATTATAAGAAACAATGATTTCATTGTGAATATTTATTCGTTAGTTATAATGCGATATGCTAGATAAGAAAGGAAAGAAAAACCGAGAAACCAAAAAATACAAGAGTAAATGAACAATATAAAATTCATAACTGACCGCCTCCGTGGTCCAAAGGTTAGTGTGCTACGCTGCAAAGCGGAGATCCCGGGATCGATTCCCGACCACGGTCTGGAAAATTATTACAATTTTGAACCCATCGTTTCTTAACCCAAAGAAGTCACTAGTAACCCAAATGGTGATCCGACTTAAAATAAACAAAAATAATAATTACAGTAAACCCCCGTTAATTTGGCATTTTCAATAATTCGGCACCAATCTTGAAAAAATATGTAAAACAAACGTGTGTTCAAACTTAAATGACTCTCAGTAATAACAAATTGTTATACGTCATTAACAATTGCAATGGTTTTAGAAGCAGTATCAATGGATTTTAACAAGTCAATTCAAACGAGCGGGAAAACCAAGAACTTCTATTTTAGAGCAAAACCAATTATTGTTTGGTCAGAGAAAAAGGACATCGTTGTGTACTCTACCACACTTGTTTCTTACTTCACACTACATAAGTTACATTTTATTTCATGCCTTCGTAGAGTGTATCAGAAAAGGAGACAAGAATAACGTTAAGTCATCAACTTATAATTCACCTGATGGTCAACACTTCTTCAACGAAGTCTACACTCTTGTAGCCAAATTATATTCCACACGAAAAATAACTGTTAATACATAAATATTTGTGTAAAAATAATTTTTCGATTGCTTCTAGATTCTATACTTGTATCAAGATCTAAGAAGAAAAGCAGAGAAATTTAAGAGAAAGACCTTCCGCAAGATAATGGGTTACAAAATAGTAGGACAATATAGGTCACGAGGTCGAGAAAAACTGTACAAGGTTAATGAAAGATTAGAAAAATAAAGACTAAAATGTTACGGAAACATTTATAGAATACATGACAAACGGTTGACAAAACAAATATTTAAGACACATAACAATAGACCTAAAATGTCGGAAAAATGGTTTAAAGAAGTCAAAAAACATAATTTAAAAAACCCGAATAAACCAAGAAAACATAATGAACCGAACCAAATTCAGACAACTGATTACGAACTTAAGGGCATCCATGAATAGCAAAAACAGAACACCAGATGGATAGAAGAAAGGAGAAAAACCTACAGTGGGCGAATGTTAAAAAATGTGGGCTGCAAAAAGAGCATCCAGAAACGTCTAAAGTCACCTCACGTGGTCTAAAATTAGTCTTATTCCACGGAAAAAGATATCGACAGAGTTATTATAGCATGTATGCCTTGCGTATCTTTAATTTACAACGTAAAAACTCATAAATACAGTACAACATGCAAACAAGTTCATTCTATGTAAAATTCAACACAATGTAATTTCATGCATGGTACAGAAATTAAGCGAATAATCTCACTAAATATCTTAAACAATAATAAAATCAAAGTTTTCATTAAAACTATAGCCGTACACACGTAGTAATTTAATAATTTCATTACAATAAACATTTAATGGTACTTTAACAATTAAGAGAAGGAACTGCAATGGATGGAATTTTTAGGTTAGCTATTAAATAATTAATGATAATGCGTGAACTGCGTATACCGTTTTATTGTTTATTTACTTAGAATAATAGGCATTGAATGACATTAACGGTTCTTTTTATAAACGGTATTTATTATTACGTCCAGAAATAATATTTAACGGAAATAAATCGTTACAGTACCTTGAGTTTCGTCCGATTTAATTTAACCTAATTTACTCACCGTGACGTTTTTGTTAATGGGTGTAATCGTATGTGGTATTATACTTATTAATTTTTTTTATTAACACCTACATTTTCATTAAAATCTTTAAAAACTGAAAAGTTTCCTTAAGTATTTAATCATTGTAGTCATAATTATCAGAATATCAAACACAACTAAGAATTTCAAAGATGGTTGTGAGTTTGACAATTTTAAATTTCGTAATTTCCCCTATACGAAAATGTAAATTAGAAATACAAAACCTCCCTGAATCACACACTTAACACAAAATCTTAAACTTTCTGATTACTTATAATGCTGAAATTCGTCCCATTTGTTCCTTAGGGACTTTTTTGACTTTATTTATTTATTTATTTGTTGTTTAGGTTATCAGCCGAAAAGCTGGTTTGAACCTCTAGAGGCTTTTACTAAGTGAAACGAGGAGTGAGGTGGTTTACAATTACCTTATTCATTGAGTGGAAAAAATATGCTTAACAGATTGTCAGGCCCTCTGAAAAGCATCTACTACAATGATAAGGTTAAAGAAGAATTATTTATATGACTTTATGATAATTTTCCGATAATGGCGGTAGCGGTTGGTAGAAAAAACAATAGCTAATAAATGTAATATGCTTTAGTCCCAAGAATCAAGATAAGAAAAAAATAAAAACACCTTACACTTTTTACTTTCTCTTGATTAGTCTATATGAATATATATTGGAAAGAAAATATTGTTTTTCATTTAGATTTTTCGAAATCGAGTTTTCACCAGATCTACACGTTTTCAGACCCCCTGAACCCAAAAAAAACATGTTTTTAGCGGTTGGTCTGTGTGTGTGAACAGAATATCTGAAGAACATAACATCGTACGAACTTGAAACTTCAATCTTAAGTTAGATACTACTACCGGACCCGACTCAACATTTTCATCAAAATCGGTCAACCGGAAGTAGTAGTTTATTCGTGTAATTTTTTCACTTTTTTGTAGCTTTCTCAAAAACCGCTCCTACGATATTTTTTAAAATCGCCTGATTTACTAAATTTTTTATGCTCTACAAGATAAGGCAGATGCCATGCCTGCTAAAATTCTTGGGGATTCTGTTGCCTCGTAAAAAGATTGTTTTTTTTTAGATTCCGGCTTTAATAAGCATTTTAGCGCAAAAATGTATATAATAAAAGTTGTAGAGAATTTAAAATCGTACAATTTTTATTTCAAACATTTTTTTGTATATCGCTTAGTTTAGCGGTAATTAGCGATTTTTTGTTTTTTTTCTCACGAAACGTGAAAAATAGATTTTTTAAATATTTCAGCCTTAGCATGCATTTTACGACAAAAGTGTATAATCAAATTTATAGGAAATTGAAAGATCTACAACTTTTATTTAGAGCATTTTTCTCTACAGAGCCTAGTTTAGCGTGAAAGAGTGATTTTCCGTATTTTTAAGCCAAACTAAAGTTGATTTTCATTTTGCGTCTTTCACTCATGATTAAAATAAGATTATGTTTTTTGGGGTTAGTTTTGTTGTTTATTTCTAATGTTTTATTACTAATGTTAGGATATATTGTTAATTATTTGCATTGGCAAGAGAAAGTCCAGTGAGTGTTTCACACCAGATTTTTTTATGTTTTTTTTATACAATTTTATCAGAGTTCATCATTATAACTAGCAAATCTACCGGACTAAAGAAAATCATAAAATTACGTAACGTACTATTACAAACGATCAATTGTAAAAAAAGAAACACAAAAGGGATTGACGAAAAATAAATAACGAAATTTAAATTTGAATAAACAAACAACAAATTAAATACATTACAAACTGCTGCCCATGCATTTCTTAAAAAAAAAGATAGTCAATTTACACGTAACGTCTGAGATAAATCAAGTAAAATACAATTTACTACGTTTACCGGTAAGGTAATTTAAAAGGCGCGGCTTCCATAAAATAGAACATTCTAATAATAACACAACCGGCATTTTACAAAACACAGTAGTACTGTAATCTTTGAATACGAATTACACAACACTAAATTGCTTTATTTCTCTTTCGTTTAAGTTGTAACTTGACTATTTAACTTACTTATTACAATCATTTTACCGATTATCAATCAATTTATGTATTGAAGTAGAAAAATTACTGGTAATCAAACCGAAAAGAAAGTGTAATGTAGTTTGAACACGCAATTATCAAACAATGATTGCATAAACAGATTGAATTCCAGATTTATAACGTAATTATTTATCAGCACATACTTATTTGAGCTTCTTCTTTTTCTTCTATTACATAAACTTTAATAAAAATTTAAAACTTTTCAATAAGTTTTGAATATAATATTAGTTTAAAAATATTAAAATGATATCAGAACTGGAATGAGATAAAGTGACGGGGTTTCGGCACTTCTGTTTAACTGCACTCTTGAATTCGTTATGAGAAAATGGAAGGAGAACAGGTCAAGATAGGTAAAGAAATCACAGTAAACGGTCTGGGATTTTCCGATGATTTGGTGTTGCTCTCGAACAGCATAGCACAAATATGAAAGCAGATGGTACGCCTGAAAAATACTGCTGAAAAGACCAAGATCATGGTCCGTGATCCACTATGCATTAACAAAGCAAAAATCACCAGTAATCACATAGAACTTGTTAACACTTCTAAATACCTAGATGAAAACATCACACAAAGAAAAAATTAACTGGAAAGAACAAACAGACAAACGTAACAGTTCAGTGAAATTAACACAAAATATCGACAACAAAAAAAAGCAAGTCAATAAACACCAAAGTGAGACACTATCAAACAGTGGTATCGCTAGAAACACTTTACGGAAATGAGACATTTTCGGGATAATTAGAACTGGCGATAAAGACAAGATAGAGAAAATGTATTGACAAAAACAAGGATGGCATGTGGAAACCATCCCAAACAGTGAACTGTACAAAATGATCGAACCACTAACAGGTACGATCAAAAAAAAGAGAATATCTTTCCTGGGCCACTTGAACAGAGTTGACGACACAAGATTAGTAAGAAGACTGATAAGATTTTTTTTGGAACAAAGTACATACACTGACATGGATCAAGGTCAAGCAGGACATAACAGAACTCAATATCACAATAAATGACTTGGAAACTAAATCAGGAAACTATTACAAAATCAAAAACCAAACAACCAGATTCTAACGGAAAGCAAAGGTGGCAAGAAAAGCTCAGAAGATCAGATGCCTTGAAGAAATATTGGGGGAACAAGAGAGAAAAAAAAGAACTGCAAAAGTGCAGCAAGAAGATTAAAAGCAGAAAATGAGCTTACCAGGTTATGAACTCAAGTGGTCAAATGAGGCCTTAAAAGTATTAAAAATAAAAAAGTATAAAAAAGAGAACACAAAGAAAAATGAAAAGATATTTATCAACAGAATTTTACCGACGTTTGTAAATGCACAGTAGACTACGATCAATACATTCGCACCCGTAAGTACCTATTTGGTACGCACAATACCTAACGGTAATGAACCTGAACCTAATAGCACGTGCGGTGCCTTGGATCTACTTAACATTGGGATTTTGTTGTGTTCAAGACAATGACAAGACAGACAACTGACAATTAACAAGGACTGGAAGAGATCTCCCTCATTATCGTACCAATTGCAACGGATCTAGAAAATGCTTTGTCATGAAACAAACGTAGCAAATCATAGTAAAATTATTTCAAAAGGATGTCTTTTCCTTGTCCAATGTCTGATTTATTTCATATCTTATTTTTTTATCAATAAATCAATAAACTGGTACCTATACAAGCAAAAAATAAATAAAATAAAATGAAAATCTCTTCCCAAACATAATTATTGTGACTGATCTAAAAAAATCTGTTTTACATCCGTTCGATTAAAAAATTAGTGCAACTCGCAAAAGGTGAAGGATGACAAAAGAAATTAATAATAAATTAATAAGTTTGTTGTGATGAATAGTTACGAAGTACTGTGCCGTAAAAGTGTTATAAACGTTGAGTTAGTAAAACTGTAGGTTAGATCATCAGCCGAAAGGCTGGTTTAAGCCTCTAGAGGTTTTACTAAGTAGAACGAGGAATGAGGTAGATGCCTTCCTCACTGAATGAAAAAGTATGCTAATCAGGATACAAGGCCCTCTGAAAAGCATTTACTTTCCACATTGCAAATTACACTTCACTTCATTCACCACAGGGTCTAACTGTATGAATGAAATTCGTTACTCTCAAAGGAGATAACTTTGACTAGTGTCTTTTACAACTCTACCTTTTTTGTTTTTAAATGTATCAGTCATAAACCTGACTGATCATGTGATAAAAAACATAATTATTTTTTTTGTAGCCCTGGAATTAGCAGATCTAGTCCCAATAATTAAACAATCCACCTGGCTTTTATGGGCATGGAAATGATTAAGCGAGTTGGGACTCGCAGAGAGTCTTAACTCTCTGAGAGTTGAGACAAGAAGATTGGTGTAGCAAAAAGTTGAACTTACTTTATTCAACCGTTAACTCTATACGAGTTATCAGAGAAAAAAAACAAGGCCACAAGTGAAAGAGTTAACAACATGCAAACAAATAAATAAATAAATAAAATAACATGATAACTAAGAAAAATAGGAAGCCAACTCACGATGACCTGGACAACGGAATTCTAAATTCTAAAATAAACGAAAGCAAACAAAATTCAATTTTTGTAAATGGTTGAGTTCAAAATACGTTTTTCATGTTTATTTGATTAAAATATTTTTTACTAGAGTATTATTTTGATCATATCCTGTTTTAAATATTAATTAAGTAATCATAAATATTGT
The DNA here is from genome assembly GCA_035578175.1 of Catonia carolina. Classification (NCBI taxonomy): domain Eukaryota; kingdom Metazoa; phylum Arthropoda; class Insecta; order Hemiptera; family Achilidae; genus Catonia; species Catonia carolina. The sequence goes on from JAQMRL010000010.1 coordinate 33,374,064, forward strand.
AGTATTTAGAATGTAAGTAAATTTCATTAAATTGTCAATACTTAAAATTTTTCCCAAATTTTTAATATTAAATAAATTCGTTTGTAAAGTAAAAATACCGATACTCCCGGCAGTTTACTTATAAACCGAAGTCGACTGTAAGTGGGAACCTGAAAAGTGGTAATGTTAACGTAGTGATAATATTAAAAATTATAATTTCTCAAAATGTCCTGACTTAGCCCTTTGGGAGGCTCCAGGATACAATTCACAAAAAATTAAAGAATAACCTAATAGTTTAATCTGAAAACGAATTAAATGAAATAAAATACGCAAACATATTTAGTGCAAAGATAGCAACGGAAGTGCAAACACTGGGTAAGTAAAAAATACAGTAGAAAAAACCTAATGTAAATTCGAAAATAAGTACCAGTGACTAACCTTTTCCGATAAGAAATTTTTAAATATGATGCTTCAATTAAATATATTTCATAAGTGAATGGATTTATAACAATGAATCATATAATTCAATGAAAAACAGATAAATGAATAAAGTCTACTTTAGATAACTTACAATAATAAAGAAACTCGATGATTCACCACATCCAATTAATCGATAACACGATAAATATTAAGGATAAACGTACTTCAAACTGACATAACAAACTCGTTGTTATATTAGACAATAACACACTTAAGTGCTAAAAAATTTAAAACTGTAAAAGAATATTCATAAAAAAATTATGAATTAAAAGACTGTCAACATCTGATAACAAAACAAAAATACATTTATAGTGACAATGAAAACCCTGTACATAGTAGTATGTTTAACTGTATTTTCTAATAACCGGTATTAAAAATGTGATGTAAAACACACAACTTTCTCTTGCCAATGTAAAATGACAAACATCCTATGTAAAACTAAAAATAAGGAAAATTACTGATTGACGATAAACTTAGAGTAGAAAAGAAATTCTTGAAATATAAGTTGTAAGATTTAATTTCCTATAATTTTACACCCCATAATAGGCAGGTGGAGAGTTAAATTATTTGCACTCGATCTGCAAGTTCCAGGAATACAAAAAATAGTTCTGTTTCTTATCACAAGGTCAGCCAATTATATGACTGATGCATGTAAGAACAGAAGAGGTAGCGGTGTAAAAGACACTAATCACAGTTATCTCCTCTGAAAGTAATGAATTTCATTATACAACCAGATCCTACGGTGAATGAAGTTATATATCATTAGCAGAGTGGAAAGTAGATACTTTTCAGAGATCCAGGCATGCTAATAAGCATAAGTAAAACCTCTAGAGGTTCAAACCAGCTTATCGGCTGATGACCAAAACAACAGATAACTTCACTGGTATGTTAATTAGGAAGCTCTAAGAATTTCAACAGTGACAGGATTTTTTAAAATCGGTCGGGTAGTTTTTGAGATTACCTGGTGCAAACGAAGAAATGTTATTTCTTTATACATTAGTGTAGATCAGGTGTACACAATCTTTTTTTTTAACAGTGGGCCAATTAATTACTGATTTTTCGAGCCAGGCCGCAGGAATATATTGGCTAGAGTTTAAAAAATGACATAAATCTTATTTACTTGTGGTTAAATTTTAAAATCCAAGTATATTATGGTACGGTGAACGACGGAACTATATAATATTGTACAACTTTGTATAGCTTCCATACCTGTACCAACGTTATACAGAGGTTTACAATCTTCCATCATTGATTGATAATTGTTCAATATCTATTTAATGGTCGTAGTAGCTATTCTCAAAATTGATTCCAAGCGACTGTTTGAGATAAACATTTTAGAGCGGGTTTTCCCGGCCGCAAAAAAAGGACAAGTCGGCGGCTGCGTGCGGTTCGCGGGTTGTGCGCCCCTGGTGTAGATATAGACACAAGACAATTTGAGAATACCTACGTCTCTAAAAAAATTCGAGCAGAACTACATGAGAAAAAAATAAAGGCCGTTAGTTCATTACATTTTGTTCCGTTTTAAAAAATTTCATAAATAAAAAACTACAATACTGTCGAAAATAGGCCTTTATGAACACTATAAAAAAAGTTATTGTATTAAATGTCATAATATATTTTAGGAAATTATATCTAAATCCCTTTTCGGGAAACTCATTAAAGTCAACGTAGCAGAAACGTCTTGACCCTAAAAAATCAATACGAATAGATGACCAAGACATAAATGAAGCAATCTCCGTCTAAAAGGGAACGTTTCACGAAACGACAGGGGAATACAGAAACGCTTTGAATAAACAAAGAGACGCTCACTCTTAGAAACTGGGAAGGAACAAATAAATATATTCCCTGAAGTAAAACAAGACCTTCAAAAGGAGATCAAAAGATAAGACGATATCCAAATTTCACAAACAGAAACTCCGTTATCACCACACTATTAGGAAAAAGCTGTTTTTTTCAGCAAAGACTTTTACAAAAGCTTTATTAACGACTTAAAAATTCAATTATTCATTTAAATACTGTCAGGGTTTCTGCGGACGGTTGACTCAATACCTATGAAGAACTTAATTAACAGTTCAAAAAAGTCCAGAGATTAGCAAACCTGTTTGACGAAAAACAGTCTCCTTCATTTTCAAGCCTTCGATCTGGAACCTCATTGTGTTAATATTTTTAAATAATCATTTTAATAAAACACGATAAAAATATTTTTTGTAAAACATTCACATGACGTTTTCTTATCAGTAAAAATAATAAAACATTTAACCTATGTTTAATGAATAACGTAATTATAATGGAAAACGTACCCTAATTTTAATCGTAACTAATTTAAATTATTATTTGTACTCGATCTGCTACTTCCAGGGCTATAAAAAATAATTCTGTTTCTTATCATGTTTCTTATCACATGGTCAGCCAATTGTATGACTGAAGCATTTAAAAACAGAAGAAGGAGAGGTATAAAAAACACTATAGTAGGTAAAATGAAAGATGAACCCTGTGTTCGAAACCGCATATCTCACCAAGCAAGAAACATAACAAATTCTGGTACAGCTTGTTTTAAAGCTTACTTTTTTGTTATTTTATTCGTATAAATCACGAAACGCGGGAGTGTATAAGGAATTTTCTAGCGATTTGGAAACTAAATATGTACCCATTTTTGTACAGCATTTTTTACTTAATCCGTGTTTCAGAACATTTAGCACAATCAATTTTAGGAGGAAAGATATAGCGTTTTCGAATAGTATTCCTGCATGTTTTCTAATTAATTTCAGCTAAATTCAGCCTTTTAGTACAAAGGGTGAAGTAATTACAACGTTTTTTAAAAAATATATATATTTTTGTTCTCGATGGACGTAACGAGTTATAACCAACTCTGTATCCCTTCAATAAGGGAATGAAATTAGACTACACATAATTATTTTAAATTTAACGGATTATAGTCAAGAGTTTTCTCCTCTGAGAATAATAAATTGCATCATTATACAGCAGATCCTGTAGTGAATGAAGTGAAGGTGTTATTTTCAGGGGGAAAAGTCAATGTATTATGGAAGGCCCGCCATGCTGATAAGCATACTTTTCCACTCAGTGAGGAAGGCATTGATAAACCAATACACATCTCGTTTTACTTAGTAAAGCCTCTAGAGATTCAAATCAGCCTTTCGGCTGATGACTTAAACAACATTTTCAAGTTTTGCAAGTACTTCAATCATTCTGATTCATGTGCTAACCCAGAGCATACAATTAATTAACCAAGGTACAAACAGTATGTTAGTAACTGAAAAAAATAAGGTAAATAATGTACAGGTGGTGTTCATTGCCACATGTATCCTATACCTAAAAATGGAAAAAGAAAATATTAGCTGGTCAAGAAGATACAGTGACCAGAAAAGGAAAGAAGATAAAGGCGTAGTGCATCTGAAAGACAAGGGGGAGTAGTTGCAAAGGAGGCGATTGTACATCAAGAACAACTTGGATAACCATATAAGTCTACACATAAGGGCATAACTCGATACTTGCATCACATCTGTTGACGAACAAAACATTAAATACAACTAAAAAAAATTCGGAAGGATCACTTAAAAACTGAAACAAATTTATTTTATTTGAGAAAAAACAGATCAAGCGGAACTTTCCCCGCTAAAACTACCGTAGCGATTGAAATTCATAAGTTGATACCCACAAACAAGAATACCTATATGAACAAGTATACGTGCGCAGTATGTAAATACCTAATTATAATAGGCGGGGAAAGGTTTTAAAGTACAAACATGCAGAAGGCCTTGAGAAGGTCCAGTTCCCGCCATTGATATACGACTGAAAATAGAATAAAAATATAATACTTTTTCCATTAGCGCTATATTGAAACATACGCACGTACGACATTATTACGATTGAATAAGATATTTATTAAATTATAACGGAATAAAAATTTCTAATCCGTTAAATAATGTAATTATCAATATAAATAACTGGGATCATTACCAGAACCAACTGTGGTGTTACTACAGATATAATTCCTAATGGGGCCGAGCCCCCAAAAGAATTTAAAAGATGTTTCAAAGTTACTGATTCTTTGAGCTTGGTTCTTAAGATTTTTCAATTAATTAAATCTAAATGTGATGCGCTCTACGAAAAGGGATGAAATTTCTTAGGGTGAAATTTCTCAAAAGTGGTTTTTTTTGCTTACCTTGTACACAAAAAGAAACAGCTGCAAATAATGGGCTATGTTTTGGAATCCCAAGTTTAAAATGAAGAAACCTACAATATATTAAAAATTATATAGTAGGCCTATATTTATTAATTTTCGGAAAACCTGTTTAAAGATTATTGTTAATATAGTACACTAAAAGAAAAAAGAAGATATTTAAAAATGTAAACATGTTTTCTAGCATACCATGCAAATCAAAAGCTGCTGAAAAAATGGTTTCTGTTTTATTAAAAAATAAAATCTTATTAATAAGAATTTAATTTCTTTGAATGACTTTGATATGTGTTTTATTGTTTTGCCCTTCTATTAACGAAACAGAAATAAAATTGGAATTACCTATATTAAAAAGAGTCTTCGGGTGACAATGTAAAACCTCCATATTACCCTAAGGTCCCTTCTGAACGCGACATGGATTAATATTTCTTTGTCGATTTTATTACAAAGGCAGTTTTTTTCAACTACCAATCATGTCTACTCGTAGAAAAGAGATCAGAGATTTGTATGCAATCATAACCTAAAAATCGATAATTTTGACATAATGTTTATGTATTTCATCATACTGTATATTGTCCCGCACCCGAAGGTCCCTTTCTCAGAGCGCATCACAAATGTACCAAGAAACCAAATTTTATTAACAGGTAGACGGACTTTCATTTAATCTTCAGGTAGGCCTAAATTTAAATTTGGTCTACAATTAAATATATTAAAAGTTCGGTTAGATCTAAGTTTATCCATTCTAGCTTGATAAGGTAATAAATAAAATATTTAAAACAATCCGTATTTGCCAACAAATTTTTCATTAATCATAATGGATGAAAAACAAAATAAAAGCTCAACATTTTATTGATGGTGGCAATTTTGAAAATTATTATCACTTTTTGCCTGTCCGTCCGTTAACCAAAGATGTCAGAAACTACAAGAAATATCAGCAAACGGTTTTCGGATTCGTAATCTACACAACTGCCAACAACGAGCACGTGGAGTGTTAAATTAATTACTCTCCATCTGTTGGTTTCAGGGCTACAGAAAATAGTTTTGTTTCTTATCACATAGTTAGCCAATTATATGACTGAACTATTTAAGAACAGAAGAGGTAGAGGTGTACAAGATACTGGTCAGTTATCTCCTCTGAGAGTAATGAATTTCACTATACAGCCACACCCTTTGGTGAATGAAGTGAAGGTGTTATTTGCAGGGCGGATATATGCTGATAAGCATACTCTTTCAACTCAGTGAGGAAGGCAATTGTAAACAACCTCACTCCTCGTTTTTACTTAGTTAAACCTCTAGAGGTTCAAACCAGCCTTTTGGCTGTTGACCTAAACAACTAATCTAAACAAAACGTTGTGAGCCTAAATTGAGTATGAAGTTTCGGTTTCGATCGGAAGTGCCCCAAAACCGGAAGTCAAAAAGTCAAAGTCGGAATTTGAAAAAAAAATAGTGTCATTCGCTTCGTCTTAAAGAGTAGATACAGAAATTATTGGGTTTGAAGTTCCGGTTTCGATCAGAACAGCCCAAAAACACGAATTTAAGAGATAAAAGTAAGAATTTGGAAATAAAAATAGCGTCAGATTTCTTTTAAAGTAGATTTTTAATTAGATACAGAAATCATTAATGTTTTTTGCCATTAGTTAAAGGTAAGCTTTTTTAAAAATTGCCACCAGCCATGAGACGCATTGTCTCATGAAAAGGATTTTGTTAAATTAGCTATTTAAAATCGCATAATTATTTTAGTCATTAGCGACTACTGTGGGTTATGGAATGGAGGGTTTTGACTAGTAACAACTTTCCAAACCGGGACCTTCCGCTTTGTAGGCTAGCAAAGCTAACAACTAATTACACCAAGGAAACAATTACAATTTCAATACTGTTTAATTCAATATGCTAAGATTATAAAAATTAAACGAACAAAATATCAGAAGTATTAAATTTCAAGTTTATATGTGTCGTATGGATTAACGTGAGAATTAACCAAATATTACATATCAAGAAATATTACCACATACAAAAAAATTATCGTATACATAGACTAATATATACGACCAATATACCTTGTTTCTACGTAGTCGCTAGAAACCTTGGAATGGACCGGATTAAAATTTCTAGTTCTAAATTAATCGGATTGGTGACTTTTTGACTTAAAAAGAATTAAATACTATTGCAAGGGATTTATATTAATTTTTACTGATAGAAACATTAAAAAATCTAGACTCTCTTTTGCCAATGTAAATACTAACTAAAATATAACATAATAAATGTTTAATCATGAGTAAACAATGTAAAATGAAAAACAACCTAATTTTAATCACTAGTGAATGAAGTAAAATGAAAATCTACCTCTCCAGAAATAAATGCTTGAAATAAGTTGTAGGTTTTTAATTTTCTATAGCTTTGATAGTACATAATACACTTTTGTCGTTAAATGCATAGTACAAAATGCATTGGACAAAACCGCTACCTCTCTTAAAAAAAAAATCACATTTTTTACCGATTTTAATGATTAAAATACAGAAAATAACTAAATAACGCTAAACTAAGCATTGTAGAAAAGAATGCTTGAAACAAGTTTTAAATTTTTTACAGTTGTTTCAAATTATGAAGCAGTAACTTTTCTTCTGAGGATATATAAAAGTTTTTAAAACAATTTCCCTATTTTAAATTAAAAATTTCTCTACAATTTTTTTAATTGTTAGAATTATAAGTATTTTTATATTTATTATGTTGTAATTCATAGTATAATGTTACATAAAATATGTTAATGAAAAATATATTTATCTCGAATAAAGTAATTTAAATTAATATTTATTTAAGAATGAAATTTTCAGAACGATTTAAACAATAACAAAGGTAACTACAAATTCTTGTTATACACGGTATATATATTGTTTTTATTCCCAATATGTGTACGTTGCAATCTGTTCAATTGAGAACAATGAGCAACCCCATGACCCAATCAGATGAGGATGATGTGTATAACGTGTAAATGAGGTGTAGTCTTGTACTGGCCCAGGTCGACCACTCCTGAGAGAGTATGGTTAATTGAACCCCAACCATCAAAGTACACCGGCAACCACTGTCTAGTATTCAAATCCGTATAAAAGTAATTACCTTTACTAGAATTTGAACTAGGAACCTTCGTCTCCAAAAATCACCTGTTAAACAGCTGATTTTGGCGACGACTTTACCTCTAGTCCAACCCGGTGGGTTACGGTATAAATAAATCGATTACTACTTTAAAAAGCTGATAATATAGTAATTTACAAAATTATGAAAAATCCCGCTAGCGATAACTAATGTAATATAATTATAACAACAAATTTCCCTTTTTCACCGCTTCATACGTTCCCTATTTAAACAATACGGCCTTAATAAATTGAACCTACAGTATTCCTAAACTTTGATTAATTATACTACTGTCGTAAAGAATATACTAAAGCCTCTATCTTAAAATATCCCATTTTTTTACCGATTTTAATGAGAAAAATTCAGAAAATAACTAATTTACGCCAAACTAAACATTGCAGAAAAGAAGTACAGATATCATCCAATTATTCAATAACTTCTCGTTTAACTTCGTGAAGTAAAAAATTCATTATGTATAATTTAATGTCTAGTACTATTTTACAATTAAAACTTTTATGAAATTTTACACCACATAATTATTTAAAAATATCAATAACCATAGCCAAACATCTTGTTTAAAATCAGTTATAGGTATTTAGAAATTATAAGTTACATTTTATAACCATGACAATAACAGTAATTATTTTATTGCGAACTGTTTTTTACTTTCTCTTGCCTATATGAATATATAGGAAGGAAAGTATTGTTTTCATATCGATTTTTCGAAATCGAGTTTTCACCGGATCTATACGTTTTCAGACCCCCTGAACCCAAAAAAACATGTTTTTAGCGATTGGTCTGTGTGTGTGTGTGTGTCTGTGTGTGAACAGAATATCTCAAGAACTGAACATCGTACGAACTTGAAACTTGAAACTTAAGTTACATACCACTACCGGACGCGACACGAACATTTTCATCAAAATCGGTCAACCGGAAGTAGTAGTTTATTCGTATAATTTTTCAGTTTTTTGCGATTTTCTCAAAAACTGGTCCTACGATTTTTTTTAAAATCGCCTATTTTACTCAATTTTTTATTCTCTACAAGATAGGGTAGGCGCCATGTTTGCTGAAATTCTCGGTGAGGCTGTTTTCACGTAAAAACGTTGTTTTTTTAAGATTACGGCTTTCATATAAATTTTAGCGCAAAAACTTATATAATAAAAGTTGTAGAGAATTTAAAAACCTACAACTTCTGTTTCAAACATTTTTTTGTATGACGCTTAGTTTAGCGGTAATTTGCGATTTTCTGTTTTTTTCTCACGAAAACGTGAGAAAAATCGATTTTTTTAACATTTCGGCCTTAGTATGCATTTTACGACAAAAGTGTATATAATTAAATTTATAGAAAATTAAAAGATCTACAACTTTTATTTAAAGCATTTTTCTCTACAGAGCCTAGTTTAGAGAGAAAGAGAGATTTTCCGTATTTCTAAGCCAAACTGAGGTTGATTTTCATTTTGCGTCTTTCACTCATGATTAAAATTAGGTTATGTTTGTTGAGGTTAGTTTTTTGTTTATTTCTTATGTTTTATTACTAATGTTAGGTTTATTGTTAATTATTTGCACTGGCAAGAGAAAGTTGTGTGAGTGTTTCACACCAGATTTTTTTTTTTTTATTAGGTTACGCAAAACATGAATCTAGTATTAAATGTAGTACAGTACATATAAATGGAAGGCTTGGCCAGTTGGGCGTTGAAGCAGAAAACGAGGTGCACGAACTGTCTTATAACAAAACTTTGTACCAGATAGATTGATAGTACGTACAAACAGTATGAACACACACTAACGTTATAAATGCACAGTAGTATCTGACTTCATGTCGGTTTGTCCGATTATATAAACGAAAACAGTAGCTGTGAAATCTGTTTATTAACTATTCACACAGGTATTTTAGTGTTTGTTTTCCTTTAAAAACACATTTTCAGTACAACGTTAGTTTTATTCAATTAAGTTGTTACTAAAAGAAAGTGAAATAAAACAGATGTTAATAAAATTAAAAATTCTTCTCATGAGACAACGCATCTCAATTTTTCGTTGGTGTCAATATTTGAAATTGCTTACATTTGACTTATAGCAAAAAACATAAGTGATTTCTGTATTAAACTCTTTAAGAGGAATCGAATGACACTATTTTTGTTCCCAAATTTCGACTTTGATTTCTTGACTTCCGGTCAAAATCAAAACTTCAAACCCAATCATAAATATTTAAATAAATCATAAAATATTTCTCTGTATCATTCATTCATATCTTGTAATATTTTTATATTATAGTAATATTTTATATTTTGTATATTCTGTGACAATAAAGATCTATTTATGAAAATTAAACGTACCATTGAACTTATTAGTTAGCTTAAAAAAGTGATGATGGGTTTAGATTTAATCTGCCAAAATTTATTGTGAATGGAGAATTTGAATGATGCAAAATGAAAATCAACCTCTGTAGAATTTAAAAATATGGAACATCACCAATTGACACAAAACTAGGTTCTGCAGAAACAAATGTTAGAAATAAAAGTTGTAGGTTTTTTTATTTCCTATAACTTTAGTTTTGTACTATACTTTTGTCATAAAATTCATACCAAGGCCGCAATCTTAAAAAATCCCATTTCTGTACAGAATGATTTTGATGAGAAAAATACCTACGAAAAATCATTAATTGAAACTAAACTAAACATAGTAAATAAATAATGTTTGAATTAAAGTTGTATGCTGTTTAATGTTCTACAACTTTTAATTGTACACACTTATGCCCTAAATGCATATTAAAGCCGTAACCTTAAAAAAATCAATTTTTACCACGAGAGCACAAAAAATGTAGTAAATGAGGCGATTTTTAAATTAAATCGTAGAAGCCGTTTTTTGAGAAAACCGCTAAAATGTGAAAAATCACATGAATAAACTACTACTTCCGGTTGACCGATTCTGATGAAAATATTCAATTAAGAGACACCACGAAGACCAAAACGAAACCGGAATGACATAGGTATAGGGGGGATTGGTTTCTTGTGGTACTTTAATTAAGTTCTAAGTTTCAACTTCGTATGATATTCCGTTCTTGAAATATTTTGTTCACACACAGACCAATCGCTAAAAACATGTGTTTTGAGTCCAGGGGAGCCTGAAAACTCGATTTCGAAAAATCGACATGAAAACACGCTTTCCTTCCCTAGATATGAATATAGGGCTAGAGAAAGTAAAAAGAACGTATTAATTGTTGAAAAAGATAAGGAGTAAATTGAAATAAAAAAGATAAAATGGTACAAACATGTAAGGTTAAACAAGATTACGAAACAAAATTAGCTAGAACACTATTTCAAGAATGATTAATAACGTGAACATTATTCTGTTTAATCATTCTCTTAACTTAGTATTGTAATTATTTAAAAATATGATCATTATGTAATAATGTTAACGACTGAGCTTTAACATGTCTTTTATTGTCCTTGAATGGAACGATTAGTGTTCCAATAAACAATGTGTTTAATTTTGGACGCATCATATTATAGAAATAAAAATATGGAGTAATTATATACCATTAGAAGAACAAATTAAAATTAAAATAGATTAGACAACCCAGTATTCTTATAACCCAGTATTTCTTTATAACAACAGATTTATTTAAGTTTAACCACTTTCAGATACAGTACAATATTCAACAACTCACAATTACATAATAAATACAGTTTTTTTGTTAGCACGCTAGCCTACAACGCGGAGGTCCTGAGTTCGATTCCCGGCTAAGGTCTTAAAATTTCACAAGTCTAACCCACTGTTCTAGATACATAACCTATCGTAGTCGCTGATAACCAAGCAGTTGATGCGACTTTAGATAGACTAAACTAAAAAAAAGATTATTTGTCCTTTCGGATTGTTATAGACCACATCCAAGATCTACAAATTCAGAAATCGTTTTTTTTTAAAATCATATTTAAAGAATTTTTTTACTGTATACATTTATTTTTTTCCGTTTATTTCCCTCTTTATAATACGGTCTGTACCGCCCAAAACAGACAGGTGGAGAGTTAAATTATTTACACTTGATCTGCTAGTTTCAGGGCTACAAAAAATAGTTCTGTTTCTTATCACAAGGTCACCCAATTATATGACTGAATCGTTTAAGAACAGAAGAGGTAGAGGTGTAAAAAAACACTAGTCGGTGTTATCTCCTCTGAGAGTAATGAATTTATACAGCCGGACTCTGTGGTGAATGAAGTGAAAGTGTTATTTGCAAGGTGAAAAGTAAATAGATGCTTTTCGGAGGGCTCGGCATGCTGATAAGCATACTTTTCCACTCAGTGAGGAAGGCATTCGTAAATTACCTCACTCCCCGTTTTACTTAGTAAACTATCTAGAGGATCAAATTAGCCATTCGGTTCCTACGTTTACATCTTCCCGTTTTATTCTTATGATTTCAAGGTCATTGCAGACATTCGACAAGCTAACATACTATATTTTTAATTTTTGTATCCGAGGCAGCAAGAAAAACTGTGTTCACTCCCCCGCAATGGTCAAGTAAGTAGTGTAGGACTCAATTCAGGCGTCTTCGTCCAATCGAAAGAAGGCTGCAACCGCCTAAACCAAAAACCCGCCACCTGGCCACTTGATTTGAAAACTGTAAAAATCCTCTAACTGTCATCAGTGAGACTTGAAAGGGAATTGCAGTCTAGTCTAATTCGCCCCTCGCTATCACCGATCACAACTCATTCTCTCATTTTCATTGCTACCAGAGCTACTTGAAAAATTAAAAAGTTTAAAAACGTCTGATTTTTGTAAGAAAATAATTGGGAATTTTTGAGTACACTACAATAATTACAATTCGTTTATTTCTGGGTGATGATGTATACATAAGCTTTGGGTTGTGTGTACGTAATGATAAGACGTAAAGATGAAAAATCTCACGCCTGACCGAGAATCGGATACGAGACCCTGACGTAGAAGCCAATAACTCTGATTGCTATACCAACCGTTTAATTAACAAATAAGGAATCTTACGAATGACACAGAATTTTAAGATAGTTTGAATGACTACGAGGTTTCTGCGTTAAAAAACTTTATAAAAAGTCATGAGGCAACTACAAACAAATTATAACAGAGCTTCTTAATAATAACCGCAAATCTAATTAGTAAAACGTATGAAAGTATCTGGAAAATTGTATTGAAAATTATATTAACATGATAGTCCATCAAACGAAAGGTACTTTCAGTTTTAAATAAAATTTAATCATAATAAATATAATTTTTAATGAGTTTACATTCATTATTATCTAATCACAGGATAATAATATACATCCTGAGGGTACCCAATACACAGAGATAGCGTTCGTTAAATGTCAATGGCTTGTTTACGTAAACAATGGCTATTACAAACAATAACCAAGATAATGATAATATCGGACAAACTAGATCATTAATTAATGAATGTTATTATAAAATTAATCAAATATAAAATGGATCAGGGACAAAAATGAAAGGGATATCCCAGACAAAATTCAGAAAATAATTTATCAAAAAGGTTTTTTGAAAGAACTAGTTATCAAAAGATAACATGAATTTTTGTTGCAGAATAATCATTTACCTTCCGTAACTTTATTTTTGTAGTTATTTAAAAAAATATTTTGTTATAGTAGGTGTTTCGGAACTCTCTGGAGCCACGTTGTAACATTATTCCTTAGGTCGAAACAAACAGAAATTACGACATAACCTAACCGTTGGTCTCAGGTGCTTACTTTTCTGTCTGTAAGTCAGTTTGTCTTTTTTACAAATTATTTCATATTTGAATAATCGTTAACGATATTAACTTGAAATTTGGTATTGGGTGTCACAATGACAAGATATTGAAATTGTGTAAGCTTAATTAAATAAAAATGTAAAAAAATAAAACTTGCGGCTTTCCAAAATGTCAATTTAATTTTTTTCGAAAACCTATGCTTTTGTTATAAACATAGCTGGAAAACAAAAAATTCGTATTTACACGATGAATCCAACAACACCACGCGCAGGTCAATCGGATGTGAAATAACGGAAATATTGTATTTTTTATGTTATTGAAACATAATCTCACTTTTAGAAATAGCCAAAAGAAACTTACAATTTTTAACTTAAATTTATTTATTTTGTTCCGTTATTTAACACGCAATTCTGTGCTAATTCATTTTATAAAAAAAGAAAATTTTTAGGAATTAGCAAAAGTGAGAGGTTATGTTTTAATAACATAAAAAATGTAATATTTTAGTTATTTCACATCCGATTGATCTGAACTAGGTGTTGGACTCGTTTAAATGCGCAATTTTTGTCTTCCTGCTATATTTTCAACAAAACCATAGGTTTTCGGAAAGAAATTAAATTTACATTTTTACAAAGCCGCCATTTTAAAATTTATTACACTGATTTTATTAAGTATTGCACAATTCAATATCTTGTCATTGGGATTACTAATGTCAAATTTCAAGTTAATATCGTTAACGATTAATGAGATATGAAACGGTTGTAAAAAAGGCAATCAGACCTACAGACAGAAAATTAGACACCTGAGACCAATGCTTATGTGGTAATTTCTGTTTGTCTCGACCCAAGGAATAATGTTACAAAGTATGTTATGTCCTGATAGTTCTGAAAGTTCCGAAACACCCAGTATATGTGTGATATATGAGTTTGCTTGCTTTTAGGGCCTCATTGGACCACTTAAATCAAATTTAGAAATCCTTCTTGGTTTGGTTTTAGGATTCTTACGCTTTTCCCAATAATTCTTCCTATTTTCGGATCTGATCTGTCTAATTTTATCTGTACAAATCATTGACAACGGAGCTGGAGTTTTTTCGACGAACTTTGTGTCTTTATCTTTAAGCAACTTGCTGTTCAAATTTTTCTAAAATATCTTGTTCTGCAATGTTAAGTTCTTGCATATCTTACTTTACTTCGGCCAACCACCTTGAATGATTTTTTCCCGAGTTAAATATAGAAATAAGTTGTTTAGTTACTCGGTTGTCCGGTATTCTAAGTAAATGCCCGAAGAAAGAAATTCGTTTATTCCGCATTATGTCAGTAATTGGCTCGATTTCACGGTGTAGAGTTCAGAATTATGCATTAAGATCCAGATATCGTTGATATATGAGTTTATAGTAAAAAATTTGCAAATATTAAGTCACATATGTTAAAATTCACAAATTATAATAAATGTAATGATGTAAGATCGTTAAATTGACAAACTACGTTTGAATATGTTACGAGTATTTAGTATTTAGGACAGTAACTTCTTGAACATGTTTAATTACCGTTTTACACATAACGATCATTTAATTTACATGTGAATAGCAATGTGTAATAGTGAATTTTAAAATAAAACAAGTAAAAATGCTGTTCTACTAAAAATCTTTAAGTAACTCTACGAACGATGAAAATGTGTGGTTTAAAATTCCAGTGAAAAGAACTTTTACATAAAAAATCCCTGAAAGGATTTACTCAGTCGGAAGTCACTTTCATCAATGATTGACAAAGACGGAACTAAGGTACTGAGAAAAATTGCTGAATCATCAGCTACGTATTTTCCTTTTAGTAAAATGCTTAATAATAGTTAAACTTCCTCATTCAATTTAATAGGAAAACTGCTACTATTTATCACCTATTCATAAAACGTAGAAAAACGTCATTAAAACCACGTAATTATACTGAGAAAAACTGTAATTAAATAGGGGACATTTCATCTCAAACATAATAGCTACTTAAAATCTTTCTATAATTAATAATAATAATAATAATAATAAATATTTATTAGCAAACAGAGATCTGGCATGTAAATGATCTGCTCATTTAGTCATTGGGTTGTTTATTGTTCTAAATTGAACAACAAAATCGATATCTGAACACAAAATCTAAATTGAGAAGCAACGTACACAAATTAGCGTAAAAAAATTATACCTTCCGAAAAAGAGACTACTCTAAAAGTTAGCATTTATTATACAATAGTAATATTTATTAAATTATTTGTTTTTAAATTTAATTAATAAATTATTTGCACTCAATCTGTTGGTTTCAGGGCTACAAAATAGTTCTGTTTCTTATCACATGGTCAGCCAATAAAATGACTGAATAATTTCAGACAGAAGAGGTAGAAATTTAAAAAAAAAACATTATTCAGAGTTATCTCCTCTGAGAATAATGAATTTCATCATTATACAGCCAGACACTCTGGTGAATGAAGTGAAGGTGTCATTTGGAGGGTGGAAAATGAAAATATGTCTTTGGCATGCTGATAAGCATACTTTTCAACTAAGCGAGAAAGGCAACTACCTCATTCCTCGTTTTACTCAGTAAAACGTCAAGAGGTTCATCAAGCCTTTCGGCTGATGACCTAAACACAATTTTTATTCGCCCGTTGATGTATGCGAACCCAATATTCTCCGAAGCAAGTAAATTGTTAGTTAGTTTGTATGTTTAACTCACAAAAATAATGATTTATTATTGTTTTTAATTTTCTTCCATTACAAATTAGAAACGCTCTTAAGAGTGAAAGACAAAAAGAACATAAAATGTTTTATAACAGAACAATATGAAAACGTCTAGCGTTTGTCTAGATAGCGCGCAATGAAAATAAGAATAAAGTGAAGTACCTACTTTTAGATTTTTAAAGAAAAAAGTTGACAAGTTTTATTATTAACAAACAGAATAGAATGGGACTGACGCCAGCGAAATTATAACACATTATTACCGGTTCAATCCGATGAAAAAATCACAAAGAAACACGTGTCAAACGATATTACAGGAACTTCGATTTTAAAGAAACTGAACTTTATACTTAAATACAACAGTTGTATTTAAGTATAAAGTTCAGTTTCTTTAAAATCGTAACAGTTACTGTTACGTATTACGCCAGCATTTATGGGATATTTTATTTAGTTAACTCGTTCAAATAATTTAATGCAAAAGAGTAATCCGCTAAAATTGAATTACAACACATATCTCAAATTAAAAATCTGTTTAAATATTTAATGATTCCAAGAATAATGAGACAATATCTAAAAGGAAAGTATTGGTTCTAGACTTCTCTACTAGGACCGAGTTTGTAGAAGTTTAATGTAAATAGTAATAATAGTTAAATCTGGTTATTTCCACGAAATAGTTAAAAACATAGTGAATGAATGGTTAGGTATAATAAAGGGCTACTGTTGTGACGGCTACCTAAGAAGGGTTGGAATATCTCTTTGGATAAATAACTCTTTTGTAACGATGTGGTAACTCTTTATTCAATCCTAATTTGTTTAACTTTTGTTAAGCGACTTCCAGAATCCGACAGAAAGAATTTGTATCTTTATTTATATCGAAATTTCCATGGGTTAGGTAATTAAAGAGCTAGGCCGCTTGAAGTTGGTTAGTCTTGATTTGCCATTCAGTGAGTGAATTGTGCACGGCGTAGTAGTTACGTTGGAGAAGGTCTAACGTCTGATGTGTATAATCTAACGTTTACTGTGTCTCGTGTAATTGGCTGTGAGAATTTTTTTTATTTAACGTCCGACTGTTTGCAATTACTGCTAATGCAGACGGTGAGAAGGGTGATAGATGAAAATGAGTGACGAAAAAAGCCAAACCTGATTGGGAATTGAACCCAGGACCCCGGCGTAGAAGCCAGTAGTACTAACCACTACGCCAACATGGCGGCCCTGGTTGTAAGAAGGATTTAGTTTAATTAAGTAAAAGATAATATACGGGGGAGTACCCAAAAGTATCCGGAATAGCTCTGCTGTGGGCGGAGCTTGTGCAGTACAAATTCCCGCCACTAGGCTGCTTGTAGCGCAACTCATTGCCAGTTCAATGCCATTTTGTTCGTTGATCTAGCTTGTTCTGTTCTCGTGCAGTGATTGTTCTCGCTAGTGCTGTTTTGTGCTCGTGTCGTTTTTCATGATGGCAAGTTTTAATGAACAACGTGCGGCTGTGAAATTTTGCTTCTTGCTCGGTAAAAACGCCGCGGAAACAGTTGTAATGTTGAACACAGCTTACAAAGACGACGCTATTGGAAAAACCCACGTGTACGAGTGGTTTTTGCGCTTTAAAAATGGCGACATGTCGATTGAGAACAAACCTCGTTCTGGACGACCGTCGACTTCCCGAACAGACGAAAATGTTGTGAAAGTGAAAGAAATTGTACGAACAGACCGACGACAGACCATTGACCAAATATCACAGGTTAGTGGGTTATCTTGGAGCTCAGTCCAACGCATTTTAACAGAAGACTTGACAATGAAAAGAGTCGCTGCCAAGTTTGTGCCTCGGGTTCTGACAGACACTCAAAAGGAACGTCGAATTGAAACGTGTAGTGATTTGAAACAACAGCTTGAAACTGATCCAGATTTCATGTCAAAGATCATTACGGGTGACGAGTCTTGGTACTATGGGTACGACCCAGAAATCAAACAACAATCCAGTCAATGGAAGACTTCATTATCACCCCGACCAAAAAAAAGTCGTCAAGTCAGATCGAACATCAAAACAATGCTGATTTGTTTTTTTGATGTGAGGGGAATTGTCCATTCAGAGTTCGTTCCACCAGGCCAGACGGTAAATCAAGCTTTTTATCTTGAAGTGTTAAGAAGACTACGAAACAGCATTCGTCGTAAAAGACCTAATTTGTGGCAGACAGGGGACTGGTTTTTTCACCACGACAACGCGCCTGCACATACGGTAATCTCGGTTACCCAGTTTGTGGCGAAAAACGGCATGGTGTTGCTACCACACGCACCGTACTCACCCGATCTGGCTCCGTGTGATTTTTTCTTGTTCCCACGCATGAAAAGGGGCATGAAAGGTCTCCGATTTAACAACGTTGATGATGTCAAGAAAAAAACGACGGATGAGCTGGCAGCCATCACTGAAGAGGAGTACAAAAAATGTTTTGAACAGTGGAAGCACCGGTGGGACAAATGTATTAGTTGTAATGGAGAGTATTTTTTGGTCTTTCAATCACAATAATTGTTATTGAAAGACCAAAAACAAATGGCTGTGTTCTGTGACTGTGTTCATAGGTTATAATAGGTTCATAGGTGTTCTAGGTGTTCATAGGTTTTAGTTATTATAACCTATGAACTGCCCATAACAGACAGGTGGAGTGTCAAAGTATTGACACTCAATCTGTTCGTTGCAGGGCTAAAATAAATAGTTCTGTTTCTTATCACATGGTCAGCCAATTTAATGACTGAATTATTTAAGAACAGAAGAGGTAGAGGTGTAAAATACACTAATCAGAGTTATCTCCTCTGAAAGTAATGAATTTCATTATACAGCCAGACCCTGTAGTGATTAAAGTGAAGGCGTCATTTGCAGGATGGAAAGTAGATGGTTTTCGGAGGGCCGGGCATGCTGATAAGCGTACTTTTCCACTCAGTGAGGAAGGTAATGGTAAACCACCTCACTCCTCGTTTTACTTAGTAAAACCTCTACAGGTTCAAACCAGCCTTTTGGCTGATGACCTAAACAACAACAGGATCACTTTAGTCCAATTTCTGGGCCCGTCGATTCAGTAATTGGTTCTTCTTATTCCCGAAGCGTGTAAGTTGTTTTATTCTTGCTTTTTTCCTGTTCGCCCACATCTTTTTTAGGCGTTCCGACTTTTTTGGCGCTAATAAATTGTTATTGGTAGATTTTAGTAAGATTATTATTAATAAATTATAGTTTGTAATAAATACTTGTAATTTTAAACGACTGTTTGTTAATAATTATTATTTTACTTAGATCCCGAAAAGGACCTTAGCAATAAGTGTCACAATATATGATCTTAGGTAGGATATTGTTCAACTATGAAACCATTATGTTTAAAAAAATTTTGTCTCTTATTTCATTTCATTAATTTTTATGGATCTCTTCACTTCCATAATTTTTCAGAAAAGACTCCTTTGAAGAAAAATTATTGTGTTAAAAACCAAAATAATAAATAAAGATTGCTACAACACTGATTCGTACATGTTACAACAAGTAGTCTATAAAAGCAATTTAATAGAAACTAGAATATTTTGTTACTAATATATTCCTTTTTTATTTTACTCATTTCTTTAGGTTGTTATTTTGTTTGTTTTTTAATGAAAGCAACTCTTTTAAGAAGCAGATAGTGTGGAAATCAGACATGCGGGACGATTTCGTTACATATAATGGATCAAATAACACTTAGCAAGTAGAATCCCGGAAGTTGCTATGGGTCTATGCTCTTCTCACAGGAAATTCAATAGCAGACCCAGAACCCTAGTTTAGTTTTAGCACTTACTGTTAACTCCCTGCATACTTAAGAATTCATTGACACTATCAAGACACTAGTAAAAGAAACAAAGCGTAGACGTTCCACACATACCATTAAACATGAATCTAGACAAGTCGTACATTTAATAAAAATTCACCCAACCGAATCTTTTTTTAAAAGTTTTTGGTGAATGAAAGGACGAGAAATATCACAAAATTAAAGTAAAAATATACAAATACATGCATACACTTTTGCCCTTCACATTTTGTGCAAACGTTATCAATTATCTTGAAACAAATTCTGACTTAAACAAAGTTTTAGTTGAATTGTTCCAAAGTTTTTTGAATAACCTGTTGTAAAATTTTGTCACACCTGGGTTGCCTGTTCAACTGTATGATTCAGAATGTTGACTCTGAATGCTCACAAGATTTCAAAAATCTTCTGAGACGAGATGTTAAAAAACTTAAGCAGGGGTATCGTTTGCAGGGCCATAAATAAAATGAAGACATTACACATGAACTTGGTACGCCACGGGTGGGAAATATCAGACCTCTAAGTTAAAAGCTGGAACGGACCAGGAAGTCAAATCGATGTTGTTTATAATGATGACAAAGCTTTTGTTTACGCCATTTTTAAAAAACAGATTTAAAAAAAAATATTTAAGATCGCATCAACTTATAGACCATTAATGACCACTTTATAAAGGGTGTTGGATAAACGAAAAAGAAAAACTGAAAGACATTACGACAACAACACACAATTGCATTGAAGGTTTTTGCAATAAATTATTATTATTTCATGTATTCAAATGTGATGTGTATTTGGAAATTCGGTGATTATTTATCTGATCGTAAACACCTTACAAGTAAACAATATTGTGGCTGATCCATTGTCACAATATGTTGGTGAAAAATAATCTATGTATAACCGTATATGTAAAATTATGAGTCGTTTGGAGCTCCATGTGTGGAGGATTTTGTGACCAGATTTTTTTTAGTGCTCTTTGTTTTGGTTGTCAAGTGTCTTCTATACAATATTTGTATGCAACATTATGTGTTTATTAGTGGGATGTTAAATAGTTATGTTGCTATCTCATAATCAGATAACCAATACTCGAAGGATTTAAACATATTGGATTCCATTTTACATTACTTTACTAATTCAATTACAGTACAAGCTCGCTAATTCGAACTATTGAAACCCGCGACTGTTCGGATTAGCGAATTTTTGTCTAAAAGGAAATATTTATATTCAAAATGAGCAAAGTTCAATTGTTTAAGTTGGAATGAACTAATTTAATAATAATATACGTACAATAAACTGACCTTACTTATTTTTTCCCACAAAAGTCATATAAAAAGAAATAAATTAACAATAAAAAAATTGTTAATACAGTACATACAATTAATTTATTAAAATGTGTACAATTTTTCATGTTGCAATAACCTAATTCAACAATAAAATACGTACTTTTCACTAAACTTAATTTTTTGACAAAAAATCATTTATTTTCTTCAATTTCGTGGAAGCGAAACTTTGTTTGAATGCTTCGTCTTAAAGCTGCATAAGCAATAACATTTTATGAAATAGCTTATCGGTTTTCTTAGCCCTTTCCAAACACTGATTAAAACTTGCAACTGCCACTTCATGGTTTATTTTATTTTCCGGTAGTTTTTCGTCATCGGCAACATCATTTCGGCGTCTGATTATCGTATTAGGACATTAAAAAAATAATCGTATCGTAGGAATCAACATCGTTACATAAAAACAAACTTTTTATTGATAGTTCGGATTACTGAAGGGTTCCGATTTAAGAAGTTCGGATTAGCGAACTTGTACTGTGTTTGAATTTTTGATTATACAAACCATGACTGAAACCAATTCATTCGGACAATCGACGTTCTACTTTAATAAAACAAACAATTTTCACTCAGAAAATAAATAGATAAAATAAAGCTACACCTAAAACACCTAAGGTTCATACAAAACGTGATAAAGTACAGATCTACATCAACTAAAAAACACGAATTTAGTTCTTGGTTTACTTTAAAAAAATAATTCTCAATTTAAAAAAAAACACAAAAATATATTATTTATAAAAATAATATTCTTTCACGAAAAATAGCATGCAAAACTGCACGCACTTTACTAAGTAAAAATCTGACAGAATGATTGATGTAGGCTTACTTTCAGTCATATTCAGATTTCAACATAACACCGTAACTCAACAAATTTGGGAGGTTTTAATTTATTCAAAGCCAAACAAAAAGAAAATCCATTACCGCTTTAAAAAAAAACCACAGAACATTTCATGCTAAAACCGTTAGTAGAAGATATAAATTTACGTAAAAAATACTAGACTACATGTTAATTTCTAACATGAAAATAAAAATATTTTACAATATATATTAGAACTTTTCTTTCACAACAAAATAATAAATATTAATTATTTATGCTTCGCATACGGTATGCCGAAGATGATAATTTTCTAAGCCCGTAATTTCCATTGACGGTATTTTAAACAAAGTTTAAGTAATTTTTTAAATTATTTAAAACAAGATAAAAAGGCACAATTGTTCAAATATATTATTCAACTTTGTGTTGTAGTTTAGGTCATCAGCTAAAAGGCTGGTTTGAACCTCAAGAGGCTTTACTAAGTAAAACTAGGAGTGAGGTGGTTTGCCATTGCCTTCCTCATTGAGTGTAAAGTTTGCTTATAGCATTCCCTGCAAATGACATTTTTACTTCATTCATCACAGGGTCTGGCTATATAATGATTAAATTCATTATTATCAGAGGAGATAACTCTGACTAGTGTCTTTTACACCTCTACCTCTTCTGTTCTTAAATCCTTCAGTCTTATAATTGGCTGACCATGTGATAAGAAACAACTATTTTTTGTAGCCCTGGAACTAGCAGATAGAATGCAAATCATTTAACTCTACCTGCCTGTTATGGGCAATGTTAAACTTTAAAAATTTTTAACTACTTTTAAAATTATAGACTACACACAAACAAATTCTTAAAAAAAAATGTAAAAACTACCCTCAATAACCAACAAATTAGTTTTAAAATATAGAAAATTTTTTACATGAAATGACCATAAAAAATAATAGGGCTTATGAAAAAACAATTAATCGAATTCAAAGAAGCATAGAATATTTACATCTTGAGAATTCTGAAGAGGGTGAAATTTTCAGATAATCTTAAAAAAATCTCATTATTACTACTAAAAAAGTAAACACTAACAAATGTAATTTGAAACAATATTTTTAAATTTTTCCTGGAGGGATAGGTCGCTGAAAACATCTTTGTTAATCCCCAAAGTTCATCATCTGACACTCGATAACTGTCAGGAAACTTTATCAACGTTTTGATACACTCATAAATGGTTTCTAAACTTAAGTATTCCAGCAAAAAACAGTGATTCATTTTTTTTTTAAACTGACTTTATAAAAAAAATTACGATAAAATCTGAACCTGAAAAAATCTTAACTAAGATAGATGATAACTTAAAAAATTCGCAACGAATCAACCTACAGTTATTTGGTCTACTATTATTATCAATTAAATTAAATTTTCCATTACAGTAACAAAAAGAATTGAATGTACCGCACTCAACAAAACAAACAAATACATATAAATCAAATTGAACTGAATCAAATACAATTTAAAGCTTCATTAAATTTAACAGTAGATTTAATGTGAAATGTTACCAATTTATTTCGAAGTTATACAGTTAGCGGTCCATTTCGGCTATTAAAGAAATAAAATGTTACAGAGAAAAACAATTTAAAAATAAATTTCCGCTTTCACGATAGGATACTACGAATGGTTGGTTCACTATTACATATAAGTTTTTTTTAAAATATCCATCCACTAACAATTTCGAAAATCAGTTAAATAAAATAACCAATGCAGATCATATACACTTTAATAACAAATTTAATGTATTTTTTTTAAATATCCATCCACTAACAATTTCAAAAATCAGTTAAATAAAATAACCAATGCAGATCATATACACTTTAATAACAAATTTAATGTATTTTTTTTTTTAAATATCCATCCACTAACAATTTCGAAAATCAGTTAAATAAAATAACCAATGCAGATCATACACACTTTAATAACAAATTTAATGTATTTACGTGATTCTACAAAAGTTTAATAATACTCATATCAAGGAAATCACACGCCAGGATTTAAAGTAATAGAGGAAATTTTAGTTTGTTAGGTCATCAGCTGGAAAGGCAAGTTTGAACCTCTGAAAGTTTTACTACGTAAAACAGGAAGCGACATGGTTTACTATTGTCTTCCTCAGAGTGGAAGAGTATGCTTATTAAAATACCAAGGCCCTCTGAAAAACATCTTTACATCCTGCAAAATGACACCTTCACTTCATTCACCACAGGGTTTGACTGTAAATTGGATGACGATGAAGGAATGGGGAGGGGGAGACGCAAATCTCAGTTTAAAAAAATAAAAGAAAGTTTTGTGTAGAAGTGAAATATTCTTTATTTTTCTAATTGGAACAAGTTTTTAATTTGGTATTGGTCGTTCTAAAGGAAGTTATAAAATTGCATGAAGTATTAAATTTTTTTTTTTGAGTTATGTTCAGCAATTGCATTTATTACTTTCTCTTGCCTATATGAATATATAGGAAGGAAAGTATTTTGTTTTCATGTCGATTTTTCGAAATCGAGTTTTCACCGGATTTACACGTTTTCAGACCCCCTGAACCAAAAAAAAACATGTTTTTAGCGATTGGTCTGTGCGTGTGCGCGCGCGTGCGTGCGTGAACAGAATATCTCAAGAACGGAACATCGTGTGAAGTTGAAACTTGAAATTTAGGTCAGATATTACTAGAGGACCCGACATGAATATTTTCATCAATTGGTCAACCAAAAATAGTAGTTTATTCGCGTCATTTTTCACTTTTTGCGATTTTCTCAAAAACGGCTCCTACGATTGTATTAAAAACCGCCTCATTTACTACACTTGTTATACTCTACAAAATAGGGTAGGCGCCATGTCTGCTGAAATTCTTGGGGAGGCTGTTCTATCGTAGAAATAAATGGTTTTTTATGATCGCAGCCTTAATATCCATTTTAAAGCAAAAGTGTATACAATCAAAATTGTAGAAAATTTAAAAACCTACAACGTTTATTACAAACATTTCTTTTAATAATGCTTAGTTTAGTTTAGTGATTTTGTTTATTTTCTTCATGAAAATCTGTAAAAAATCGATTTTTTAAGATTTCGGACTAAGTATGCATTTTACGACAAAAGTGTATTTAATAAAATTTTCAGGAAATTAAAAGATCTACAACTTTTATGGTTTTAAAACACTTTTCTCTACAGAGCCTAGTTTAGCGTGAAAGAGTGATTTTCCGTATTTTTAAGCTAAACTGAGGTTGATTTTCATTTTGCGTCTTACACTCATGATTAAAATAAGGTTATGTTTTTTGGTTATTTCGAATGCTTTATTAGAAATGTTAGGTTATATTGTTCATTATTTGTATTGACAAGAGAAAGTCGTGTTAGTGTTCACACCAGATTTTAAAAAAATACATACATGTCCTGATCTATTTGTAACTATGTTTTTAATTATTTGAACACTGATGAACTCACTGTCCCAATAGGAATACGCTTTTAACAGGTAACTTAAATAAGAATTACCAGTAAAAGTGTTATATAAAAAAAGCACAAATATATACATATAATGGAGGCGAGGCTTACAGTTAAACCATATAGGGGAGGTCGAAATAAAAAGTTTAAGAAGTGCGGGTCTAGCTGGACGAATTCGCAAAAAAATTAAATGACACTAGTATTCTAAATAAAAAAAATTTAAAAAATTAAATAATCTCCGAGGCAAAGTTATTGGCACACTACAAAAAAAGCGGATAATCCTGAATTCGATTCCAAAATAGAATTTGAAGAAATTAACAACTGAGAATTTATAAACCACTTGCTAATGATCAAGCGGTTAAAGCGACTTAATGTGCACTTAAAAGAGGTACTTAATTTCGCAAAGAATATAAATTGTTGCTTCATATATCATACGCAAACCAAATTAATAATTCAGATAACAAGGGAAATAGGAAGGAATCCATCCATTTATCAACAACAAAATAGGAGGGTAAAAGAAAAGGGTTAACAACAGACGTGTAAAGCTATAAAAAATGATGAGGTCAATAGGTCACGGGCGGGGTGTTTGGGGGGAGGGGAGGGAAAAATAGAAGGCGCCACCGCCATACCATCATTTCCCTACTAAATTATATAAAACTAAATATAAAATTGGGAGAGGGATGCAAAGCTTGCTTTTGTGTTGGCAACAGGCCATAGTTTCATCGACCAGATTAGGGCATCCAGTTCGGAATTATATCATTAATCTCACACCCCATTGTTAGACTCTTTTACTCCGCCGTTATTCTCAGTAGAATGTTCTTTCTCGTTTAATTTCACCTCATCTCCCTAAACTTGCCATTTACCAAAATACACCCTCTTCTTTAGTGATATTTATACAAATAACATTCAAGGGCAATGCCACCAAAACAATCAACAGAATGTAAACGTAACGAAACAAAATATTTTAAGTACCAATAATTTAAAAAAATTATTTTACGGGATAGAAAACTGTTTTTTTAAAGGCTCAGAATCCATGCTAATTTAATCATATATTTTTCTCTTCACTTTTACTCTACTCTTTTACTTATAATAATGGACAGGGATATGTCCGTAAATAGAACTGACTAAAAAAATCTGGTGTGAAACACTCACACAACTTTCTCTTGCCAATGCAAATAATTAACAATAAACCTAACATTAATAATAAAATATTAGAAGTAAACAAAAAACTAACCTCAAAAACATAACCTTATTTTAATCATGAGTGAATGATGCAAAATGAAAATCAACCTCAGTTTGGCTTAGAAATACGGAAAATCACTCTTTCTCTCTAAACTAGGCTCTGTAGAGAAAAATGCTTTAAATAAAAGTTGTAGATCTTTTAATTTTCTATAAATTAAATTATATACACTTTTGTCGTAAAATGCATACTAAGGCCAAAATCTTAAAAAAATCAATTTTTCACACATTTTCGTGAGAAAAAAACAGAAAATCGCAAATTACCGCTAAACTAAGCGTTATACAAAAAAATGTTTGAAATAAAAGTTGTAGGTTTTCAAATTCTCTACAACTTTTATTATATAAAGTTTTGCGCTAAAATGCATATTACAGCTGTAATCTTAAAAAAAAACAACGTTTTTATGTGAAAACAGCCTCACCCAGAATTTCAGCAAACATGACGCCTACCCTATCTTGTAGAGAATAAAAAATTGAGTAAACCAGGCGATTTTAAAAAAAATCGTAGGACCAGTTTTTGAGAAAATCGCAAAAAAGTGAAAAATTACACGAATAAACTACCACTTCCGGTTGACCGATTTTGATGAAAATGTTCGTGTCGAGTCCGGTAGTGGTACGTAACTTAAGTTTCAAGCTCGTACGATGTTCCGTTCTTGAGATATTCTGTTCACACACACACACACACGCACACACACACAGACCAATCGCTAAAAACAAGTTTTTTGGGTTCAGGGGGTCTGAAAACGTATAGATCCGGTGAAAACTCGATTTCGAAAAATCGACATGAAAACAATACTTTCCTTCCTATATATTCATATAGGCAAGAGAAAGTAAAAATATGATTAAAATGGACAAACGTAATATTGTACTGTACACGTACGTATAAACGAACAGAGGAAGCAAGATTGATCTGGAACATCGGCCTCGTGGGAGCCAGGAAACACTGGTGGGAAATGCTGTCAACTAAGCTTTTCAGGTACAAATTTCCTGGAATATTTAGATAAATTTTTTATCCCTAATTTGTGTTCGTTGCAATCGGTTCAATTCAGAACAACAAGCAACCCTATGATCCAGCCCGACCATTCCTAAGAGAGTATGGTTAATTGAACCCCAACCATCAAAGTACACCGGTAAACACTGTCTATCGTCCGATTCACGAAAGAAAACACCTGTCATTAAAGAGCAATATCTTTTGAACCGTTGTATGTAATAACAATTACGATACATCAAATAAAAGCTTGTTTTATTGTTGGTTACAAGATAGACGTTAATACTTACGGAAATTAATAATGTATTAAATACAATGAATTACGCATAAAAAGTACCCTGTTTTTAACCAATTTTCCAATATACCTACCCAAATTCAAGGTACTATTACTTTGTTTACGGCTACTTTAAAACGTAAGTATATGGACTAAGTATTATAAAATAAAGGTTTTTACGTATAATGCATATTTTTGTTTTAGTTTTGGGCAACTGGTTTTGAAATGGCGGCCGTTTAAAAAAAAAAAATGTTATTTCGGCTACTTTTCGGAGACGAAGGTTCCTGGTTCGAATCCTAGTAAAGGTAGTTACTTTTATACGGATTTGAATACTAGACAGTGGTTACCGGTGTACTTTGATGGTTGGGTTTCAATTAACCATACTCTCTCAGGAATGGTCGGCCTGGGTCTGTACAAGACTACACCTCATTTACACGTCATACACATCATCCTCATCTCATTGGGTCATGGGGTTGCTTATTGTTCTGAACTGAACAGATTGCAACGTACACAAAATAGGGATATAAAAAAAAAAAAATTCGGCTACCAGTAATGACACGGAAATAATTTTTGTACTGACGGTTACATATTAACAACAGTATTCAAAAACGTGACATAATTTTTCATTATTAATGTTTTTTATGCGTGGATGAAATTGTTAATTTTAAACTTTACGATAATAAATAAAGACTTAAAAAATTTAAGAAGAGATAGGTTTAAAAATACATGCAGCGACTACCCTAAAGTCCAGTCTCTCTTAGGGCTAGTTTGCTCCAAATGTAAACAAATAATGACATCCCTGAACATGCGCATTATATAAAAATGGGTACACGCTGATTAAAAAGTAACAACAAAATACTTCCAAAAGTATTATAAAATACAAAATACTTTTAAAAGTATTTTTATAATGAAATTATTAGGCCTTCAGCATATCATGACTGTTGTTTTAAGTACTTATAATTTAAAACATACGAGGGCCATCCGGAAAGTAGTACCCGTTTCCGCCGCATGAGGCGCTGACGAGGCGAGCAGCCGCCGGTCAAGGTCAGATCGCTTCAGTGGCTTGTCTGCCTTCTCTGTTGTAAGTTCCGCGACGCTAGCATTGCCTGTCTTGTTTCTGTGACCGTTCATAATGTTTAAAAAAATTGAGAACGCCGCCAGTTGTGAAGTGAGGGCTGTAATAAAATTTCTCAATGCAAGAAACGTTCGACCTTGTGATATTCATCGCCAATTAAAGGAAGTGTATGGAGACGATGTGATGGATGAGTCATCTGTTCGGCGCTGGTGTCGTAATTGTAACTTGGGGAGGGGGAACACACACGACGATGAGCGTTCAGGGAGACCGTCTGTCATTACAGATCAACTGCTGAGGTCAGTAGACGAATTCGTGAGGCACGATCGGCGGCACGATCGGCGCGTTACAATTGATGACATCTGTGAACATTTCCCTAATGTTTCTCGCACAATTCTTCATGAAATTGTCAAAGACCATCTGCATTATTCAAAAATTTGCGCAAGGTGGGTCCCTCGCATGCTTACAGATGAGCACAAAACCAAGCGTATGGCTGCTGCATTAACATTTTTGGAACGTTATTCTGATGAAGCAGACGAGTTCTTGAATCGCAT
Organism: Catonia carolina; assembly: GCA_035578175.1. Lineage (NCBI taxonomy): Eukaryota > Metazoa > Arthropoda > Insecta > Hemiptera > Achilidae > Catonia > Catonia carolina. Next base: position 33,403,825 of record JAQMRL010000010.1, read on the forward strand.
AGTTACTGGTGATGAAACGTGGGTTTGTTATGCTTCACCTGAGAGTAAACGACAGTCAATGGAGTGGCATCATCCTCATTCACCAAAGAAACCAAAAAAATTCAAGACTGTTCTGTCCACCAGGAAACTTATGGCAACCATTTTCTGGGATCGACGTGGTATACTGCTTATTGATTTTATGGCCCGTGGAGACACTATTAACGCTAATGCGTATTGTGAAACATTAAAGAAATTACGGCGGGCAATACAAAATCGACGGAGAGGTCTATTGTCTGATGGCGTCATTCTCCTCCATGACAATGCCAGGCCTCATGCAGCGGGGATAACACAACAACTTCTGCAGCAATTCAATTGGGAAATTTTCGACCATCCACCGTATAGCCCGGACTTGGCCCCTTCAGATTTTCATCTCTTTACAAAACTTAAAGAGTTTTTGGCGGGAAAAAGATTTGACAGCGATGAAGAACTTAAAGAAGGTGTGACTACGTATTTCGATCGGCTGGCGGCGGAGGAATATGATGCTGGAATACAAAAACTCGTCACACGTTATGACAAATGCTTAAATTTGCTTGGAGATTATGTGGAGAAGTAGTTTAAGGTATGCTCTTTTCAATAAAAATGTTTACATTTGTTAATATTTACTTCTGTGTCTTTATTTCACAAACGGGTACTACTTTCCGGATGGCCCTCGTAGTAAACTTAATAGGAATATGATATCCATAAAGTAGCGACTCTAGCGTGTACCCTGTAGTGCTGATTGCAACAGACAAGCAAAGATGAATTACAATAGACACTTTTTAAATATGCATTAATTTTCACAAACACACACATAGTTTTAATAACAACATGCGGGTTTATGCGTACACAATATTGAGGAATTTATAACACATGCATACAATACGCAAGTGATAGTACGTACGCAGGTTCATTATAAAAATACTTTCTTTGTGAAAGCGTGTCAAGACAGACAAGAACCGGCCGTTTGAAATCATTTTAACTTAATAAAACATTTTTTAGATTACCATAAATTAAAAAATTTGTCAATTAACTTATACATTATTAGATATTCAATTTACGCGAAATGTACATACTATAATTGCAAGTTCTGAAACGGTAATTACAAAAATTACAATTTGCTGGAGAGAAAATGTTTAAGCAGAAAATTATTAAATGTTAACACGTTATTTACACGCATGCCAGTATGAATTACATACAATAACTCATCAAGAAAACAAGATAAAAAAGAATGCTACAAAGAAACTGTTAAAAATTTATAGCGGTAAAGTATTGGTTAAGGGAAGACTGTACTTTGTATCCCGCCAATGTTAAATTTGCTATTTTTAGGTACATTTTTCACAAGATTGGTAAACGATAGGGAAATGAAACTTTACTTACTTGTAGTTGTCGGGTTGCTCGAGCTACTGACATTTTCGCAACTTAATCAGTTAAACCATAACGTTAAAAACAGAATAAGGAATAAAATAAAATTTTTACGAATGTTTTTTACGGTATTTTATATATTAATAATTTTTGTAGCTTTTGAGGAAGTCATAAAAAAGTGCCGGAATATGTGAATGTACAAGATAAATAACTGGTAAAAATTTCAGTCTGGTATGTTTAATGGTTTCCGAGAAAAATGTACCTAAATGTTAAAAATCTAAATTTACGGTAGCGGGGAAAACACAAAAAGGCACAAATCAAAAACAACATGTACACAAACAAGTAAATTTCCTATCAACATTTGGTTAGAAAGCTGAACCAACAGCTGCGAGTATTAAAAACAGTAATGCAGATATTTTAAAAACTAAAATTCCCTTGGCTCTAAAACGATCGGTATAAAATTATGAAAAATATTCGTTCATGATGACACGATAATTTTTCTGGGAAAACCTCCTAAAAACTTAATTTTTTCATTAAAATAATTTTTTCACGTAATTTAATGTTTTTGTGGTTGATCTCGGTTTGAACTATTGAAAAACATAAAGAACCGAAAATCAAAATTTTCAGTTAAAACCATCATACAGTCTCGCCTATAAAGAAAACAACAGTTACAATATGTCTGACACCCAAAAGGAGGAATTTTGTCGGTAAACGTTACCGGTGGATCTGGGTGGGGTGTATGGGTCCTCCATTGGAAAATTTAAAAATAATCATACCCTTAAAATGTTATTTCAACACACATTTACATTATTTTTTTTTACTTAATTATGAAAATTCACAACTGTAGCTACATAAAAACGAGTAAAGAGATAACTATGAAATGAGATAAAATGTGCTTTAAAACTTAGAGATCACCAATCAACAGTATGCCCCAGCTGGAAATTTTCTATGATCGGTGTGTGCACTATCGAAAATTACGTATTACAAAATAATGTCCCTACTCCATCGTCGGCGTAGATGTCTGCGGGGATTTCCGGGAAGGTATGATAGGCATAGGTGTCGTACAAGTTCGTTGCTATGATGAGATAATTTCTTTCGGAATCTTGTGTAAATTTTATGAAATACGTCTTTTACGTACGGAATTATTTATTTTAAAAATAAAGGTTCGCTCGTTTCTTGTAAAAATTGAGCGTGTTTGTTTGCTAGTTTCTGTTTGGGTGCGTTCAGAATGAGGGAGAGATTGTATTGCTAAGATCCTTTTCACTGTTGCGTTACGTTACTAGCATGAAAAAGGTGTTAAAACTCAAAATATTTGTACTACATCCTCGATCATAAACAGAGGACACGTTTTTCGGAATCCGGACGAATGACAACCAGCCTTTTTAGACATTTTTGAGAACCAGAACTTCTAAAGTACAAATTTAATGAATGAATTTTTCAACAAAATTTGCAAAAATTAACATGTACTACAGAGAATATTATATGAGAATAATTTTTTACGCAGAAAGTTGGGATTAAATCAAAGATATGGCAGCGTCTTCTCCTGTTCTACTACAGTTAGAATTATACAGTTCCATTTACAAATTTTTTATCTTCATACCTCACTCTGCCAAACAAAACAAAGAAATAGTTCATCATGTATTTTTTTCGAATCGCACCTACATTAACATAATTAGCTACCATCTTCGAATTTAGGAAATTTCGTATATGCTATGTACTATATGAAAGTAAAGTATGGGTATTTTGAAAGTAGAATAAAACCAGCCTAAAAGCAATTTTGATATGTGGCTACGGAGGTGAAATTATATTAGCTGAGCTGAAAAATGCGAATTACCTTTAAACGCCACATCATATATTATGTTGTATTTTTAGGTTTTTTCGTCATATTTATGATCCATCACCGAAAATTTAGATTCCCTTGAATATCCGCCACTTGCCAAAATTAAGTAATATATATTATAATAAGTACTAATATAGTTATATAATTAAGTATATATATAGTAATTAAAATTAAGTAATATAGACAAATTACTTCATACCAATATTCATACTGTATACATTTACAGCCTACGACGTAAGTGTATAATTAAATTTAATAATCTTTAATTTGATTTTTTTAAATAGTTATGGCATTTTCATCTATTGTTAAAACGTAGTTTCCTTTGTGGTTTGTTATCACTTTTTAACGTAGGTAGAAATGAAATTCTATTAAGTTGTTTACTTACTTAATGCATGTTTATTACTACCATTTATAAAGTATTTGGTTTTAATATTTTTCTAATACGTAAATTGGAAATGTTGTTGAACTTTTATCGTCATTAATCTCTGTAATAAAATTAGGTAATAATAAATGTTGTTCCATTTTATTTGTTCTATTTTCTGTACGTCGACCTTTAAAATAGTCGACTTTGTCTTATTGGTTTCTCTTAAAATTACGATAGTGATTTTTTTAAATTATCAAGTAGACAGTAAAACAGGTTTTTTATTTATTTTCTTAATTTGTGACAATTTTTAAAATTGTCATCTATCATTTTTCTTTGTCATCCATTTGTCAATACCCAGGTGTCCGAAACTATATGCAAGAGATAGCAACAAACGGTTTTCAGATTCGTAATCGACACAAAGTTAGACAGCCTGGATTGGGTTTGAAGTTCCGGTTTCGACCAGAAGTGGCCTAAAATCGGAAGTCAAGAAATAAAAGTTCGAAACTACAAGAGATAGCAACAAACGGTTTACGGATTCGTAATCTACACAAAAAGTAAGAAAGCCTGGATTGGGTTTGAAGTTCCAGTTTTGACCGGAAGTGGCCCAAAACCGGAAGTCAAGAAATCAACGTCGACATTTGTAAACAAAAATATAGCCATTCGTTTTCTGTTAAATAGTAGATACAGAAATCATTAGGTTTGAATTCTAAGTCAAAGTTGAAATTTCGAAACAAAAATAGTGTCATTCGATTCCTCTTAAAGAGTAGATACAGAAATCACTAATGGATTTTTCCTCAAGTCAAAGGTAATTGCCAACAGCCATGAGAAGCGTCGTCTCATGAAAGGGTTTTTTAACAGTCAATTTATGTTTTTACTCAAGTTCAAAAATTATGAATAGTATTCGTAAACATGATAACAGGATTTAGGGCTTTAATAATTTGTCGATCCGATTTTCCTGCTTCATGGGTAATTTGTTTTTAGCAGGTACACTACTACTATATTTATCTTTAATATTTACCCTTGTGTAAATAACAAAAAGTAAGCTACTTTATGATTAAATAGGCTAATTACAGAGTGACTTTTTAGTCCTGTTACCCAATTGTTAATGTGAGGTAATTTTTTTCTAAGAAAGCGAAATTTTGTTTTGTAACACAAAGTTGGTAGCCCTACTCAACAGGTATAGATACGGGAATGAGAATTGATTCTCCTTGAACTGTGTAAAAGTTTATGCCGTTTCCAGTCGTGTTACGAACAGAATTTCTTTTACCCTAGAATAATGGGTTTTCATTCTTGAACAATATTTTGCTACGAAATAGTACGCGATTGTAAAAGAATCATTTCAAATTAAATTTGTTAGTGTTCCTCCACCAGAAAAATGTATATTTCTAGGCTAACAAACCGATTTCGAGAGACAGTTAGTGTTTGGAACAGAAAACTAGTGTTTGGAACAGAAACCGTAATGGTCGACCAACTCTCTTGACAGATGACGTTTTAGAGAAAACAAGATTGCTCAATTCTCCATCAAAAAGTTTACGAAAACTTTCCTCGCAAGTTGGTTTGTCCTATTCGAGTGTTCAGAAAGCTACTAAAAAATTAAAATTGTATCTGTATCGCGTACGATTAGTCCAAGAGCTTCAGCCTCCAGATTTTAACAAGCGATTGTTCTAGGGTAAAAGACATTCTGTTCGTAACACGACCGGAAACGGCACAAAATTTTACACAGCCCAAGGAGCATCAACTCACACTGCCGTATCTATACAAGGTGAGTAGAGCAACCAACTTCGTGTCATAAAACAAAATTTCCCTTTCTTAGAAAAAAATTACCAGACATTAACAATTGAGAAACAGGACTAAAAAAATCACTCTGTATAATACCTGAATTAATCACTTCACCACCGTCGTTTATAAAGCTTTTTAATCGTACTTTAAAAAATCGACAAAATTTGTGGAATGAATAGAATAAGTCTAATATTTGCAACGTTATACCGATTACAAAGAATATTTAGAGAAAATATTTCATTAAGAAAAGTGTAAAACTCCATACAAAACTGTGAATTGAATTGATTTTAAATTGTAATACCGTATTTTATTAATCGGTAAATATCAATTAAGCGAAGAACTTTATGTAACAGAAATATAATATCAGTAAATCAGTATTGAGGATTAAAATAACTTGTCGAGTACCTATATTGTAAAGAAGAATATGATAATGTTTTTATCTTATTCTATGCAATAATAAACACCTTCCGATATGATTATTTTGTTATATAAATTACCCTTAAGATACAAAAGTAAATCTCTGCGCTGTAGTTACAATAATAAATGAAACGCATGTCATCGAAAATCTTGTTATTTATGTACACTGTAGTTACTACAATATAGTTCTAGGTCTTGTAGCAGATAATACGTGGTGCACGCTATCACCGGACAATAACACATAACCAACCTTCTGGCTAAACCTTAACTACTAACACCAAATAATGATGCTGCTCGTTTTTGTTCAGTAAAACACCTTTAGGCGGATTATTTTGTTCTTGTTTTTTCGTTACATATAAATTAGGGTGCACAGCTGAAAAAAGGTGCGCTTAGCTTAATACTTATACTTATTATTACTAAACTTAAAAGGTATGGGGATTATAAAACATTATCGTATAATTCTTGTTACTGTATATCACGCGACTGATATGATAATACATTATTTATTGCTGTTAAAAGCTGACAACATAACCTGTAATTATTATAATATTTTTATATTACATACGCTGTCATTATATAATATTACATACTACTGTATTACCGCTTTAATACGAGGTGTGGCTATTAAATAAAGAGACTGACATTATAAAGATTTTATTTGTATTTTATACATAATCACTTATTGTCACCTTCAATATACACTCCTTCTCTATCCCTACATCGCTCCATGCGAATTAACCATTGTTGGAAACAGTTCTGGAAGTCATCTTCTTCAGGATACGTGCCGCTTTCTCTTTTACAGCTTCCACAGACTCAAATCTTGTCCCTTTTAATGCAGATTTCACCTTAGGGAACAGGTAGAAGTCACATGGTAGAAGATTTGGTGAATAAGGTAGATGTTCTAACACTGAGATGCTGTATGTTCTTGGCTAGGGACCTCTTGACAGATAACGCGGAATGAGCAAGCGCACTGTCTTGGTGGAGAACCCATGATTTGTCCTTCCACATTTCGGGGCGTTTTTTCCTTACTCTTAGACGTAGTTTAGAAAGTACGTCAAGGTAGTAATATTGATTAATTGTTTGACCTTCAGGGACCCAGTGAAGGTACACAATGCCATGGATATAAAAAAAAAACAATCATCATTGCTTTAAATTTTGACTTGCTCGTTCGAGCTTTTTCGGCTCTCGGTGAAGTTCTGTTCTTCCAGTGCATGGATTGGCGCTTCGTTTCCGGATCATAAGTAAAAAACCAAGTTTCATCACATGTTATTATCGTTTCCAAAATATTTGGGTCATTTTTAATCGAGTACAAAGTGTCAGAACAAACATTTTTGAGTGGCACGTGTTCTGAAGGAGCTGATAGAAGGTGACTTCCAGCACTGTTTCCAACAATTGAAAATTCGCATGGAGCGTTGTAGGGATAGAGAGAAGTGTATATTGAAGGTGACAATAAGCGATTACGTATAAAATTAAAATAAAACTTTTTACAACGTCAGTCTCGTTATTTAATACCCACACCTCGTATATTTGTATTTATAACCGATTTTTTTTTGCTTTTACGGCCTTATTGGACCACTTGAATCAAATTTAGAAATCCTTCTTGGTTTTGGTTTTAGGATTCTTACGTTTTCCCCAATAATTCTTCATATTTTGGGATCTGATTTTATCTGTACAAATCATTGACGACGGAGCTCGAGTATTTTCGATGAATCTTGTTTATTTATACTTAAGCAACAACTAAAGCTGTTCAGATTTTTCTAAAAGATATTGTTCTGCAATGTTAAGCTCTTGCATTTCTTGCTTCATTTCGGCCAACCACCTGGGAGGATTTTTCCACGAGTTAATTATAGGAATGAGTTGTTTCGATTGTCCTCGATTGTCCTGTATTCTAAGTAAATGCCCGAAGAAAGAAATTCATTTCTTCCGTATGATGTCAGTAATTGACTCGGATTCATGGTTGAGTTCAGAATCAGACATTAAGATCCAGATACCGTTGAGTTTCCATTTTTTGTTTATGCAAGTCCTAAGGATTCTTCTTTCTATCTTAAGAATTTCTCTCATTCTCGTTTTAGTTTTGAAATAAGAAGACGGAATGATTAATTATCAGACGTAGATTACTAATAATTTTAAGCTAAAATACAACTTAAAATGTATCAAAATTGATATATTTTAAAGATCTAACCATTTTCTAACGATTCCTGATTATACCAAATCTTTATTTATTGGGGGAATAAAACATTAACAAACTAACGGTATCAATGCTGTTTCCCTACTGTTCAAATTCCGTGGTACACCGGTATTTTATTTTTATTTTATTGAGTGATGATGCCTACATAAGCCTTGGGCTTGTGCGAAGGTAATGATATGTGGTGATTAACAGATGAAAAAAATGCCAGACCTCACCGGGAATCGAACCCGGGACCCTGGCATAGTAGCCAGTTGCGCTGATCACTACACCACGGGCCGGCCAGCTGGTATGAAATTACAGCATATTCCAGTTTGTGAAATATTTCTATTTTTCTACTCGTTTTATTGACTTTACATGAGTAGCAATATCCGGGTACGAAACATCAAAATTAGATAATTAATCGTAAGTAACATTAACATCCGTTTGAGCTATTTACTTTTAAATCGTAATTTATGTTTGCCAACGAGAGAATAATCAGCACTTATAAATAGAAAATGAATAAATATGATTTAATTATTAGAGTCATTGTAGAAATTTTATCATGAATAACATCTTGTACATTAAAGTTTTAATTTATTTAATTCTTCACTATACATACCCAGAAAATAATGATTTTGAAGACGGTCTGTAATTTAGTAAATTTTATTAAGGTATTGTATGTTAATTGATTACATAAGAAATTATAAGCCTACTGTATTTGTTGTATTATATACGGCTGTTATAAAAGTGCGCTCTTAAATTCCTCAGTTAAGGAAGATAGTAATGACGTCGTACATATGGGTGCATGTGTGGTCTTCCGGAACGTTAAGTATCGAATATAAAAATATTACTGTACATAATACGTTCTTTTTTAATTGAGGAAAATGTTACGTAAAGCTTGTATGGAGAATTCCTCTGCATTTCCTTCTTCAACATTAATGCGAATTTATATGATAATCATATTAATTATTTTTATGGTTTTTTTTAAATTAGTTTAAATTTTCCTTTTGTTTTATTTATACGCACATCAGTCATCCTGGTTTTACCTATGGCAATTTTGAATGATGAACTTCAATCTAATAAATGTGGTATGTAATCTTCCAGGTAGATATTAGTTTAGTTCTATGTTGGTGGGAATTTATAAATTCTTAAGGTAGGTACTTATTTCCACCCTTTTATTTTATAACTTTATAAGATTCTATATTAAAAGGATTTAATCCTTTCGTTGAGTTCTCAGGATGAAATTATATCCCAGGTAGGCGTTTTTTTTTGTTGGGAACATGATTGTTCTCTGCTTTTGGATGCTTCCTCGAAACATCTGCCACTTTTTGTTTTGTTGTTACATCCTTTTCTTCAAGATCGTCGTGGTTTTTCATAAAAATTTTGTAAGGATTGCGTGGGAGAATTTTACCCTTTCAGTTACTCACTTTTTTGAAATTCATTTAGTAGTGGTAACGGATAATTACTACAGGGTTTAGTCGGTAGCATACAGTTCACTAAAAATGCCGGGTTCGATTCTAATTGAACTAATTCCAACCCAATTTATACGACATATTTATTTATTAATATACCAAAGGCTTCGCCTTTGTCTCTAAAACAATGAATTTTAACTTTTAGTTTCTTAATCAGGAAATCAAACTATAGTAGAATATTTTTTTTATTTGAATCCGTCTACCATGTTCTGGTAAAGCGGAGAATTGTTAAATGGACTCGATTGGGAACTATCATATAAGACCACTGGTATAAAAACATTAATCGCTTATAATGAGTTATCTGCCCATAACACACAGGTGGAGTGTCAAATTATTTACACTCGATCTGTTAGTTGCAGGGCTAAAATAAATAGTTCTGTTTCTTATCACATGGTCTGCCAATTAAATGACTGAATCATTTAAGAACAGAAGAGGTAGAGGTGTAAAAGACACTAATCAGAGTTATCTCCTCTGAAAGTAATGAATATCATTGTACAGCCAGACCCTGTGGTGAATGAAGTGAAGGTGTCATTTGCAGAGTGGAAAATATGTGCTTTTCAGAGGGCCCGGCATGCTGATAAGCGTACTTTTCCACTCGGTGAGGAAGGCAATGGTAAACCACCTCACTCCTCGTTTTACTTAGTAAAACCTCCAGAGGTTCAAACCAGCCTTTCGGCTGTTGACCTAAACAACAACAAAAGTGAGTTAGTAAGTACTGTGAGTGTATACTGTGTGTACTGTGGGTGTGTTAGTAAAGTGTATAGTGTTAGTAAAGTGAGTGGTGTACTGTGAATGGAATTCGTGTTCTCGGGCCGTTTCGAAATAATCGTTACGGGATCGGTATCGAATTAAGTTAATAGTGCGAGTGCGTAATGGTGGTATCACGTTACTATGAAAAATTAAATCATTGTTTTGATTGGAAAGTGACAGAATCTTATTTATAGCCGAATTTAGTCTAAGTTTTGTAATTAATTTAATTAAAATAATCTAATTGTAATTTGTTAGTAGCCTCAGCTTAATCATGAAGTGTAATTATTAATCGTGTCAATAAACAATTGTTATAAGTTTACAGAAAGTCTGCTTATTATTTATTTTATCCAGATCCCGAACGAAACTTGCCTTTTAAGTGTTACAGTAGATAACAGAACAATGCGTTTTATAATTATTTATTTGTGACGTTAATAATAATAATAATAATAATAATAATAATTATTATTATCCCATCTTCTGGGGACTAATAATAATTATTATTATTATTATTAGTCCCCAGAAGATGGGATAGGCTAGTTGGGGCATATCTTCAGACATCCAGGTACTGCTCTATTAGTAAAGGAGGGGACTATTGAGGCAACTGTTACAAAATTTAAAGCAAATTACAAAAGATGCAGGGTGTTGCAGGTATGTAGATACGAAACGACTTGTGCAAGATAGAACAGCTTGGAGAACCGTATCAAATCAGTCGAGACTGATAAAATAAAATTAATATTATTTTGTTTCGTTACGTAGGACAGATGCGGCCCACCTCCAATTGGGGGTAATTGTTTCCAGTACAAAAGGTCATAAGGTGCAAGCGTAGAAAAGAACAGAGCTAACATTGCACTCAGCCGTTTAATCAAAATAGCATAGTGGTTTTAGTTTATTTAAAGTCGCATCTACAACTTGGTTATTAACGACTAAGCGGGTTGTGGAACGTTGGGTTGTTACTTGTTATAATTTCCAGATCCTAGCCGGGAATCGTACTCGGGACCTCCGCGTGATAGACAATACTCAACGGAAGCAGCTAGCATGGATTTATAATTTTATTAACAGTTAATCACAAACTCCGTAGTACTTTTTAAAACAAAAATTTTATGATAAACCAAAAGATAAAAAAAAATTTATGAATTAACGAAATAATCAATTTTTACAAAACACATCATACTATCAAGTGAATAATAATTAAAAATAAAGATGATGACAAAGAAAAATTTTTAAAGAATGATTATGATACAACAGATGTACTACATAAAAAAAACCAAATGACCTTGACCTGGCAAACTGACCACATAAATAATTTTAATGACACAAGATTTGTTTTTAACTTGATAAAATATAAATAAAAAGTCAATTAATTAACGGATTTAATGAATCACAAACCATAAATTTTCTTACGTATTTTGCTGACATAGAAGGCCAGATTAATAAGTTATACGCATTCTCCAGAACAGTTTTGCAACGTACATGTTGACGGGTAGAAGGTAATTTAACAAAAACCCATTTCTTAAAACATCTATATAGGTCATTTGTTCTAGCTAGAAGCTCTCCCTCCAACGCTCTGTGCTGCTGAGCTGTTCTGTTTAGTGGTGGGGGAAGCACCTCGTAGTTGTAACAGTAGTATACAGTTAGAAAGAGAGGGAATGATCATTAAGTGAGAAGGAGACAACACTTGCCCCTTGAAGCTATCCCTACTCTACCTACTCGCCCTCCCCTTACAAGCTTCTTCCTAAAACAAATGTACTATACACATTTCATAAGGGGCAAGAGTACGTACAAATGTAAAAATATCTGGTGTTAAAACTCACACAACTTTCTCTTGCCAATGCAAATAATTAACAATATAACTTAACATTAGTAATAAAACATTAAAAATAAACAATAAAACCAACCCCAATAAACATAACCTAATTTTAATCATGAGTGAAAGACGCAAAATGAAAATAAACTTCAGTTTGGCTTAAAAATACGGAAAATCACTCATTCACGCTAAACTAGGCTCTGTAGTGAAAAATGCTATAAATAGAAGTTGTAGATCTTTTAATTTCCTACAAATTTGATTGTATACACGTTTGTCGTAAATGTATAGCCTACTAAGGCTGAAATATAAAAAAAAACAATTTTTTTACAAGATTTCGTGAGAAAAAAACAGAAAATCGCTAATTACAGCTAAAATAAGCGTTATACAATAAAATATTTAATATATAACTTGTAGGATATTAAATTCTCTACAACTTTTATTATGTAAATTTTTCCGCTAAAATGCATATTAAAGCCGCAATCTTAAAAAAAACAATTTTTTTACGTAACAACAGCCTCTCCAAGAATTTCAGCAGGCATGGCGGCTACCCTATCTTGAAAAGCATAAAAAATTTAGTAAACCAGGCGATTTTTAAAAAAATCGTAGAACCGGTTTTTGAGAAAATCGCAAAAAATTGAAAAATTACACGAATAAACTACTACTTACAGTTGACCGATTTTGATTAAAATGTTCATGTCAGGTCCGATAGTGGTGTGTAACTTAAGTTTCAAGTTTTAAGTTTGTACGATGTTCCGTTCTTGAGATATTCTATGCACGCGCGCGCGCACACACACCAATCGCTAAAAACATGTTTTTTTTGGATTCAGGGGGTTTGAAAACGTGTAGATCCGGTGAAAACTCGATTTCTAAAAATCGACATGCAAACAATACTTTCCTTCCTATATATTCATATAGGCAAGAAAGAGTAAAAATTATTGAAGGAGATACTAAACAAAACATTAACAGAGGAGAAATAAAATTTTGAATTGTATGATGAATAATTAGGAAAGTAGTCCTACAGAAGTAGGAATAAATATCGCAAACACGGATTTAAAAGAACAAAAAGTACATTAGACGAAAAGAAGAAAAAAGGTGACAAAACCACAACATTTAATGTCAGGAACCTATAATAGATTAATAGCATAATAGCAAGCGGGGCATAATTTACAGATACGAACCGTTACGTTACGTACGGCTGTCTGGTAGATAATGTACTGTAATAATGAAGTAATTGCATTTTATAGTTAACGCTAGTTGTTATTGCTATAGACAATTGGATGTAGGTTAAGAAGTCAACTGCATTTTTTCTAGTCGTTCACATTTTATTATCTGTACTGTAATCCAAAAATAATTGTTAGAGATCAAGGAATCTTTTAAATTGTTTCCTACATTCTTTTAAATATGTATAGGTATACAAAATCTAAGAGAAACGAAGCTTAAATATCCAGGCACGTATTCATACTTTGTAGAAAATAATTTAAAGAGAGTAGATAAATACTTTACATCTAATTAAACTATATGTTAACAGCAAAATAATTATCGGACTCTTTAATAGAGCAGGTGTGAGTGAAAACAATAAAAAAATCTGGTGTGGAACACTCACACAACTTTCTCTTGCCAGTGCAAATAATTAACAATAAACCTAAAATTAGTAATAAAACATTAGAAATAAACAAAAAACTAACCTCAATAAACATAACCTAATTTTAATCATATATGAAAGACGCAAAATGAAAATCTATATCAGTTTGCCTTAAAAATACGGAAAATCACGCTTTCACCCTTAACTAGGTTCTGTACAGAAAAATGCTTAAAATAAAAGTTATAGATCTCTTAATTTTCTATAAATTTGATTATATACACTTTTGTCGTAAAATGCCGACTAAGGCCGAAATATTGAAAAAATCAATTTTTCACACGTTTTCGTGAAAAAAACCCAGAAAATCGCTAATTACCGCTAAACTAAGCTTTATACAAAAAAATGTATCAAATAAAAGTTGTAGAATTTTAAATTTCCTACAACTTTTATTATATACATTTTTGCGCTGAAATGCATATTAAAGCCGCAATATTAAAAAAACAATTTTTTTACGTGAAAACAGCCTCACCAAGAATTTCAGCAAACATGGCGCCTACCCTATCTTGTAGAGGATAAAACATTTAAGGCAATTTTTAAAAATCGTAGGACCAGTTTTTGAGAAAATCGCAAAAAAGTAAAAAATTACACGAATAAACTACTACTTCCGGTTGACCGATTTTGATGAAAATGTTCGTGTCGGGTCCGGTAGTGGTATGTAACTTAAGTTTCAAGTTTAAAGTTCGTACGATGTTCCGTTCTTGAGATATTTTGCACACACACGCACACATTCACACAGACCAATCGCTAAAAACATGTTTTTTGGGTTCAGGGGGTCTGAAAACGTGTAGATCCGGTGAAAACTCGATTTCTAAAAATCGCCATGAAAACAATACTTTCCTTCCTATATATTCACATAGGCAAGAGAAAGTAAAAACTTTCTATCACAATATTCATCATCTCGTAAAATAATGAAAACGCTCAAATGGTTATTTGATGATGAAATACATCATGAGACAATACAATTTGAACAACGATATGAATAACTTACATTAATTAGGCCTACGTTACAACTAAATCAAGGCCAATAATACGGCACGTACGATAAATTTATCAGCAATTAGATTATTTAAAGAATTAATACACTTTTCCATTGATTTAGTTTATTGTTGTTTAGGTGATAAGCCGAAAGGCTGGTTTGAACCTTTAGAGTATTGATTCTCAACCTTTTTTGCTCCGCGACCCCCAAATAGTAAAAATAAATAAAATTAATATTTTGCAACCCCCTTCCCCCAAAATAATAGTAAGCCTTACTATTAATAATTGAATTTTGACAAGAGTACTTCCCGGAAGATAAAAATTTTGTGGAACATTAATAAACATTAATTATTATAATTTTCTGCAAAATAAAATAATAATTTTATAATTATTTTAAACAAAGAACGACAACGATCGATATTCAAGGTGACACACTATTATATTTACTAATACTGACGAGTGTGAACACATGACGAGGTACTCTACCGTAAGAAGATTCGAGACCACATTACCGTCTACTGTTAGGCTAAAATTTAAGCTAGTTACTCTACTGATTACTGCACCAATTTAAAAGTTGGACTTCATGCAATAACAAACATCCACTAACAACTTCTAGTAATATAATCACACTTCACTAATGACTTAAAACCTAATAAAGATAACGATTATTAGAAATTCTACGAAATAACTTAATTAAAACGAACTAATTAATTCAATCATAAAATATTTCATTTAATTATACATTAAAATAATTAACGGAACAAAGAAAGTCGCTGAAATACGATATATTGCGTAACCCAAGATATATTTTACACTTTTTACATTTTTCATAGAATTACATATTACAATCCAACTAGACTGTTACGGAATCAAATTTAGCACATAAAAAAAATCGATTAAAAACAGCGAACTAAGTCAAAAACTATTTGAAAGTAAACATAAAATAGATTCAATACACAAAAACTGTTTGGTGAACGTATATACTAAAGAGGCCCATGGTTTCCGGATATTATCACGTACAGAACCGTACTAGTGCTAAATCACGTGTCCGTATCTAAAACAGGTGATTACGTTTTATCAGATGTACATCAAAACTCCAGTTATGTTTTATAGTGGCTGTGAAAGTACGTATAATAAAAAATATAATACGAAATGTCTATAATAAAGATGCCTTGATGGGCATGATTTCAACACATTCCATAACAACCGGCACAATTTTATTTCAACATTGCCTGGATTCAATTTATTAGGTATTTAAAAGGGTGTCGAATATAACTACTTCCATGAGACAGTCTCCTTCAAACATGCGGCGTGTCATAGTTAGTATTTAGCACAAAAATAGTTTCGCTTCATGATAAAAATGTGACGCAGTGAAGGATAGTGGTTAAGCTATTGTCTTTGGATCGAAAGGTCCCTGGTTCAAGCCCCAGCGAGAACCGATTACTGTTCAACTAGTAAAAAGGATTGGGTTGGTTATTCCAACTATAAATCTCTCAGTAGGTATAACAGAAAAAGATAGTACAAAATTGCCTATGAGCATGCGTCAAACTGAAGACTGTGAAAAAGTTCCCCCTCTAACTGCCTCTTTATTCTAGTAGGAGCAGGGTCAGCTGGATTAATAGTAGCCGGAAAAGCATCGATGCACAGTAGTGGGAGAGGCAAAAGCAGTACAAACAGAACAAGCCACGTCATCAAGTTTTTAGTTAAGGTATTAGTTGAGGTATTTAGTTGTACTTGATATCAGTGCATTCCAGTGTCATAAAAAGAGTTACACATCTTCATTAGTTGAAGAGTTTTGTTCATTGGAAAGAAAGCTTAAATAATATTATAAATTACGTAGGCCTATATTATTTTAAATAGAAAAACAAAAAATAATGTTCTTTTGATAAAGTTCTTCGTGGTCGTCTTTGAATATAATGCTGGAGAAGGGCTATCCAAAACACCTTGTTGCTGCTATTGCGAGTACATACATAAAAAGAGTTACAGGTTTTTTTTGGCAATAACAAGAAAACAAGAGAAAAAAAGGCGTACGACAAGGCTGTCCAATGTCACCGACGCTATTTAATATTTACGTTGACAAGATTTTAACAATTTGGAATCAATTAGTTGACCCAGGCATTTAGCTTTGGAATAATGTATTCCTAAATTTATTGCTGTACGCAGATGACATAGTTATTATTTTTGACACAGAAGACAGGCTCCAATATGCAGTTTATAAGTTGTACAACATTAACGTAATGGCATTCAAAGGAAGATGACCGGTTCGCTCAAAAATTATACTTTGCAACCGAATTATAGAATAAGTTTGAGATTTTAAAAATTTAGGATGGAAGATTTCCTATGACAAAGATGATGACGTGAGTGAAAAACTGGCAAACTTAAGCGCTGTATGCGGTTCTATTCGCAGGACAATAGGAAAGAAAACGAGAAAGGGCACCCAAATGAAATTTATATACCACTCATAACATATGGGAGTGAAACATGGGTGTCATTACAGAGGAATGAATCTCGTATCCAGGCTGCTGAAAAGAGATTTTTTGCGGGGAGTCAAAGGTTGTACTCGGTTAGATAAGAGTACGTAACAAAGCTATCCGCGCCGAATTAAATGTTCAGTCACATTCCAAGATCTCTTGGAGATCAAGTTGGAAACGTTAAGAATATAAAAGAGAAACTCGTCCAACCATTTACTTCGCATGCCAACTCACAGACTTCCTCTGCGAGCATGGAAATATAAATACACAATAGAGGGAAGCGAGGCTTGAGAAGACCTAAAAGGAGATGGATGCCGGACCAGGCCATTGAGCATAATCCTTGAAAGATGATGATGAAAACAAAAAATTAGTAACTGTTGATTGTGAAACCTCCTTTAATGCATTACCGACTAGCACGTATTCAAACACGTACGTAACAGACCGACGTACGCATACAATACTATACTAAACTAGAGAAGCTCACTACAAACGGAACTTAATTACAGAAACCTGCATAAGAACATCTTGGAGATCACCTAGAAACCATGTAATCTTCACGTTTTTTGTTGACATTAATATTTAAAACAGTCGGACATAAAGTAAAACTACATTTAAAAACAAACAAACATTATAAACAAATATGAAAAATTAAACCTGTACTTCTCAGTTGTCGGAAAATACGTATCTTTTGTTCAAGATCTCTTACGAAACTTACCTGTAAAGAAACAAAAATAATCAATTTATAAATAATAACCAATTGATCAAACAAAAAATATGACATCAACTACATTACAGACAAAGCATAAAACTGCATTATTTTCCAGATAAGAAATTTATGATAAGCAACAAAGATATTCCATGTAACCATGTAACAACAATTTTTCACAGAAGATCAATTTCATAGCAAACGTCATGAGTAGTAATAACAAAATGGAGTGATATAAAGTAAAAACTATGAGTACACTTGTTTTTTTAATGTAGTATAGAATTACAAGCACAAGTTACCATTTTACAATTAAAAAAAAAAAAAATTGAAGACGTGATAGTGTTGTTCATGCCTTTTATTGCAGTGTATCGATACTACTTCCCTACTGGTCGATCCAGCAATAATTAATCATAACTAAACTCACTATCACAAAAGACAATTTGGGTTGGAACTCTTCCCTCCAGTCATCAGTGTTAAACTAAATTTTGTATTTATTCTTTGTGAATTTAGTCGTTCGTCATACACCAGGGCTCAGCTGTTAGAACTCGAGTGGACCATAGCCTGAAAACTCTGAATAACTTGGATATTTTTCACTGAATGTGTCCAATAAACAATAGATACCGCAGGTCCAACTGGTTTGAAAACTGTATTATATATTAAAAGTTTGCAGAAAAATTAGAAACATTATTATACGTGGAACAATTAACTAACCTTTAAAACTAATTATGTTATTTAAAGACTTGCACTCATTCGATAAAAACAATACGACTCAATTCCTGTAAAACAATACTAACCTTTAAAAATTCAATCAACACTTCATTCTTATCAAAATTAACATCTTTTAAAAAGTACACAGGACAGTCGATTATCCGAACATCAGCCATCCGAACCAACAACGATAAAAAAAACATATTTACTCACGCAGAGGCCTTTTCTGCCCTAAAAACTACAATGTTATGGTGCGAAAAACAGCCTAAATTTAGTGCTGCTGAACCATTGTTACTAAAAAGAATGAAATATGTTGCTGTAATAAGGATAAATTTAGTCTTAGTTCAAAAGAAGATTCAAGAATTTTTTAAAATTACTGAATAGTATGTGCAAGTGCGTTAAAAAAATATTTCATAAAAGATTTTCGTTAATTTAATCAGTTTTGAAATTCTGTATGTTCCGTTTGTTTTTATAAAAACTTTATTAGTACTCTAATTAGCAAAAAATTAGTGTTTTTTTTAACTAAAGTTTATGTTAGCCTCTATTAACCTTTTAAAAATTTAGGTTATGTTACATTGTTACGGTACAGTGAATCAAATTACAGTATTCAGCGTATTTGATTATCCGAACTATTTTATTATCAGAAGCATTCTTGTCCAAATTAGTTCGGATAACTGACGCTCCACTCTATAACAAAACAAACAACTTTAAAAATTCAACCAAATTTAATTTATTTGTTAACTCTGTAATAACATGATTGGACAGTCAATTTTAAGTTTAATGTCATCATCATCTCAAAACAAGAATGGCGTCGACTGTATCACAATAAACCGTATTTTTTAACTACCATACCAAAACACGATGTATTCGTGAGAACTAGTTGCTCTTTACAGTTTTTTTTATCGCCATTATTTAGTTATTATAATTCATCATATATTATCTATTCCTATCAATAAAAAAACTTATCTTTTTTGCGTATCATTAGTTGATTTGATTACGAAATAACAGTCTACTAGACTATAAATAAAAAATTAATACACAACAATCATTGCATAACAACAAAATTAATCAATCATAGATTATTATGTTTGTACAAATTTCAGTGTGAAATCTGTAGTGTCAGATTTGATTTTTATTGCAGTTATCTCTTCTCTGATCTTGAAAATATAATTTTAATAATATGATTCTGAAAATAAGCTAATTAGGGCAAAAACAACCTTTATATACATAGCCTATATATATATATGACAGACTGACAAAGAAAATTTTGAATAACTTTGATAATGCTAAGACTACTTTGAAGTGGTTTATCAATACTAAAGATGATCTAAAAAAACTTCGAGTTGAAGAAGAGGACATTTACGATAGAGACAAATTTAGGCAGAAGACAAATGACAAAAGGATAAGTCTGCCTGTGCAATCTGCAAGAAGAGAGGGTACTGGTGGGAGGTGGACGGATGAGAGAAAAAAGGAGCATTCCGAACGAATGAAGGCTTTTTGGGCAGATAAGAGGAATGACATCCTGAGAAGAAGAGACCAAAATGCATAGTGCTTAACGTGATCCTTAGTCGGTCGATCAACGAATTAATAATAATATATATATATATATAAATATATATATATACACACACACAATGTTTTAAAACCGCCGGCCCGCCAAACGATTTAGTTTCAATTTTTCCATATTTAACCCTTTCAGTGCCGAAACAATATTTAAAACTTTGATTTAAAGTGCCATTTAATTTGAATAAGGGTGTATAAAAAGTGCCAGTCCTTATTTCGAAAACTTGCAGGCGTAAGCCTGCCATTGCCGACCAAAATTTCAACGTGACAAAAAAATAAAATTTCCTGTTAAAAATTAAATTTTCTTGTGTTCATAAAGAAAGAAATTGCAATTCATAATAAAGAATTGCTCAAGCTAGAAAAGCCTTTGAAATGAAAAACAGCTTACTGACTACAAACATTGATTTACAGATTAGGAAAAATTTCTTAAAACATTATGTTTGGAGTGTAGCATTATACGGAAGTGAAACGTGGGTGATAGGGGCTGTAGAACGGAAGAGGATAGAAGCTTTTGAAATGTGGTGTTATAGGAAAATGTTAAAGATTAGGTGGGTGGACAAAATAAGTAATTTAGAGGTTGTTAGGCGAGTGGATGAAAAAAGAAGTATATGGAAGCATCTTACCAAAAGAAGGGATAGGCTAGTGGGGCATATCCTAAGACATCCAGGTATTGAGCTATCAATAATGGAGGGTAACATTGAGGGAGTAAATTGTAGAGGGAGGCAAAGATTAGAATATATAAAGCAAATTACAAAAGATGTAGGGTGTTACAGGTATGTAGATATGAAACGACTTGCGCAAGATAGAACAGGTTGGAGAACTGCATCAAACCAGTCGAGAGACTGATGACAAAAAAAAAAAAAAAAAAAGAAAGAAATTGTTCTAACACTAAAAATATTTAAATAATTTTTTTTAGTTTATTTAAAGTCGCATCGACAGCTTGGTCATTAGCAATTACTGTGGGTTTTGGTGCCTTAACGGTGGTTTTAACGTGTTAAAATATCCAGACCATAGCCGGGTATTGAACCCGGGACCTTCCGCTTTGTAGGTTAGCATGCTAGTCATTTTGCCATGGAGGCGGTTTTCAAATACATTGTTCCATTAATTTTTATAATAGTTTTTCTGGAAATGTTCAGTTATCCGGACGTTGGCACTTTATGCATTACTTATGGACGTTCAGTAAACCGGATGTTATAACTACGTAAAATATATCGACATCCTGTTTTACGGACGCAGGTCCTGAAAGGGGTAACGGCATTTCGATAACCACAACAATGTTATTTTGATGTACCGATGATACAAAAAACAAAGAGTTTTTGGGAGTACTTACATCTGGGAGAAGCTATTTTCCAAAATGAATAATGTGGTCAAAATTGAGGAATCGTGTTTCTTACATTCATTTACATAACACTCTACGAATTGCTTCATCCAACATAAAAGTCAATGTTGACAGATTATTGAAAGAGAAAAAATTTCAGATTTCTCACTGAACTAAAAAAAACTTCACAATTTTCATATTTTAAATTTAATTTTGTGTTTTTGTTGAACATTTCAGTATTGTTTAAACCACTACTTTAAAAAAAATTCATTTTTTACTTTTTCAATATTAAGTTTTACTGTATTTTGAAACTAAATAAAAACTTATTTTAAAAATTCATAATTTTCCTTCCAAAATGAAAGACAAAATTTATATATAGGCTATAATTGGATCAACGTGGCCCTCGACCTTCCTTAATAAAAATTTGGCCCTAAATAAAGATAAGTTTGAAGACCACTTCTCTATAAATTCAAACCAGCTTTTCAGCTGATGCCTTAAACAACGACTTTATACTTTTATAAAAGTTACATAAGACAAATTTAACAAGTTAATATATTTAAAATTGTTAAATAACTGCACCACGAATTATAATAAATAAATTAATAAGACCATAGCGGGCGGTTTAGTAAAATTACATTATGTTATTGTTCCGGTTTGACATTAAAACAAATATCATGTTAGAGAGACATTAGAGATTAGAAAGTATGAAAGGGTCGGAGGTCGTCATAGGCTAATAACAGTACTGAAATACTAAGTAATAAATGCTCATATGGAATAATATAAAAAGTTTTCCGTACTGGTTCAGTACAACGGCTTACGACATTTCTATTTACAACTTTTGTAATAACCGCTTCTTAGTAATATTCATTATGACAAAATAAACGAAGGAAGTGGGGGAAGTTACTGGTATTATCTAATTTTTATTCCTAATTTGTGTACGTTGGAATCTGTTCAATTCAGAACAATAAGCAAACCCAAGACCCAATGAGATAAGGATGATATGTATGACGTGTAAATGAGGTGTAGTCTTCTACTGACCCAGGCCGACCATTCCTGAGAGAATATAGTTAATTGAACCCCAACCATTAAAGTACACCGGCAACCACTGTCTAGTATTCAAATCCGTATAAAAGTAACTACCATTACTAGGATTTGAACCAGGAACCTTCGTCTCCGAAAATCAGCTGTAAAACACCTGATTTTGGCGACGACTTTACCTCTAGACCAACCCGGTGGATTGGTCTAGAGGTAAAGTATTATCTAATAGCAGAGTATTTTTGTATGTGAATGCACCTAATAAAAAAATAATATTAATGAAACGTAAGTATATTTTAAGATAAAAAATAATACACAAAATTATTTATGAAATAAAACATTGCTCCCACTACAATTCCATCCAATTACGTTCACAAAAATCTAGTGTGAAACACTCACACAACTTTATTTTGCCAATGCAAATAATTAACAATATAATCTAACATTAGAAATAAACAACTAAACTAACCTCAATAAACATAACCTAATTTTAATCATGAGTGAAAGACGCAAAATGAAAATCAACCTTAGTTCGGCTTAAAAATACGGAAAATCACTCTTTCACGCTAAACTAGGCTCTGTAGAGAAAAATGCTAGAAATAAAAATTGTAGATTTTTTAATTTCCTATAAATTTGATTATATACATTTTTGTCGTAAAATGCATACTAAGGCCGAAATCTTAAAAAATCGGTTTTTCACAAGTTTTCTTGAGAAAAAAACATAAAATCGCTAATTGCCGCTAAATTAAGCGTTATACAATAAAATGTTTAACATAAAAGTTGTAGGATTTTAAATTCTCTTTAACTTTTATTATATACATTTTTGTGCTAAAATGCATATTAAAGCCGTAATCTTAAAAAAACAATTTATTTACGTGAAAACAGTCTCCAAGAATTTCAGCAGACATGGCGCCTACCCTATCTTGTAAAGCATAAAAAATGTAGTAAGCCATGCGATTTTTAAAAAAATCGTAGGAACCGTTTCTGAGAAAATAGCAAAAAAGTGAAAAATTACACGAATAAACTACTACTTCCGGTTGACCGATTTTGATGAAAATGTTTGTGTCCGGTCCTCTAGTGGTACCTAATTTAAGTTTCAAGTTTCAAGTTCGTAAGATGTTTCGTTCACAGACTAATCGCTAAAAACATGTTTTTTGGATTCAGGGGTCTGAAAACGTCTAGATTCAGTGAAAACCCGATTTCGAAAAATCGACATGAAAACAATACTTTCCTTCCTCTATATTTATATAGACAAGAGAAAGTATAAATAAGAATTTTTGGACACGTTATTTATGCGAAAGGAATAAGAGTGTTTGTATTATTTTATAGCTATATTTAAATTATTTTCTGTGTATTTTGATCTATTTAAATAATTCGTTAAAGAATAATTTATCTTTTTTTTAAATTCATTCAAAGTGTATCAAATATTTTTGATTATTGACGATTACAACGAGCACCGGTACGAAGTCAGTGGGTTTACCATGCCTTCTTCACTATATGGGTATCCTTTTCAGCATGCCAGGCCATCTGAAAAGCATCTACTTGCACCCTGAAAATGACACATTCACTTCAGTGTCTGGCTGTATAATGAAATTCATTACTCTCAGGAAATATAACTGTGACTAATGTCTTTAACACCTTTACCTTTTCTGTTCTTAAACGCTTCTTCAGTCGTACAATTGGCTGAACATGTAATCCACAAAAAAAGAACTAGTTTTGTAGCTTTGGAACTAGCAGATCGAGTGCAAATAACACTCCGACTTCCTGAGCAAAGGAGACTGCCAATTTTCTTTTAATAAAAATAAGTAACTTTTTTAAATTATTATATGGTAAGTAAAATCTACTTGGACTTAAAAAAACCATCCAGTAGTAATAACTACCATTATCACATAAGATCAATTTAGAAAAAACTGGAAGACACATATGGAAAATATGTTTACTTCTACGTATTTTGGTTTTCCCCATCTGAGCCTCATTTCGAACCACCACTATTAACTACTCGAGCGGGTATTGATTTTTTTTTTTAATTTTTCCAGGGAAGAACTTCAAAAGATGTAGGCTAATAGGTTTTTAAAGTTTCTAGGGGGTCTGGAATTGCATTCTTACTCATTAATATATCACCCACAATAAAAACTAAACAACACAAAAAAAAATCTGGTGTGAACACTCACACAACTTTCTCTTGCCAATGCAAATAATTAACAATATAACCTAACATTAGAAATAAACAAAAAAACTAACCCCAATAAACATAACCTAATTTTAATCATGAGTGAAAGACGCAAAATGAAAATCAACTTCAGTTTGGCTTAAAAATACGGAAAATCACTCTTTCACGCTAAACTAGGCTCTGTAGAGAAAAATTCTCTAAATAAAGGTTGTACATACAATGAACAAATCGTTTTAAACAAAAGGAATTTGGATCTACAGAATTAGTTTATTTACGGCCAGATAAAATAAACAAATAATATAATAGAAAACGAAAATTACAATAAGAATCTAATCAAGAAAGTTTTCCTGTTAACAAAATTGCATCAGACGTCAACAGATAATATACAGTCTATGTATACACAGTTCAATAACCTGAAAAAAGTAAAGCATATCACAGGATACGGATAAGAGAGCAAACGTTTTCCACGGTATCTCAACAACAACGACTGTCAGTGAGAATATAGAGAACCAATACACTTAACCTGTACAGTATATAGGAAACTACAAACTATTGAATCTTCATATTCCACTATCTGTTAGTAAATAATACAGCAACAACTAGATATGGTCCGTTGAATCTGACAACCGTATCAGTTCGCCGTACCAACACAGTAGATAAATTTTTAAAATAAAATACTCAACAACGGTGTTAAAGAATGAGATGACATTAAAGGTAAACGCTAACAATAACAGTGCAACGTTTCGAAAGGGAAATTACTGCAGCAACACAGAGCAATTTTAACGTTACATTAAAAACTTATGTACAATACTGGAATTCAATTGTACACTTCCGGTACGAAAGGAATAGTCCGCTACTGAAGATTTTTAAGAAGACCGTGACTTATGAATTTTTGCTACAAGAAACACATAGAATATGTAACAATTTTATAATATTTTTTTATTGCTATCATAAAAGTATTTTATTTGAATCAAAAGTATTTTTCGTTACGTTTAATGAAACGAGGAATATTGAATTCTATTTTAATTTTGAATATACGTAGTTTTTACTTTCTCTTGCCTATATCAATACATAGGAAGGAAAGTATTGTTTTCATATCGATTTTTCGAAATCGAGTTTTCACCAGATCTACACGTTTTCAGACCCCCTGAACCCAAAAAACATGTTTTTAGCGATTGGTCTATGTATGTGTGTGCGTGTGCGTGTGAACAAAATATCTCAAGAACGGAACATCGTACGAACTTGAAACTTAAGTTGGGTACTACTAGAGGACCCGACACGAACATTTTCATCAAAATTAATCAACCGGAAGTAGTAGTTTATTCGTGTCATTTTTCACTTACATGCGATCTTCTAAAAAAACGGCTCTTACGTTTTTTAAAAAATCGCATTATATACTGCATTTTTTATGATCTACAAGACAGGGTAGGTGCTATGTCTGCTGAAATTCTTGGGGATGTTCTCTCGTAAGAAAAATGGCGTTTTTAAGATTGCAGCCTTAAAATGCATTTTAGGACAAAAGGGTATACAATAAAAGTTGTAGACAATTTAAAAACCTACAACTTTTATTTTAAACATTTTTGTAAATCGCTTAGTTTAGCGAGAATTAGTAATTTTTAATTTTTTTCTATGAAATCTGTAAAAAATATGTTTTTTTTTAAGATTTCAGCCTAAACATTTTTCGACAAAAGTGTATATAATCAAATTTATAGGAAATTAAACGATCTATAACTATTATTTAGAGAATTTTTCTCTACAGAGCCTAGTTTAGTGTGAAAGAGTGATCCGTTTTACTAAGCCAAACTGAGATTGGTTTTCTATTGCATCATTCACTCATGAGTAAAATAAGGTTATGTTTTTTGAGGTTAGTTATTTTGTATATCGCTAATGTTAGGTTATATTGGTTATTTTTCCATTGGCAAGAGAAAGTCGTATGTGTATTTCACACTAGATTTTTGTAGTTATAAGCCTATGTATGTACTCGTAATTTATATTTAAGGTAATTGCAAACTTTAGAATAATAATTGTAATAATTCTACTCGCAGTTTATTCCCAACAAAAAGGTCTACAACCGAAAAAATAAACTGATTTAGTACATGAAAAAATAAACTTTTTCTAGTTAAGTACAGAGAATTACTAATACTGAAATTTATTACAAAAATTTTATAAACACCTTATAACTGTTGCGTTGCAAAATCATACTGTAATACGTAAAAGTAAACAGAACTATTTTTATCTTAATCGGATATTTAAATTTAGATCGAAAAATGTTATTCAAATACTGCTTATTTACAATACTAAAAAAGTTAAAAAAAGCTTATAATAAATTAAACAAAATTA
Source organism: Catonia carolina (assembly GCA_035578175.1). Classification (NCBI taxonomy): domain Eukaryota; kingdom Metazoa; phylum Arthropoda; class Insecta; order Hemiptera; family Achilidae; genus Catonia; species Catonia carolina. Next base: position 33,430,723 of record JAQMRL010000010.1, read on the forward strand.
ATTACGTACACAAAGTTCATGTTAGTTTCTTTCCAGATTACAGAATATCTATTTAAATACAAGTTGCGTCAAGTGTAAGCACTTAACGCCTACTTGTTATCAAAATAGAAACTAGTTTAAAAACACTAAGTAAGCGAGTACGGTACAGTGGTACTTTAAGTAATATGTAATTAGATAACAGAGTTAAAATCTTTTCTTGGTTTTTATTTAAGCCAGTCCAATATCAATGCCGTAAAGAAAATAAAAATAACGTCCCAGCAAACCTCACTAATATTCTCGCTAAACTACAAGCTGTATTACATTTTTATGACCAATTTTGATGCTGCATCTACAACTTAAGGATCAATTTCAATACGAAATTTTACAGAAAATCATTAAATTGTCGCTAAACACAGCGTTAAATTACAAAGGATGTAGGGTGTTGGAACTATGAAGATATGAAATGACTAAGCGCAAGATATAATAGCTTGGAGAACTGCAATTAGGAAAACAGTCAAGAGACTGATGACAAAAACAATATCAATGTGGATACTTAAAAAAACATGCTTTTAGCGATTGTGTGTGTGTGTGTGTGTGTGTGTGTGTGTGTGTGTGTGTGTGTGTGTGTGTGTGTGTGTGTGTGTGTGTGTATGTATGTGTGTGTGTGTGTATGTATGTGTGTGTGTGTGTGTATGTGTGGGTGTGGGTGTGTGTGTGTGCGCGCGCGCGTGTGTGTGTGTGCGTGAACAGAATATCTCAAGAACGGAACATAGTACAATTTTGAAACATAAGTAAGATACAACTACCGAACCCGACATGAACATTTTTATCAAAATCGGTCAACCAGACGTAGTAGTTTATTCGTGTAATTTTTCACTTTTTGCAATTTTCAGTGTTTTTCTCACGAAAACATGTAAAAAAAATCGATTTTTCAAAGGTTTCAGCCTTATTATGCATTTTACGACAAAAAAGTATATAGTATAATCAAATTTATAGAAAGTTAAAAGATCTACAACTTTTATTTATAGCGTTTTTCTCTACAGACCCTAGTTTAGGGTGAAAGAGTAATTTTCCCTATTTTAAAGCCAAACTAAGGTTGATTTTAATTTTGCGTCTTTCATTCATGATTAAAATTAGGTTACGTTTATTGAGGTTAGTTTTTTGTTTATTTCTAATGTTTTATTACTAATGTTAGGTTTATGTTAATTATTTGCATTGGCAAGAGAAAGTTGTGTGTTTCACACCAGACTTTTAGCTATACAATCATCTCTCTATAGATTGACCTGCAATTTATAATCACTCGGAATACTTTCATATTGGGATTGCAAGTTTATTTATTTTTAAAGAAACCTCACATGAAGGATTAGGATGCTTAGTATAAAGTTAGAGCAAAATTACAATAAAACTTTTGTTCGAGGACTAACAAAGACACATGAATGTGAATCGACACTGCTTTGTTTGAATTCAATGTTTAGGCACGGCATATTTTCATACGTTACAAAAAAATCATTTCATCCTTCACCATCTGCATTAGCAGTAATTGCAGAACAGTCGGACGTTAAACCAAAAAAAAAAAAAAATCAATGTTTATCACATGGAAAAAATCTCATCAAAAATCGAACTAACAAAATTTCTTATACAATTTTAATACTTTCTCACAAAAAATGAAATCGCGAAACGAAATAATTCTAGTGTTAGGCTATTCGATTAAAATTTCATCTTTCAAAATTCTTGATAATATGATACGTCAAATCATCATAACCATCCGTAAAATGTCAATTTAATCAAAAGAAATTGTCAAATACGCGAGACTAGAGAAATCATAGTAATAGTAAAAACGTAAAAAAGTGAGCACTTAAAAATGTTTATTAAGTTGATTTCAACATAAAAATTTATTTTGTATTACATAATGCAATAAAAGAAATCGATTGGTTGTATTTTATGTTTTGTTTGATTGTTATACTATAACAACATATTATAAAAAGAAATATCTGAATTAAATTACATTAGAGGAAGGCCTAAATTTTTCTAACGCATGCAATAATATGACCAGAGAAAGCTATTGCGGTTATTAATATTATAAATGCCTTCTATTAAAAGTTTTATAACAGTTAGAGGTTTAAATTTCTTCTTTCATTCTTGTGTCTTTCATTCTTAACTGAACTATTAACCTCTTATATTTACCTCTCTCTATATACTCTATACTATTTTTTTTAAATTCCTAATGTGTGTACGTTGCAATCTGTTCAATTTTGAACAATAAGCAACCCCATGACCCAATGACATGAGGATGATGTGTATGACGTGTAGTCTTGTACAGACTCAGGCCGACCATTCCTGAGAGAGAGTATGGTTAATTGAACCCTAACCATCAAAGTACACCGGTAACCACTGTCTAGTATTCGAATCCGTATATAAGGAACTACCTTTACTAGGATTTGAACCAGGAACCTTCGACTCCGAAAATCAGCTGTTAAACAGCTGATTTTGGCGATGACTTTACCTCTAGACCAACCCGGTGGGTTATACTACTATACGTATAAAATGGTAAAATGTTTTGTTAAGAGAACTATTTCCGGAGTTGTACCGACCCGATTTTAATGATTTCGGTGACGTTTGAAAACTATTGGCATACAGACCTGCTAAAAATTCCCAAATATTTGTTTTTCTTGGAAAATCCTAAAGAAAAATCAAAAAATCTGGTGTGAAATACTCACACGACTTTCTCTTTCCAATGCAAATAATGAACAATATAACCTATAATTAGTAATAAAACATTAGAAATAAACAAAAACACTTACCTCTAAAAACATAACCTTATTTTAGTCATGAGTGAATGCTGCAAATGAAAACCAACCTCAGTTTGGCCTAAAAATACGGAAAATAATTCTTTCACGCTAAACTAGGCTCTGTAGAGATAAATACTGTAAATAAAAGTTGTAGATCTTTTAATTTCCTATAAATTTGATTATTTACACTTTTGACGTAAAATATAATATACAAAGGCTGAAATTTTTAATAAATCGATTTTTTACAGATTTTCATGAAAAAACAACAACAGAAAATCACTAATTACCGCTAAACTAAGCATTATACAAAAAGTGTTTGAATTAAAAGTTGTAGGATTTTAAATTCTCTACAACTTTTATCATATAGCCTACTATATTTTTGCGCTGAAATGCATATTAAAGCCACAATCCTACAAAAAACTTTTTAGGAGAAAACAGCATCCCCAAGAATTTCAGCAGACACGGCGCCCACTCTATCTTGTAAATCATAGAAAATGTAGTAGGCTATATGAGCCGATTTTGAAAAAAATCGTAAACGCCGTTTTTGAGAAAATTGCAAAAAAGTGAACAATGACACGAATAACTACTACTTCCGGTTGACTGATTTTGATGAAAATATTCATGTAGGGTCCTCTAGTGGTATCTAACTGAAGTTTCAAGTTTCAGAACCATGAAACCGTGAACGATGAACCGTGTACGACGTGAATCATTCGATTCACGTCGTGCACGTTGAAAACACTGATAATAAATGTACAAAACTAACCAAAATTTTCAACGGAGAAAAAACTAAGATAACAAGTTATCCAGAACGTTAAAGTCAGACAGTAGTCGAACTAAAAATTAACGATGAACAAAATGAAAAAGCACGCACAAAATACAACGTACAATATACAACATTCAATTTCCTTTTTCATCTTCACTTTATCTTAACATCACATCACACCCTGATCACGTTGGATATTACATAAACAATGAACGGTTAATTTATTCCTTAGATCGATACCGTATCGTACGGAGGAGTAATGTATTAGAAAACTAAACAATAGGGAAAGCAGATATACAACTGGACATTAAATACCTTCAGCGGAACCCTGTAATGGGATTCAATTATTACAAAAATTTACCTAATTATATTCAATTAATTACCTTTATTTAATTGTTAAAAATTATAGATTAACGTCAGTTTTATAACTATTACAAACTTCCTGTATTCAATTACAATTAAGTTACAATAAATCTTAACTTGCATCGTTCACAAATACAAAAGCCCAGCGAAATTTGAGCTGAGGAAATCCTAATTACAAAATAAGAATTTATTAGTTTGGTAGCATCTTCCAAAATAATAGCGTTGATTATTTAAATTTATAGTTACAATGACATACAAGAAGCTCGTAATTATTTATCCAACAGGAAATTACTATATTTGCCTCAAATTTTTTTAACACTAATTTTTTAATAGTTTTTTAAAAATTTCACTGAAACTTTTCTGATTACCGATATAGTTTATATAAAAGATATACATTTTCTAAGTCGAAGAGTAACTGGAATCAAGTTTATTACAATCATTGCATTTTAATGATTTTCCTAGAACGGCAGATGACTATAATCTTCCCAATATTAATAGGTGATTGACCACTGCCAATTTGCTACATAAATCTACAGACGAGAAAGATATACTCAATTTTTATCAAGGATTAATTATATTACAAATAAGTTCACACTTAAATTTATTATGACAAAGCATCAAACAAAGGCAACCAGATTGAAGTAACCATACGCCCATCCGCCCACAGAATTTCTAAACACAGTTCTATGTTTCATAGAAAAACTGTTTATCCTCTAGTGGTATTCTAGCGGTAAAATTGCCGTCACGAGTCAGCAGTACGGGGACGAAGGATCCGTGGTTCAAATCCTAGTAAAGGTAGTTACTTTTCTACGTATTTGAATAACACAGTGGTCGGTCTGAGTCTGTACAAGACATCCTCTCATTTCAACACGTCATTCTTATCATGCTCATCTCATTTGGTCATGGGGCTGCAACGTAACATATCAACAAGATAAAAATGCCTTCAATGAGACGCACCGATTCCAACTTATATGCTGGACTATCCATGGAACTTTAAAAACCAACAACAGTAGGGATACAAGGTTCAGATTTTATAAAACAATAGCAGTCCTTCATGGCAGCGAAACTTGGGTGCTAGCAAAGATGAGAGCAGATTGCAAGCATCTGAAATGAAATTTTTACAGCAAAATATGGTTGTAGTAGAGAAAACCGTTGGAATGTAGAGGTAAGGAAACACCTTAACATCATCATTATGAATGACATGGTACTGCAAAATAAATTAGAGTGGATAGATCATGTGGACATGATGAGCGAGAATAAGACCTAAGCAGGCGCTGGGTTACAAATCGGAGGAAATGAGAGACTGAGGGTGCCCGAGGAAGAGATGGGCAGATTTAAGAGGTTTGAAAGAAGCAGGAATGCCTAATCCTTGACGGTCAGAAAGAGGAGGAGAAGGAGAATGAAAAGCTGGGGTAAACCACCTCACTAAGTAAGTAAAGCCACTAGAATTTTAAACCAGCCTTTCGGGTGGTGACCTAAAAATCTTGCCCATAACAGACAGGTGGAATGTCAAATTATTTACACTTAATCTGTTCGTTGGACGGCTAAAATAAATTATGTTTCTTATCACATGGTCAGCCAATTAAATTACTGAATCATTTAAGAAAAAAGAGGAAGAGGTGTAAAATACACTAATCAGAGTTATCTCCTCTGAAAGTAATGAATTTCATTAAAAAAGAGTGGAAAATATGTGCTTTTCAGAGGGCCCTGCATGCTGATAAGCGTACTTGTTCAGTGAGGAAGGCAATTGTAAACTTTCTCACTCCTCGTTTTACTTAGTAAAACCTCTACAGGTTCAAACCATCCTTTCGGCTGATGACCTAAAGAACACCACCTTTGAAATCTACTTATAACCAGATTGTTACCCATAATGTCACGAGTGGGGCAACATATCTATTAGTTAAAAATAAAACAAAAATAAAAATTTAATAATAATAGTAATTACCAATAACGAAGAATACTAAATTATTTTAACTCGTAACGACGCACAATATTTAGACAAATATTTTTACAGCAATTTTCTCGGTTACTTAAACTACAAAAAATATTTCCATAAAAAAAACCAAACGTCGATTTATAAAGAAGTACATTTGACACTACAACATTATACTTACAATATGTTGCGTCTTTTGGGAATAAGAATACGATAACTCACAAAATAACAACAATGGAGAAATAAGAGTGGTCGAAATAGAGATAACAAAGAAAGACTAAACGGGGAAGATATGATAGATGATATGAAAAAGGAAATAGCTTTTCCTACCAGAGGGTTCGTAAATTTGATTGTTGCAGTGGGTACTTAACTATAGTGGGACTGGTTCACTGTTGGGGAAAAATGAGCGATCGGGAAATTGCATGACAGAAATACATAATACATTGAAACGATTCGTTTTGTTTCCTTTAGGTAACAAGCACTATAATGAATTCATTATTAACGTTCTAAAGAACTTCAATCTTTTTCAGATCAAAGACTCGTACAATAAAAAAGACTTCTTATTTTTAATAAATCAGTTAACTAGAAACAAAACAACATAAATGCACGAGACAGTAAGATGTTTAGTAATATATAAAAAATCAATAATTTTTCAAGAAAAAACACTTTCTTACACTCGTTAATCCATTATTAAATTCTTCTTTACAGAAATAAAAGGTCAAATCGACCATCAGAATGCATTTACTGTCGCTCTATAATATCCCATTCTGTCTTCACCTACCCGATTCGTAAACAAGTGGGACATTAATTTAATTATAAATTTTACTAAATATGTTATAATTTAATTCCGGCTCCATCGTTTTATTCAGTTTGTTTCAATAATACAAAATGGAAATCTTACAAGAATTTTCATATATTTTGCTTAACCTTTAATAAACAACTTACATGTAATTTTTTAATACTACACAAAAGAATTTCAAAGAAAAATCCTAGAGATTTTTCAAATACTTTTTTATTTGAAAATTTATAATCTGTTAAAATGTTTACAACGATAAGTACTAAATATGACATAAAAAATTTAAGAAAATCCACCGGGTTGGTCAAAAGGCCTATTCCCACGGAGCTATAATGCTTTTTACGGTTGATGAGTTCTGCTGTTCCACGCGTTTAGACCAATCAGAACGTTTACCAGCGCTGTCAGATTGTAAGAATGTTTCAGCCTGACAAACATTACGCGCGCATGTGTATAACAGCCGCAATAGTTCACTCGTGTCCTGCATCTCGTACCGAACACATCGATTATACAGCGCGTTAACATGCAATATTTTATAATATTATCACCTGGTTATGTGTTCATAGGTTGTTGTTGTTTAGGTCATCAGCCAAAAAGCTGGTTTGAACCTGTAGCGTTAGTCAATCACATGACTTTTTCTTCCCTACTAGCGCTAGTAAAATCAAACATGTTCAAAGTTACTAGCGCTTTAACTGAACTAGCTGATGGTTGTTCGTTCCCATTAGGATATTTTGCTCGCTTCTGGTCTAATAGCAGCTAGTAAACTAGCGTCGTGGGAGTAGGTCTTTCAGGTACAGTAATCGTAGTGAGTCAGCTGTTTGACAGCTGATGTACGGAGACGAAGGTTCCCTGTTTCAAATCCTAGTAAAAGCAGTTACTTTTATATGGATTTGAATAGTACTTGTGGTTACCGGTGTACTTTGATGGTTGAGGTTCAATTCACTATACTTTCTCAGGAATGGTCACCCTAGGTCTGTACACGACTACAGTTCATCCTTATCTCGTTGGGTCTTGGGGTTGCTTATTGTTCCAAGTTGAACAGATTTCAACCAAACAGATTAAGGTTTAAAAAAAATTGAACAAACATACTGTAATTTGATGAAGCTAACCATTACCTCAGCTTCCGCATTGATTTTTACGAGTTCTTGTGGTTATAGGCGTTTAAGTTTTTCCAAAGGTTCACCTAGTAGACCTACAGCTGCTCAAAATTTTGAATCCAATACCATATGGGCGTGGTAAATCGTTATGAAGGTTAGTAATACAAAACGGGTACAGTGTTAAATTTTAAGAATTGATTTGTTTCAAGATGAGAATGTGTTTAGTAGGAGATAAGCCTTGCTGATCTTTAAAACTGGATACAAAACTAACGGTAAAAATCTTAAAAAAATAACTTTTATACATTTGTACATTTCCACGCCACTTTTTACCGAAAAAGTATGTTGTTGTTTAGGTCATCAGCCGAAAGGCTGGTTTGAACCTGTAGAGGTTTTACTAAGTAAAACGAGGAGTGAGGTGGTTTAACATTGCCTTCCTCACTGAGCGGAAAAGTATGCTTATCAACATGCCGGGTCCTCTGAAAAATACATATTTTCCACTCTGCAAATGACACCTTCATTTCATTCACCACAGGGTCTGGCTGTATAATGAAATTCATTACTTTCAGAGAAGATATCTCTGATTAAGTGTCTTTTACACCTCTACCTCTTCTATTCTTACATGATTCAGTAATTTATTAATTGGCAGACCATGTGATAAGAAACGGAACTATTTATTTTAGCCCTGCAACGAACAGATAGAGTGTAAATAATTTGACATTCCACCTGTCTGTTCTAAAGTATATAACTTTAATTTTATTTGGACAATAACACTATCAAACATCCACATCTGAATTTCCAATCACACAAAGAACAAATTCAAGCCGTACATAAATTAATTAAATAAAAATTAGGCATACAGATTACAAAAAAAAACCTGATACGGATGAACAAATTAATTCAGTTATCAGTCATTATGAATTCCATCAATCCACAAGGTAACTTATCAATATTAAAAATTAAACAAATACAAAGCCATCACATTTCAGAGAAATGTTAAGACCTTGATAACTGAACTCGATCATTAATTGAAGTCATTTCCTATTTTCATTAAATTTAATTAATCAATTAATTAAATTAACTAGATTTATTTTATGCCAAAACTGTATAATAATTATGTCTACTTTGTGAGCTATTCAATTACTTTACATAAAGAATTATATATTAAATGAAAGAACAGAAGATACGCAAGAACCAGATGGCATACTTTAATCAGTGTTGTTGATAAGCATTTGATGCAATTACTGCATAAAGCGGAAAACTTCCAACTCAATTAAAAAAAATTAAGTGATTGAACGCATAATGTAACAGTTACTATGCTACAAAAATAGTCCTGTTTCTTATCACATGGTCAGCCAATTATATGACTAAAGCATTTAAGAACAGAAGAGGTAGAGGTGTAAAAGACACTATAGTACGATTCACAAAAGAAAACACCTGTCTTTAAACAGCAATATCTTTTGAACCGTTGTATGTAAAAACAATTACGATACATCAAATTAAAGCTTGTTTTATTGTTAGATACATTAATGTTTTTGGAAATTACTAGTGTATTAAATACAACGAATTACGCATAAAAAGTACACTGTTTTTAACCACTTTTCCAGTATACCTAACTTCAAAGTACTATTACTTTGTTCACGCGTACTTTAAAAAGTATGGAGCTACAAAGTATTATATGTAATGTAATCCTGCAACCAACAATAAAACACGCTTTAACTTGATGTATTGTAATTGTTTTAACATACAACGATTCAAAAAATATGGCTGTTTAAGACAGGTGTTTTCTTTCGTGAATCCGACTAAAGTCAGAGTTATCTCTACTCAGAGTAATGAATTTCATTATACAGCCAGACCCTGTAGTGATTGAAGTGAAGGCGTCATTTGCAGGGTGGAAAGTAGATGGTTTTCGGAGGGCCGGGCATGCTGATAAGCATACTTTTCCACTCAGTGAGGAAGGCCATGGTAAACCACTTCACTCCTCGTTTTACTTAGTTAAGGCTCTAGAGGTTCAAACCAGCCTTTCGGCTTATGACCTTAACAACAACTATGTATCTAGAACAGTCCTGGACATTATTGGCTCACAGTTGATCACTTTGCACAGTTATCTATCCAAAATATGTTATATAACTAATTAACCGCAGGTGCCGAAGCATATACAATCATACAACGAAAAGTACAAACTTTGATTAATTACACCATTTTTTAAACCAGCTTTTTAAATCAAAGTTTATGTATATTACTTACATTTAAATAAATACGTCACATTAAGAATGTAACAACCATTCTAGTTCTTTTAAAGGAGGGTACATTTATATAACTATATGAAATAAGTATGTGACGCAATCGCTGCGGTGTGGTTTACATATTTCAGATGCAATTTCAATGTTTACTAACATTCAGTACTTAAATAGATGGATAAATAACGTCTGCAATAGTATTTTTTAAGCAGGCATACATGTGCAAAACAACGCACTTAGCCTATGATAAACGTACAGTAACTAAAAATAATGAATTCAATGAAATAGGCTGACGTTTACTTAGTCGCTCGTATAAATTTCACGAAGTAACAAATTGAGGTTAAAAGAAAACATACCATTACTTGTTTCGGTATGAGAACAGATTAATGATGTAGAAAATAACAATTAATTATATAAATAACTGAATAGAATGTTTAAGAGTCTGCAAAAATTAAAAAAAAAATAAGAAGGAGAAAGTCGTGTGGTTGTCTCACACCAGAGTTTTAATAGCGTTTAAAATCAATATAATGTTTTTGTAGCAGTAATTTCGCTTCAGCTTAAAAATCCCATTAAATATTAAAGACAGCGAAATTTTCAAAAAGGTATCTTCCTAAAGTGTATTACAATACGATTTCCCAATAAAACAAAAGCTGCTCTAAGCGGTTGTGGCCAAACAATCTACAACAGAATCAGACAAAATTCAGAACCTTAAGGCTTATTCCCATGACGCTCGTTTACTAGCTGCTAGTAATCACTTTGAACATGTTTGATTTTACTAGCGTTAAGCCGCGGTCACACTAGGCTGTTTAGCAGCCGCTACTAACTAGCCACTGGTAATATTGCCAGCAAGCAGCCTAGTCTGATCCAGAACCAGCGGCTGGTGAATGCCAGCGGGCTAGTGTTTACTAGCCGCAATCAGAAGTTTAACACGTTTAACTTTTTAGCGCTGCCTACCCTCCGCTGGTAGTCACGTGATCTCCTCGCTGGCGCCAGCCAGCCAATGTGAACACCTAGTATCTCACAAGCGGCTGGTGAATTAAGACAAGTCTAGTTGGTTTTATGCAGTGTTATTTAGTTTCGTTATACTGTGTTTTCTACTTCTTTTTGTGAATAACAGTGAATATGGTTGACACCAATAAGTGGTCGGGAAAAGACATTAAAACATTTTTAGATTTATTCCGAAATTATCCTTGCCTGTGGGACGCTTCGTCTGCAGACTAAATTAACAGAAATTCCAAAGACGCAGCGTATAATGAGTTATTGCAAAGACTTGAAGAACGAGGACTAAAATCAGCTTTGGCCCCATTGAAGAGAAAAATAAAAAAAATCTACGTGATACATATAGAAATGAAGTTTACAAAGTAAAGAAGTCAAAGAAGAGTGGTGCAGGAGCAGATGACGTCTACAAACCTAGACTGGTGTGGTTCTCGATCGACCTAGCTAGATACCGTAAAGTAATTTCTAGCTTTGTTTTACTTGGAATCACCTGACGGAATTTGGTGTCTTTTTTCTGAATAAGCAGTGTCACTAACTCCAATAACTTTTTAAATTTAGGAACTGATATTCTCAAAATGTTCGCATAAGAGGATGATGGATCTTCCAATTCTAGTTCCTTAAAAAGTTTTGCTGATGGCCCCAGATCGTTTCTTTTTAATATCCAGGATCTAACCCACCATCGCCTTTTCTTCCGTTTCAACATCTGTTCACACAGCTCTCTAACTCCAATGTTTAACACACGTCTCAAAGCGTCATGATTCACACCAATAGATGACATGTTGCACGCACACACACAATGTTTTCGAGTCATCAACAGCAACTGTACTAGTGGCTATTTACTTATAATGTGAACCCTACAGATCAGCTGGCTGATGGCGATATTTACCCGCGGCTGGTTAGTAGCCGCTGCTAAACAGCCTAGTGTGACCGCGGCTTTATTAATAAGCTGCTAGGAAGTAGCAGCTAGTAAACTAGCGTCGTGGGATAGGCCTTTAGGGGACATGTAAAGAAAAATAAATAAGAACAATAAAAACCGGGGTACATGATAACCGACGAATTTACTGAATAATACAAAAAACAATTTACTACTTAATAACGATAATAAAGATACTGACGTAGTATTTATTAAGACGTAGGTTTACTTTGGCTTCCTGTGGTTTTTCGTTGAACGGAAAACCAATCAATAATTTCGAAGATAAAAGATAAAATTTTAACAAGTAGCCTATTACACAATTAATATTAAAAACCTCATGCTTATTATATTATAGAGCTTCTTTTTAAAACAATAATTCGGCACGAGAAAATTTCTAAACTAAATTAGTTTTTAATGTTGCTAGGTTTGAACGACCCTGACGTTATTTTTGGAATCAGATCAGAAACCGGCTTAGCAGAATGAATACGTTACTAACCGAAAATTTACTTCACGGAATGCCCATAGTACACACCGATTGCGAAAGACGGCGCATGATCATAGCTTGCGAAGACTATTCAGGTCAATTTGTTCGGTATTAGTTTATTTAATTTAAAATTTTAAGGGTAAATACATAAATAAGCAAAATATTTTTTTTAAATATTCTGAGTTTCCGTTTTAAACATACCATGTTATAACCAAAATTTAAAAAAAATATTTCCAGTTTTAAAAAGGAATTTGTACTTTAATGTCACAACTAATCTCGGGTAGTATTTTGAGAAGATTACACTGATTTTTTATCATAAAGGTAGGATTTAATTAGTTCTAGAATGCAATAAAATGTTTACACACACAAATCAATCGCTAAAAATATGTTTTGGGGGTTCATTTGGCCTGAAAGCGTGGATTTCCGGTGAAAACAATATTTTATTTCCCTATCTATGATATTTATGAGAAAGTAAAAATACACAGAAATACATTTACTGTAGATACGACAGTCGTGTAGTAAAATAACGGCTTTTATGCCCTAATCCAATTAAGATTGCAATGATCATCAGAAAATAAAAAGGAAATGGATTCTAAAACACCTGTTGATATGAACTTAACCTAAATTTATAATTAAATCACTTTACAATTTCATTTATGGAAAAATAAACAGAAAATAATATTACGTAGAACGTTGTAAAGTAAATAAAAATTCAAGGAGCACGGCACGCAAGAGTCATCCGTGCAGAAAGTAGGTGAGATTATTATAATACTTCAAGTAAAAAGACCTCTTCTTCCAAAGCGAAATAGTAACAAGAGCTTTTCGAAAAAAATAACCAACAAGGTGACCACTTCCTCCATAATGTGTTAGCTATGGCTATTATTATATTTAGATAATACTTTAACAATAAAGCAACATTTAAAAGAGATAATTTGAAGATAAAATATATCTAACATCTGGCATCCGTATGAAAATAATTACATCTTGCAGACAAGACTATTTGTAGCTATCAGTAATACCTTGATGCAATAAGATAATATGTAGTTTTGGTGCGTAGTGTTAAATTATACATTAAAGAGAATGAGTACATAAATAAAGTGCCATTAAAATTGTAAATTCATAAGACACAATTTCGCAATTAGTTATCACACACATGAAACAAAATTGAAGTGTTGTCCTCGCAAATACTTTTCGAGATACAGATACGAGAATCAGCGATGTGGAAATGTAAAAACCCGTTCATTGCCTGGAGGTGGAAAGAATCCCACAATGTCATATCATACAACAACACAAAAAGTAATAAACATCAACTCCCTTACAAAACGTACATTCGATAAATTTTTTTATCTACCTTTAATATAAAATACAATACATATTTATTTAAAACATTTTCCGAAGGATATTAAGAAATGCAAAATTTTTAGATCTGAGCTGAATATCGTACAACGAATCTAGTACATTAATATCGCAAATATTGAGGGCACACACACCAGAAAACATTTTTTCACTTTTATTGACAATGAAGAGAAGAAGAGAAGAGTTCTATCATCCACAAGTACGTGACAAGATCTTACAGAATCGAAGAAACTGGTGCAGTCACTTGAACAGAATGCTATATGGGAAGAACGAGGAAGATATGGGTACCAGAACAGGTTCACTAAATAAACCTAGACGTGAAGAAGAGATTGACAATGAAAATCATAAATTCTTTCCATAATTTTATAGTACAGGGCCACTTTAGACCACGTAAAGTAATTTTAGATATTTAAGGAAGCTCATTTTGCAGCGCACACTCTCAGAATACAGTCATTATAGACTTTTCTCCTTTCACGCCTATCATGCGTTCTGATTTTGCACTTCGTGGAGGCCCAATACACTTTCAGAGTTCTTTAACCAGTTATCCGACACTTCATCTACAGTTTTAAGGTTTAGGGTCTTAAAAAATTTATTTATACAAGAATTTTTATTTATCGTTCGTTTTTGTACAATTCTTCTCTTCTCCGTAACCTGTATTGTCCGTCTATTATCTTTAAACTTGCTATCTTACAGAAGATCTTTCTCTCAAATGTCTCTGCTTCTCTTAGACCAGCCTTTCCGGTCATTGCCGGCCGCATTGGCGAAGTTGGTAACGTGATCGCCTCTCATCATGCGGTCTTGGGTTCGAATCCCATTCAGGCACGGCATTTTTTCATACGTTACAAAAATCATTTCATCATTCACCGTCTGCATTAGCAGTAATTGCAGAACAGTCGGACGTTAAACAAAACAAAAAAAAAACAAAAATCCGGTCATTCTAAGACACTCACTCGCATAAAGACACGCAGGTTTATCACAGTATTATAATGTCTGAAATTGCTAATCTTGTGAGTGCATTCTCCTCGTACAGGTGGTGAGTTCTTCTCGGAGTGCAGCGGCCATCTTTCCTCGCTTGCTGTTGTTTGCTTCCTTATCGCTAATCTTCGGTTATACTATTTGCCCAAAGTACTTGAAGCTTTTAACTTTTCCTATTTATCAATATTTTATCTTCCAAGTCTTTTGGGGTTTAAATGCTCGTTATGTTTTTAGTTTTTTTATGAAAATCTGTAGTCCCGCATTGTCTTGTTCTTTTAACACGTTATATTCCATTCCCGTTTCCGTGTTCTTAGAAATGATTGTCAAATCGTCTTGAAAAGCAGGACAGGTTCATCTTGATGTCGTTCTTGATCAACGAATACGTACTTGGATTAACAATTTTTCTTCGTAAATTTTCATTACCCGTTCCAGAATAATCCCTACAGTACACTTTTCCTGTTCACATTTTAGGATAAAGTAAAGTAAAATGAAAAACCTATTATAATTTATTAACAAATTTAAAGCGTACATAGCTATTACACACCCAATTTTCCTCAGACTTTTCAATCACCCTGGAGGCTACTAAATTTTAATTAACAAAACAAAACCCTCGTATTTTTCTTTCATTACATATTAATTTTTTAATTTACATTCAAGTATCAGTATAGACTTATAAGAGGGAATGAGAAGTAACGAAACAGATGTGCAAATTTCTCCCTTAGGCAAATCATTTACTTACATAATTAAGTAACATGTTTTACAGGGGGTAATAAGTCTACTGGGATTGAGTTTACTCAATGCTTACACTGTTCAATTATCTACAATTGTAGAAGTAAAGTTTAGGGTTATATAGCCGCCTTCTTGCCGAATACAATTTAAACTGAAGAAAATATATTAATACAGCTGTTATAACTGAACTTTATAACAAACAAATAATAGAGGAATTATTTTGGCAAAAATACTATCTACAAAAATGGTTGACTTACAATATTCGTCATTTCAATGATCAACCAGCTAATCAAAATCTTGAAAAACCAAGTTAAAAAATAATCTTACCACAGACATGGTTTCATACATTTTAAATATTATAACACATTTGCCTGTACAGAACCCAAAATTAGAAAAACGTGTTTATAAAAACTAAAAAAATATGTAATTTCTTAGAACTATCTGATGTACAGTAAAACCCCCGGTAATCCGAAACCCGATTTAACTGAAACAGATCCTTAAAATTTGTTTTTTAAATTTGATGATAACTTAATTTCAATGTCGTGTAAACGCACAGCACATCATTTAAATACGAAGCGTAAGTTTCAATTTTCTGGGAATTCGTTTACTCCTTCTTCACCTCCAGGACGTATTTCCAATAAAACGATGGCGTGATGTTGCAAAATATATCTGTACCTTAGAACAAGAACAACCAATGTCAAAAAGAAAAAAACAGTTTTGAGAAAAGAGCAAAGAAAGATCTGTGCAAAATTTTAAACAACACCAGTAATTCCACCTAAGTCAGTTACAATGGCAGCAAAAATTAAGAAAAGTCACTGCAAAAGCAACCAATGTTCTTATTGCTAACGAACTTCATTTAGAAAATTTGTATTGCAATAATAACCAATTATGACTTTGGTTGTTTTTGCATGAAGAAATTATGGTATCTGAGAACTAATGTTGTGTTTGTTTGTCCTTGGAATAATATTTTTCACGCAGGTGACTGTCATTGGTAATAAATACATGCAATATCTCATGAACTATACATTTGATCAATGGTTGTCCATTACGGTTGTCTTGAATTCAAAAGTACACAAAAAATTACGTTGATAACGTGTTTAATTCATTTTTGTAAAAGAATGACATTGGTTGTTCTTTTCTAAGGTACAGATATATTATAGTATATTAATTAATGTACAGTATTACATTTTGTTCCCTTGAAATTTCTGTATTTTCGTTTCCAAATGCTAATAAAAATTCGTACAAAATAGGCTACTTTATAATCATTTTTACTATTTTTTAACCATAAACGTATGACTACGTATTATCCGGAATTTCGCGTATCCAAAATTGGGTTCGCCCTCTATATTTCAGTTATGCGGGGTTTTACTGTAATTAAATCAAATATCTGACAGAGATTAAATCTATAAACTGTAAAAGAATGATGTAAATCATCTTAATCAAAAATGTTTACCTTGAGTAAAGGTACGAAATAATTCTATATACGTAGGTACATTTGTTAAATGGTAACACGACTAACATTGTAAAGTATAAAAAATAATAAGGATAAACTGTCAAACCTTTAAAAATATATTCAGGGCAAAAACTGAAAAGAAAAAACAATTTAAAAATACAGAACAGGATGTAAAATGTTGACAAGAATAAAGACAATAAGGTAAAATATACCAAAAGAAGTATCTTCATAATACAAAATAACAATTGGAAGGGGAAACCAGAAAAACGTAGAAATAAAACAAAAAATTTATAAATGGGAGTAAAAATGTTTTCGTTTTGACTTCCCGTAACTGCACACGCAACCTTTGGTGACGTTAAATTAAAAACCAAGTTCGAAAAATCTACATTCATGTAAGCTCACCCTTCGTACAATCCCTTCGTCCAAAATTTAACTCTGTATGGTTGCCAATGTATTCCCTCAACATCGACCGTACAAAACAAACTGTAGCTGCTTTCTTTATTGGTTAGACCGAGACGACGCTAACATTTCACGGTAACTGTCTGAATTAGATCGAAATTAAATTTTCAATTTTTTCTACAAAAACAATGTAAACAACATTATCCTAAAGGCTCCGTCATATCGCAATACTCTTTCCAATAACCCATCTTTTATGTCTATATACTAATTGAATTGCCCATAACAGGTAGGTGGTGTTTTAAATTATTTATACTCGATCTGCTAGTTCCAGGGCTACGAAAATGGTTGTGTTTCTAATCACATGGTTAGCCAATTATATGACTGAAGCATTTAAGAACAGAAGAGGTAGAGGTGTAAAAGACAATAATTAGAGTTAACTCCTCAGAGAGTAATGAATTTCATTACACAGCCAGACCGAGTGGTGAATGAAGTGAAGGTGTCAATTGTAGGGTGAAAAGTACGTGCTTTTCGGAGAGCCTGGCATGCTGATAAGCATACTCTTTCAACTCAGTGAGGAAGGAATATTAAACACGTCCTCCTCATTTTTACTAAATAAAACCTCTAGAGGTTCAAACCAGCCTTTCGGCTGTTGACCTAAACAATAAAATACATTCACAATAATATTGTTGTCTCATAATGGGACAGATACATTTCGCCTTCATTCTGTTTAATTTTGCAATGAGTTCTCTTATACACCCTATTCCCAGTAATACTTCAGTATTCATGAATTTATCAGTCCAGTTGATCTTGCGCATTCGCCTTTATAATTAAATCCATAGTTTCTAATTTTTCTTTATCCTGCATTTCCAACAGCCATGTTTCACTTCTATGGTGTAGTTAAAAAGTAAAAATGAACGTTTTGATAAATTGTTTCCTTTATTAAGACATTATAAGATAATTTATAAGATATTTGATAATTTATATAATATAAGTTATTAAAATATTAATAATTTATAAGATATAAGATAATTGTCTTTTATAGTTACGTGTTTGCTTAATTTAATTAAATTGGTTTTTTGTGGCAATTTTTAAAATCGTAATCTATTATTTTGTTTTGTCCGTACGTCCGTCTGTCCGTCATACCCAGATGGCAGAAATTACAAGAGATAGCAACAAACGGCTTTCGAATTCGTGACCTACACAAACATTTAGTGGGCATAAGTTGGGTTTGAAGTTCCGGTTTTGACCGATGTGCCTCAAAACAGGAAGTCGAGAAATCAAAGTCAGAAACTACAAGAGATAGCAAAAAACGTTTACGAGTTCGTTACCTACACAAAAAGTTAAGTGGGCCTGGATTGGATTTGAATTTCCGGTTGTGGTCCAAAACCGGAAGTCAAGAAATCAAATTCGGAATTTGCCAACAAAAATAGTGTCATTCGATTCCTTTTAAAGAGTAGATACAGAAATTACAAATGGTTTTTGCCATAAGTCAAAGATAAACCTTTTAAAAAAAAATTGCCACCAGCAAGAGACGCATCGTCTCATAAAAGGGATTTTTCTTTACGATTTTCGTTGTCACTGGTAACCAAACTTCTTAGGACACATCTCTTCAATACTACCTTCTTAACTTTAGTATTCACTTAAGGATTTCAGTTCTGCTAACTAACGACCATTGTTAACTTACTGTTATCAATAATAACGAATTTTAATCTATCGCGCCAAATCCGTTAAGAGGACCAGATTCAAGAGAATTAAAAGCAATAGAAATAATTTGTAATGTAACGAATTACATTTAACCGAAAAAAATTAAAGAACTACTTTTTTAATCAAGTATAAAATGCATGTAATAGGTACCCGATTATTTTGACGAAACCAGTTTTTACGTGATTTTTTTACAAATTTAAAATAAAAAAGTATGTTGTACATAACTTACGAAAGAGCTTTTATCCGTTAATCTTCGAAACAATATACCATCAACACTTACCTAGAACAAAAAAAATAATACATGGTTAAAAAAGTAAACAAAAAACAAGAAAATCTTGAATAGAAACCAATTAAATACACACAATAATATGAAATTATAGTAAAAAAAACAGACCCTTTAAAAAAACTCTCCTAAATCGTCAAAACTGCTATTATGCCTAAATTAACAAAGCTTTCTACATAATGTATTATTAAATCATTTATCTATTTATTAATTTACACAAACTGTTTTTTAGTTGTACTGGATATATTACAACAAAGTGTACAAGTTATTGTACCAGGATTATAAAAAATACTATTTTATAATAGAAAATTAAAAAAATATCTTTCTAAATACATTTTTACCCGTTTCTAAGCGAGGGAAAACCATAGCTGACCATCACAAAACGATCAACAAAATTTGACATAAATAAAAATAACTTCACACCAGTTAAAACCTGTTGGTTTTTCAACTTTCTACACCTTGATTATAAACACTTTAAGCTCTAAAATTGACATTAAGGCCGCAATCTTAAAACGACCAATTTTTACCACGAGTGCACAGACCCTTAACGAAATTTCAGCAGACATGCCCCTCACCCTATCTTATAGATCATAAAAAATGGACTGTAAATGATGCGAGTTTTAAAAAAAATCATAGATGTTGTTTTAGAGAAAACTGTGAGAAAATATTTTGTGTCGGGTTGCTTAATGGTACCTAATTTAAGTTGTAAGTTTCAAATTCTTTTCTTGAAATATCCCCCGCGCGCGCCCACACACACACAGATATGGAGGGAGCGAGGAGAGAGAGAGAGAAAGAGGGGGGCAACAAGTTTTTTTGAGTCGAGAGGCCTACTAAAAACGCGTATTTCCGGTGAAAATTGGCATGAAACAATACTTTCCTTCACAATAAACTGACCGTTTTGGTGGACCAGTAGTAGAATATTATAATTTGTATAAACGAATACGTAAGCTGTAAATATGTGTAGTTATAGGAAATGTTATATCTATAAACATGTCATATTATTGAGCAAAAATGAATACTACGTTGTTGTTGTTATTATTATTATATTAGTGAAACAGTGTTAAATTAACTAGGAAGCTAGTCCCGGGTTCTATTCCCGATTATGGTGTAAAAATAACTCAGCGTTATCTCCTTTTTAAATGCCACAAACCTTAAGCCTGCGTACAGACATGCGAACAAAACACCGTCGCGTATGGTTGTGGGGAACATATTTGCGAACAATGTTACGCTGAGTAACATAACATTGCAGCATGGTACCGTAACATCACTGCGTCCCATCAGTTTTGTCGGTATTTCCCAGCGAGAACAGAATAAAGATAAAAATTATGATTTAACTATTAATCTAAAACTTTCTCGCTTACGAAACTTTGCTGTCCCAAAAATAAAAAACTTTCTCGATCAGTTACTTTTTTATGTCAAGATTTTTGCAAGGTTCGTTAATAAACCATATATTAATTATTATTTATTTGTTAAATGTAATTATAATTGTACCATAAGCAAGAGGATGAAATGAATAATCCAGCCATGAAATTTTGAAATTTTAAGCGTATTATAAGAGTGTGAAATCACAGTTTTAGTTGCACGCAAGAATTAAAAATGACGAGATTTTGGCAGTGATTTAGTGGACTTGGTGCAAACCAAGATGGCCGACTTCGGCTCGCATGCCTTGTACTCGACAGATACAGAGTGTCCTCTCTATCTTTATTCTGTTCTCGCTGGTATTTCCCAGTCGCATCAAAGGAATGAGTTACACCATGTGTCGGATAATTGGACGGGCAAGCGAACATTGCAGCGTTCATTCAGTTTAGTGGACTCACTGTGATCGGTTCGACGCTAGACTATTGTTTTGTTTAACTTTTTGTATTATTGTTTACATTCACATGCATTGCTTGAGTCCCAGCTCCGTGTAGTTGGAAGGAATGCAGTGCGTTGTTATAGTACTGGGAGAATGAATGAGTTAGTGTTTCACAGCTGATGCATTTGTAGTGGTACCGTGTAATAACTAGACTAAAAAAATATTCTTATCACCCGGCGCATTAATTTAACAAATACCTACCGGGTTATTAACTTGGTCGGATTCATAATATTTAACTTACCAATTTATATCAAAATATGTAAATAAATAAATGTAATAAATACAAACAAATAAGTTAAATACGGAAAACGAATGGTTTGTATCAGAGTAATACAACAATCGTTGTCCCAGCATGCGTTACTCATTCATTATACCTAACCCGTCCCCTTCAACCCGCAACTACACGGAGCTTGGAACCGCACAAATACAGATACACTAGTAATCTAAAGGAAAAGCTTATCGGAAACATTCTTATTATTAAATTTAGCAGCACGGGAATAAAATAATATTTTGTTCTCATAGATTGATCAGAAGTATCTGATGCATAATTATATTATTATCTAAGATCTTTTATCTAGAACAAATTAATTGTAAAACACTTATCACTTATTATTACTTATCACAATTTTACTCACTGTTTCTCTTATACCACTTGGATTAAGTATTGAAATATTATATAGTATAATATTAGTCTGCCCATAACAGACAGGTGAAGTGTCAAATTATTAATACTGAATCTGTTCGTTTCAGGGCTAAAATAAATAGTCCTGTTTCTTATCACATGGTCAGCCAATTAAATGAATGAATCATTTAAAAACAGAAGAGATAGAGGTGTAAAGACACTAATCAGAGTTATGCTCTGAAAGTAATGCATTTCATTATACAGCCAGACCCTGTGGTGAATGAAGTGAAGGTGTAATTTGAAGAGTGATAGATAAGTGGTTTTCAGAGGGCCCGGCATGCTGGTAAGCGTACTTTTTCATTCAGCGAGGAAGGCAATTGTAAACCACCTCACTCCTCGTTTTACTTAGTAAAACCTCTACAGGTTTAAACCAGCCTTTCGGCTGGATGACCTAAACAACAACTGTATAATATTATACTCAATTAAGTATTGCAATTAAACCATTTATTGATTTAGTTGAAAAATGTCAGTTTAATTGGCGGCAAAATAATTAATATTTTAAAAATTCCAGAAAAGAATTAAACGCAATTATTCCATAATAATTATACTCCTTGGGGTTGGACCACTATTGCGTTGAACGCCTCATGTTATTCTGTGTATCATCAGTGTGTTGTTGTTTAGGTCAACAGCCGAAAGGCTGGTTTGAACCTCTAGAGGTTTTACTAAGTAAAAACGAGGAGTAAGGTGGTTTACTATTGCCTTCCTCACTGAGTTGAAAGAGTATGCTTATCAGCATGTCAGGCCCTCCGAAAAGCACTCACTTTCCACCCTGCAAATGACACCTTCACCTCATTCACCACAGGGTCTGGCTGCATAGTGAAATTCATTACTCTCAGAGGAGATAACTCTGACTAGTGTCTTTTACACCTCTACCTCTTCTGTTCTTAAATAGTTCAGTCATATAAGTGGCTGACTATGTGATAAGAAACAGAACTATTTTTTTTTAGCCCTGGACCAAACAGATAGAGTGCAATAAAATAACACTCCACCTGCCCGTTTTGGGCATATCATCAGTGTACTGATGAATAAATGAACTGATAGGACGGCATAATGTTACGCGCTGATTTACGCGACGATGTTCTATTCGCAGTTGCCTGTTCAACACTGCGTAAAATCGTCGCGAACATGTTTAACCGGAAATGATACGCGACGATATTCTGTTCATGTCTGTACGAGACTTAAGGAATTGACAACGACCTCAACAGTCCATTCATGCAGTAGCATTCAATCGATAAAACAAACCCCATAAACCTTTAATACCAACAGACTGTTATGTGTAACAGGCCTATACTAACAAATAAAAGTACAAAACTTATTTATCAACGGAATATATGCCAATTATGGTATAAGAAATTAACATAAATAATAAAAATCTCATGTACGCGTTAGATCAGCATGTCCTGTTTATTTATGTGCCTCAAAGGATAAAATCACTCATGCTTAGTTATGTGACGTAACAAACAAAGTACACCGTGGAAAAGTCCTTGAGTAACATTGGAACGTATAACGTTAGTACGACTGTTTACACCATATGACCACAAATACCTTTGACCTTTTATATAAACAGTAATTTATAAGTTAGTTTACAACGCAAAATAATATGCATAATTTCTTTATATAAAAGTTATGGTTTCCGAGTTGGCCTACATCTCTGTTCTTTACATAGTAAATAAAAGTTGCAGACGTACCTACGTATAATGTACTATATAATTCAGGGCGTGTAGTACAAATAAAATATCTCTGAAAAGAGGAGTGGGTAAAGGATTTTGTAACACCTCTAATTTTCTAGTAGCTGCACTTCAGGTGCATCTAGATATTATGAATTTTTATTCGATCCGTTGAAATTTCAGCTCTCTAGGTTAGCGTTAGATTAAAGAATTAGTAGTGAATAAGGAGTTACTTACCAGCCATGGGTTCTTTAGGGAGTATTTATTTGCAAGGTCGTTAAGCGACAACAACATTTGAGTCTATTGTGGGGAAATGGACACATTAGAGATCACGGTTTTTTAGTGTCTGCAATGGGAAAGGGCGAGTGTGTAGCGGTGATTGGGCAACTGAATGTTGAGGATGTGATGAAGATGATCCAGGAAGAGAATTGTTGACCAACGGTCGAGAGGATGGTGTACCGCGTCCTGCGCCAGAAAGCGTTGGGGATTAGCCCGAGTGGGTTACCCTGCTGACTGTAACAGCAGTATCTGTACCGTGGCGTGGAGTCCCGCAGGACACCAGGAACCGCCCGCTCAGAAGTGTTCATCCCCACTGTTGCGTAGGGAGCACTCAGAAACCGCGCCGTATGGGGGGGAGACTCTCAACTTTTCTGGGCATTATTGTGGTGAAAAGGATGTCGTGCTGTGTAGATTTGTGGGAGCTTGCATGGCCGGCTATTCAGAGGTGGGTTCGCTCATCGAGAAGCCGCAGCCCGGGAAATAGAGATCGTGGTACACCACGGAACCGTGTTCATGGCTTAAGGCGGGTCCAGTACCCATGGTCGGTGATAGGGTGAGGTTTTGGTTGAGTTAAAGTCCACACACCGGGTTAATTGTTAATTATTTGCATTGGCAAGAGAAAGTTGTGTGTGTTTCACACCAGATTTTATATTACAAAACACTTTCCTTCAAAAAAAAGAGCATAACATTGAATTCAACGAAAAAGGACAAAATAAGAAAATATGGGAACAACAAAATGTCGGCGGATTTAATAAGGGGAAAAATACGATGAAGTAAGGAATAAAAATACAGACAGATCTAAAAATAAGTTCCCCTTGTTTACGCCATTAAGGTTAGTCATGTCTGCAAAAAGTACGAAATCCAAAATTCAGCAGAAGTGATTGTTAGAGGGTACTGAATAACAGAACCCTAACTCAATAAAGGTGAAGAAGGTAGATGAGAACTAAAATAGAGTAAACTTGGGGATAATAGAAGAGCAGAGGGATACTAAATCACTAATTTTCCCCTAACCATCTTTAGTTTAGTTTCTACCCTTAAAAACACCCACCCTTCGTTATATATATAACCTTGAGATAATGAACCCACATTTCATTCAACATTAATTAATATTAACATTCATACCCCCTCTCTTAACTTAATACATACATACGAGTACGCACAACACTAATGGAAATGACAAAAAAAAAAAAAACAACCAGAGACTTAACAACCCCATTAGCTTTTCCAAAAAGGGCACAATAAATTAAATTACACATAAATGCTAATATATTCAACCACCGTTGTATAGGTCATCAACCAAAAGGCTGGTTTGAACAACTAGAGGCTTTACAAAGTCAAACGAAGAGTTTATGGTTTACAATAGCCTTTCTCACTGATTGAAAAAATATGCTTATCAGCATGCCCGACCCTCGGCAAAGCACGTACTTTGCACAAAGTACCTACTTCACCACAGGGTCTGGCTGTATAATAAAATTCATAACTCTCAGAGGAGATAACTCTGACTAGTATCTTTCCCACTTTTACCTCTTCTGTTCTTTTCAGTCATATGGCTGCCTGAACATGTGATAAAAAAAGAACTATTTTTTACTGCCCTAAAACTAGCAGATGCAGGAAAAATAATTTAACACTCCACCTGTCTGTTATAAGCATGCTTCAACCATTATAAGCAGATATTTAGTGCAAAAGAACCCACAATACCCACAATGTAAAACACATTACACAAGATTTCGAATTAAATCATAAAGGAAATGTTGCTTTTAAGAGGGCCCGGCATGCTGATAGGTATACTTTTCCACTCAACGATAAAGGTATTGGTAAACCACTACACTGCTCGAGGCTTAGTAAAGCCTCTAGAGGATTAAACCAGCCTTTCGGCCGATGATCTTAACAGCACCTTAAATTGAAATTACTGTATTCTTTTATTTTAAAAAGTAAAAAAAAATATTGAATTCATTTTTATTAATTGGGTGATGCTACTTAAACCCTAGGCTTGTGCGTAAGGTAATGTTATGAAGTAAATAAAGATGAAAAATTACCAGACCAGGCAGAGAATCGAACTCGGGACCACTCCAAATAATTTACTTACGCTGACCTCAACGACGTAAAGGAATATTATTTATTATAATGCAGTCTGTAATTTTTTTAATTTAAATAGTAAATTAAAGAATTCCTGCAAAACTTTAATGCTACAAATGAAAATCGGTATACATAATCTTAAATCATACTCAACTTCTTTTGAATTTATTTTTTTGTACAAACAGCACTTATACTACAAAACAAAACTTCTCTTTCGTTAATTAAACCTAAAATTTAGTGTAGCCTACTTTAAATAAATACTCTTTCTAACCAATGGACGAAAATTAACCACACCACGATTACGTAAAATAAATATTAACAGACAACCTTTTAAGGTTTCGAAACTAAAGTATTCTATTGGTATTTAGTAATTTCCCGGTCATGTGATCGGAAATGATTGGAAACTAGCCACCTGCTTCCTGTAGTTAAAAGTGTTCTACTAGTCTTGTAATTTACACTGTTTACTGGGAATAAAATTAACCGTGTAAACAAATTTAATTGAATCCCTATTTAAATAACGATTGATATAAACGAAACACATCAAAACGTTTTAACAAAAATTTCAGTTAATAATTTATTTATTTCCTTAACAAACGTTTCACTTGAGAGGACTTATTTTTCTTACCAAGATAAAACCGACGATAACCAAATTATTTATTTTTTTATCCCTAACACGTGTAAATTTCAATCTGTTTAATTCAGTACAATAAGCAATCCCATGTCCCAATGACATGATGTGAATGACGTGTAGTCTTGTACAGACCCAGGCCGTCCATTCCTGAACCTCAACCATCAAAGTACACCGGTAATCACAGTCTAGTATTCAAATTCGTATACGTCTTGGCCCACTAGAACATATCTTACCACGACCGTATTAGGACCATGTTGGGCACGAAAAAAACGCTCTGATCATTACTATGCCCACTGCAACGAATAAATAGCGTTCTATACTCGTATACAACGCGTACGATAACCTTACCGTATCCATTTGGTAGTCGTTCAGTCCTCCCTCTTCTATCGGTAAGCACATAACTATGTAGCCTTGTGTCAGATGGGTTAGCACGCGGTATCAACGTGGTCTCGTCTCCGAAAATCAGCTGTTAAACAGCTGACTCGCCGCGACGACTTTACCTCTAGACCAACCCGGTGGGTCAATAACCAAATTCTGAATGATTTTATGGTCTTATAATTACTAAAACAAACCTTCAAAATTACAATTTTATTAAATTGTCAAAACAGATTAATTTTTAGCATCACATAAAAGTTCTGGGTATATTATTTAAAAATAATGGAATTATACAATGTAAACACGATTATTATAAAGTAACATTGTGTACCCAGTTGTCTGAAACAAGTGAAGGGGAATTTTCAGAGAAGGGTTGTTCAAAAGTTCTCCTTTGATAGGGGTTTAACAACTTTAGAACAAGGGTGAGTTTTCCTTATGCCACGTGTACGTTTTGTATTCCGGGTTGACAAAAGAGTTTTCAATTTGGTTTAACGTTTTATTCTTCTATAGTACGGATCCTTCATTACCACGGAATTTGAACTATGGGGAAATAGCATTAATTTTCATTAGTTAGTTAATATTTTCTTCCCACGAATAAATGGAGACTTGATACAATCAGGAATCGTTAGAAAATGTTTAGACCTTTCCAGAATATCAATATTTTAAACTGTAATATTAAGCAATATTAAGTTTTTTAAACATTTAAGGCTGTATTTCAGCTTAATTAAAATCATTTTTATTATACCTTGCTTATATGTATATATAGGAAGGAAAGTATTGTTTTCATGTCGATTTTTCGAAATCGAGGTTTCACAAGATATACCCGTTTTCAGACCCCCTGAACTCAAAAAAAAAACATGTTTTTAGCGATTGGTCTGTGTGTAAACAGAATATCTCAAGAATTAACATCGTACGAAGTTGAAACTTGAAACTTAAGTTAACATACCACTAGAGGACCCGGCACGAACATTTTCATCAAAATCGGTCAACCGGAACTAGATAGTTTATTCGTGTCATTTTTCACTTTTTGCAAGTTTCTCAAAAACGGCTTCTGCGATTTTTTTAAAAATCGCTTCATTTACTAAATTTTTATGCTCTACAAGATCGAGTAGGCACCTTGTGTGCTAAAATTCTCGGGGAAGCTTTTTTTTCTCGAAGAAAATTGTTTTTGTCCCAATAGCGGCCTTAAAATGCATTTAAGGCAAAAGTGTATATAATTAAAGTTGTAGAACATTTAAAAACCAACAACTTTAATTCCAAACATTTCTTTGTATAACGCTTAGTTTAGCAGTAAGTTGAGATTTTCTGTTGTTTTTTTTCATGAAAATCTGTAAAAAAATAGTTTTTTTAAGATTTTACGAAAAGTGTAGACTATAGGGGCCTATGCCACTTTGCCATAAAAGTTTATATAATCAAATTTATAGAAAAGTAAAAGATCTACAACTTTTCTTTTAAGCATTTTTCTCTACAGAGCCTAGTTTAGCGTCTAAGATTGATTTTCCGTTTTATTAAGCCAAACTAAGCTTGATTTTCATTTTGCATCATTCACTCGTGATTAATATAAGGTTGTTTTTTTGGTTATTTATAATGTATTATTACTAATGTTAGGTTATATTGTTCACTGGCAAGAGAAAGCGTGTGATTGTTCACACCAGATATTTTTTTTAAATACCGTAAATTTTACTATAGTATATTTCTCTGATGTCTGCGGGATGATGGTTAGCGCACTGGTTCTTCGAAGGTGATTAGGTAAGCATTAGCATTGGTCATAACATTAGCACGGTGAACCACAATTCCGGGAACTTTTTGTACGCCCCCCGTACGAGGTCTGTAAATTAAGTAATGAGGCTGGAAACGTAGCGTTCGATCTGGCAACACTAGAGGCGCCGGGCTAAGAGGGGAGACAGGGGAACATGTGATCCGCCTTCAGTACAAGTTTGAACTCGCTCCGTTGTCCGTAACAAATTTTTTCTATTACATTCTAAAAATGAGTGACATCAATTTCGAGCAACGGTGTGCTATCAGGTTTTGCTTCAGACTTGGGCACAGTGCAACGGAAACTCTTGCTAAACTTCAGTATGCCTACGGAGATAGTGTTTTGTCAAGAGCCCAGGTTTTTTGGTGGTTTAAGGCATTTTCACAAGTGAGAGAGTCTTGAAGATGAGCCACGAAGCGGAAGGCCTTCATCTTCAAGAACCGATGAAAATGTTGACAGAACCCAGGATCGTCGGTTGACAGTCAGAATGATCGGGGAAGAGTTTCAGTGAGTTGGGGATGAGTAAAATCTGCGCAAAAATGGTTCCAACAAACCTTTCGCAAGACCAAAAGGATACCAGGAAGAAAAGACCAGTAAAAATATTCCTGTGGCGCCTCAGCCTCCTAATTCGCCTGACTTGAGTCCTTGTTTCTCTTCCCAAAGTTGAATAATCACCTCAAGAGAACTAATTTTGGGACAGTCGAAAACATTCGAACGGCTGTAACCGACCAGCTAAAGGCTATTCCAGTATCGGAGTTCCAGCACTGCTATGAAGAGAAGAAGAACCGTCTCCAGCGCTGTGTAGCTTCAGAAGGAAGTTATTTTGAGGGTGACAATATAAAATTGTAATTGTATTTAAATAAAAAAAATCAGTCTCATAACTTAATTTACAGACCTCGCATATTTGTAATTATTTGGAACACAATTCACAAGTACACCGCAACACAACAATCACGCGTTGAACTCAACTGAATTGTTTTAGGATTTACAAGAATTTAAAGCAATTTTTAAGGAAACGGCAATAACTATTAAAATATCATTAAATTATTTATAAATAATATTAGAAACTCAACATAAAAACAAATCACGAACAAAACGAAATTACCGGAATAAAAAAGTATTCAGTAACTTACATAATATTGAAACAGTGAGGCAATGCTGATAAAACACGCATGAATAATTTAGACAGTGAATGGCAAAAAAATAATAGTGATGGAATGAAAAAAATACATTGATTCCATAATATTACTGTTTCACTCGATCGTTCCCATAATTACCAGTCGAAATAACAGCAATTTACCTCAAAAACTTCTTCATTTAGATAATGCATTCCATTTCCTATTTCGTTTCTTTTGATTGGTTAAATATAGCTACCACTAAATAGCAAATAATAGAAGAAAAAAATAGTTATATTAATAGTACAGTAAAACCTCTCTTAACCCAAATAGTGTTTAACCGAAACGGCCCCAAAAAATTTAAAAAAATTAAATATACAGTAACTACTGGGGTGTCTTTACTGTCATTCCCCCCACCCACAACATGATTTGTCATATTTTGAAGATATTTCGTATACAGTCTGACAGTATTTTAACGACAAAAACGGGAAAATATTTAAAAAAATCCTACACTAATATTCTTCGAGTTAAGGTTAAATATAGGTAGGGTAAATACATTGCTTTTTCTCAATATTGTTACTGTATGTAATAATGAAGTATAAACTCATTTAGTACTAGACATCATTAAATAATTTAATAACTTTCAATAAATACTTTAACGTTAACTTGAAAAAGAAAAAACTTTAAACGTTAAAAATACTGTAAAATTACCTACATCCAAAATATCCACAAAATGTAACAATTTATGCTTGGAGGGGGATAAAAGAAAAGACTCCAGTACCGTACACGTTAGCGCGACGTGCGGGGTTACCTATGTACCTACCTGTATGTTTCGTCCTGTATAGTATTTCAAAATTTTCTCTTGTATAGTTCTGTCCGCCCATAACGGACAGGTGGAGTGTCAAATTATTTACACTCAATTTGTTCGTTGCAGGGCTAAAATAAATAGTTCTGTTTCTTATCACATGGTCAGCCAATTAAATGACTGAATCATTTAAGAACAGAAGAGGTAGAGGTGTAAAAGACACTAATCAGAGTTATCTTCTCTGAAAGTAATGAATTTCATTGTACAGCCAGACCCTGTGGTGAATGAAGTGAAGGTGTCATTTACAGAGTGGAAAATATGTGCTTTTCAGAGGGCTCGGCATGCTGATAAGCGTACTTTTCCACTCAGTGAGGAAGGCAATGGTAAACCACCTCACTCCTCGTTTTACTTAGTAAAACCTCTAGAGGTTCAAACCAGCCTTTTGGCTGATGACCTAAACAACAACATAGTTCTGTATAAAAGTATACCGTAATTTCTTGCACTAGCATTTGTTTAATACAAACTAAAACAATAGTATTTATAATACTATTGTGTTAGCGGATTTTGGATCAAGTGGCCAGGCAGCAGATTTTTGGTTGGTAAGCGGTTGCGGCCTCCTTGGGGCTTGACGAGGACACCTCAATTGATTCCAACACTACTTCCCCCTTCGTGAGGGAGTGAACGTGAGTTTTTCTCGCCGCCTCAGATACAAAAAAAAATCTGGTGTGAAACACTCACACAACTTTCTCTTGCCAATGCAAATAATTAATAATAAACCTAATATTATTAATAAAATATTAGAAATAAACAAAACACTAACCTCAAAAACATAACCTTATTTTAATCATGAGTGAATGACGCAAAATGAAAATCGAACTCAATTTGGCATAAAAAACCGAAAAATCACACTTTCACGCTAAACTACGCTCTGTAGAGAAAAATGCTTTAGATAAAAGTTGTAGATCTTTTAATTTTCTATAAATTTAATTCTATACACTTTTGTCGTAAAATGCATACTAAGGCCGCAATGTTAAAAAAATCGATTTTTCACACGTTTTCGTGAGAAAAAATCAGAAAATTGCAAATTACCGCTAAACTAAGCGTTATACAAAAAAATGTTTGAAAGTTGTAGGTTTTCAAATTCTCTACAACTTTTATTATATAACATTTTGCGCTAAAATGCATATTAAAGCCGCAATCTTAAAAATAAAATGTTTTTACGTGAAACCAGCCTTACCCAGAATTTCAGCAAACATGGCGCCTACCCTATCTTGTAGAGAATAAAAAGTTTAGTAAATGAGGCGATTTTTAAAAAAATCGTAGGACCAGTTTTTGAGAAAATCGCAAAAAGTGAAAAATTACACGAATAAACTACTACTTCCGGTTGACCGATTTTGATGAAAATGTTCGTGTCGGGTCCGGTAGTGGTATGTAACTTAAGTTTCAAGTCCGTACGATGTTCCGTTCTTGAGATATTCTGTTCACACACACACACACACACACACAGACCAATCGCTAAAAACATGTTTGTTGGGTTCAGGGGGTCTGAAAACGTATAGATCCGGTGAAAACTCGATTTCGAAAAATCGACATGAAAACAATACTTTCCTTCCTATATATTCATATAGGCAAGAGAAAGTAAAAAATGGATAAAATAATCTACTGTACTAATTCGGTATTAAATTTCTATAAAATACATTAGCGAAAATACCGTGAGAACATTATTGTAAGGCTTACATATCAAATTATACATTCATCATTCATCGTTCTCAAAGAAGCTGTTAGTCAAGAATAGAAAACAGTATTTTAATATGCTCTTTACTGGATTAATAAATACTTATATGGACAAGAAGAAACCAGTCCAACGACTAATACTCCACAGTTCAAATCACTTTTTCAAAAAGCGTACTATATCGAAACAAGTTTATGAATTACATATTTGGTGTTCATATATTTTTCTTACTATGAAAACTTATTTTTGTAATTCACTGCATGAATGATCCTTACTTACAATTTCTTGAATGGATTGTCAATCCTTATACCTATTACTGGAATCTCATGTATTTAATTTAATGTCCGATTTATTTATTTACTTTTTGTTGTAATGTTTACCTAATAGATTAAAAGACGAATCGTAAAGACAGAAAATACAAGTTAAGATATTTTATATTGTGTTTTGCTAACATGGTTATTCAGTATAAACGACTTCCCACGTGATAGAAAATACAGACCACCAGGAATACAGCTAACAGCGTCTTTTCACAAATAGAATTTTTACAACAGTATTCAGCATCTTTGCATGAATTGTTTACAGAATTTTTATGAATCATTAAACTCTAATAAAATATTCTGTTTTGACGTATTCGAAAAAAAAGTTGTGGGAATGAACGCTTTTAAGGATCTTTAACTATTCCTATTAAAATAAATTATAATTTAATGAATTTTAAATTGTACACATATAAATTTAAGGTTGGGTTATATTTATGTTCGTGTAAGTTTAAGAATGATTTACGAATACGTCTTTCAGCTTTGACGGAATAACTAACTACCAGTAACTTTTGGGCTTGATACGATTTTTTTTTAACTTTGATTCATTATTAAGAAACTATACAATACAGTACAACCATCCGAAAGCTTAACAAATTTTTGAATAAACAAATGACGGGAAAAATAAACAGAAACGATTTTTTTTTAAGAATACATTCCAGTGGATAATTTAAAAAAAAACAGTAAAAAGAAATAAAGAAAAAATAGAAAACAAACACAGGAAAATCAAATAATATACGCATAACAGGAATAACATAGAATACAAAGTACTTAGAATAAGAAGTAGCGTAGAAAGTAACAAAAATAATAAATAATATAAGTACTGTACGATAAACAAAATGAAATAAGAAACTAAAAATATTTAGGGTACATGCATGAGTAATAAAGATCTCAACAACACATAATAAATTATAATTACAAAAGTGAAATGTTAAAAAATTATTATGAAATCTGTAAAATAATATGGATATCTTTTAAGCAATATATTTATATATTTTGTAATTAAATCAGTAGATCTCTACTCCATTTTCTTCGTAGGCGTCAGTGGAATAAGTTTTGACTTGACATTTGTTGTATTAGAGGATTAATGAGGTCTGTTAACTTTCTGTTACATTTTGAGTATTTGATTTTAGCGGTTTCTGATACAAAAGGAATTTTTAAGTCGGAATGCAATGTTAGGTTTGATAAAAGCATTAAAATATATCTATGAGCAAATTTGTTTATTTTATGTATTCCATTCTCGATTTATGAGTATATGTAGGCCTACTATATAACTACATGCTCAAATTTTTTGAATAATCAAAGAAATAAAGAAATTATAGTTTGTTCTGTAAAATACTCATCACAAAAGAAAATCCGGAAATTACCACAAAATGAACAACACAAGACTCGAACCGAAGAGACCTACCAAACAACAGAAAAAACCGTGTATTCCGACGAAGAACGCCAGAAGAGATGTTATTTATTATCTGCCATAGAAACTAAGAGAAACAGAGAGGGAGGGGGTGAAATAAGATAAGGTGTCTTTTCTGTTATTCCCCCCAGCACAATTTTTCACATTTTTTAATTTTTCATATGGGACCTTACAGTTTTTTTAATGATAAAAAAGGGAAAAATATAAAAAAAAACTCCTATACTAATATTCTCCAAGTTAAGTTTAAGTAGGTAAATACATTGTTTTTTCTCAATATTGTTACTATACGCAATAACGAAATATAAACTCATTGAGTATATGATATCATTAAATAAATTAATACATAATTACATTAAATATTATTAAATAATTTAAAGATTTTTATGAATAAGTTAAGATTAACTTTAAAAATTTTAATATTAATTTTAATATTTTTCCTGTTTTTGTCGTTAATAATACTATTAGAATACTTATAAAAGAAATGCTGCCCATAACAGACAGGTGGAGTGTCAATTTATTTACACTCAATCTGTCCATTGCAGGGCTAAAATAAATAGTTCTGTTTCTTATCACATGGTCAGCCAATTAAATGACTGAATCATTTAAGAACAGAAGAGGTAGAGGTGCAAAAGACACTAATCAGAGTTATCTCCTCTGAAAGTAATGAATTTCATTATACAGCCAGACCCTGTTGTGAATGAAGTGAAGGTGTCATTTGCAGAGTGGAAAATCTGAGCTTTTCAGAGGGCATGCTGATAAGCGTAATTTTTCACTCGGTGAGGAAGGCAATGGTAAACCACCTCACTCCTTGTTTTACTTAGTAAAACCTCTACAGGTTCAAACCAGCCTTTTGGCTGATGACCTAAACAACAACAAAAGAAATATTTTAAAAAATGTGAAAAATAATACTCGGGAGGGGGGAATAACAGAAAAGTTTAAATACAGAACGTGATAGGTCTGAGCGAAAACGTACGTAATGAATTTGTTATGATCCACTTTACTTCTAAAAAATAAAATATCACCCAATCAAAACATTTGTAACAACTAACCAATACGAACATTATTAAATATTTATATTCTTTAATTAACAATTTCATTCATTAGAGATTATGTTATCCTTTCCTTAATTCTATAATTAAAAGTTTTAATTAAAAATATTAGGAAGTTTGGATGAATTTGTGATTCCGACAGGCTGAGTAAAAGTTTTATTTTAAAACATCCTTCCGGAAGGACGTGCTAAAACGAAAGGATATTAGAACATACCATAAATAAAATCGGTTTATAAAATAAATACCACTTTATAAAATAATTAAAAAATGAAATCAATTACAGTCATATTAAACTTTTAACGTATCACAGAATTTCACTGCTCTAAAAAAGTTTTAATTTTCCAATCTTAGGTAATTATTAACCAATTTCTTAGATTAACTTAATATTTCACAGTTATTGCGTTCAAAACAGGTAGGCACTACAGAAAATAAAACGTAAAAATGCATGTTGTACCTAATATAAAATTATAATCGTGTTAAACATTTTCCAGTGTATTGTTTAGAATATAAAAACCAGAAAATACACAATACATGACTCGTCTGGTTAAAAAGGAATAGTCCTTTCTGATATCATGTATCTTCAATGCACTAATAAAATGGTAATGCATGCATTTTTTCGTCAAGACTAAGGCCGCAATCTTAAAAATCCCTTTTTTACAGTTTTTCATGAGACAAATCACAGAAAATCACAAATTGATGCTAAACTATAGTAAGTATTGTAGAAAAAAACCGCTTGTAATAAAAGTTGTAGGTTTTGTAATTTCCTACAACTTCAATTAGGCCTATATATACTACTAGCAGTATTAAGACAACGATAAAAAAACGTGAATAGCTCTGAAAATCAACGTTTTCTTCCTTAAAGTTAAGAATTTCAATTTTTATAACAGCAGAAAGCTATTTTAAGTCATAACGTAAACTACTGAAATAAGTAAATCAATACTATTCTACAGCACAATTTTCTTTTGGTCTAACAACGTATTTTACAAAAAACGTAAGTTAAAATTTTACTGAAATTTATTTCAGAAACACCTTAAGTCTGAATTTTCAATTTTTTTTGAAACAAGTGGCTTGTCTTTAAGACAAAAGTTAACGCCCTCTGACAATTAATATTTTTTTTAATTGAAACATAATAAATTACGTTTTTTTAAATTTTTCCAAGACTTAGTTTTTTTGACTTATGGGCTTTCTAAAATGACCGATTCATACATAAAACAATCAGTAAACACACAATTTACTTTTGTTAGAAGGCTATAAAGTGTTGAGGATCAATTGAGTACAATCTAATCTAGTTAACGCGAATTTATAAATGTAGTACAGGGAAATGTACTTGTACTATGATGATATACAACATGTGTCGCGGAAGAAGGGTAATTGCAACTAGTTCAATTTGCTATTTTATGTACCGTATTAGATTATGCTGGTTGGGTGGGTGCTGCCAGTTGTCGGAAGGAGGCACCATCAAGGGTAATGTAGTATCACGTAGTATATTGTATAAGTACGTAGTACGAAATTGTGTGTTATTTCATTCATGCAATTTTATCCGTTGGTACCGCTGTAAGGAAAAAATAGAACTTGTTTCGGTTGTCGTACGGTAGATTCATTTACAGAGCAGAGACCTTTTTCCATTTCGTTCGTTTGTGCATAAAGCTTCAAGATTTACTACATATTTTTTCAATTTGCGTGATACCGAATAAAAAATTATTTGGACATTTCTCACGAAATCCAATTAGTATTTCACGGTACGTAGTTATCCCCGTAGAGTATTTTATTTAAATACTATAAAATATTTTATATAAGTTGATAAAATTATGTTGTGTAGGTCATCAGCCGAAAGGCTGGTTTGAACCTGTAGAGGTTTTACTAAGTAAAACGAGGAGTGAGGTGGTTTACATTTTCCTTCCTCACTGAGTGGAAAAGTACGCTTATTAGCATGCCGGGCCCTCTGAAAAGCACATATTTTCCACTCTGCAAATGACACCTTCACTTCATTCACCACAGGATCTGGCTGTATAGTGAAATTCATTACTTTCAGAGGAGACAACTATGATTACTGTCTTTTACACCTCTACCTCTTCTGTTCTCAATAAATGATTCTAAATGATCTAAATGATTCAGTCATTTAATTGGCTGACCATGTGATAAGAAACAGAACTATTTATTTTAGCCCTGCAACGAACAGATTGAGTGTAAAACATTTGACACGCCACCTGTCTGTTATGGGCAGGATAAAATTATGTAATTACAAAAATACATACATGTACAACTAATAGATATTTTGATGTTGTTCGCATACGCAGAATCTTAAGAGCCAACAACCAGTTCAGTTTAATTATTTTAATACATTAAATTATAATAAACACAAATTGCGTGCCGACCCTACTCTATGGCAGTGAAACTTGGGTGCTATCAAAGCGAGAGTAGAGTAGATTGCAAGCATCTGAAATGAAATTCCTTCGGCATACATATGGTTGTTGTATAGTGGATCGTTACAGGAATACCGAGATAAGGAAAGAACTCAACACCTTCTCTAAAAACGACAGGGTATCTCAGAACAGAATGCAGTGGTTAAGAGCATGTGAACAGAATAAGGCAGGGTAGGATACTTGAAAAAAACACTAACCTATAAACCATAGGGAAAAAGAGAACGAGGACGCCCGAGAAAGAGATGGGCAGATTTGAGAGATTCGGAACAGACAGATGTCTAATCCTTAAAAGGCAGAAGAAGAAGAAGAAGAAGGAACAGGAGAAGACCAATTATGTAGTTTTATTACCTGTCAAAAATACTTAAATAAAAAAATTAACATAACTACATAAATAAAATACATGAAAATTTACAATCATAAAAAATACATAGGCATACATAGACATAAAAATACATATCATACATAATACAATACACCTAAAGAGTTTACAGAAATCAGGAAAACTGTAGAAATAAATCGAGACAAAATGCTGGGCCAAACAAAGTACAGACTAAATATTACTGGTTTCAAGTGTTTTCACGAAGAACAAACCAACAAAAAACGAATATGAGAACGTGGACTGCAAAACAAGCTTTTATAAATGTAAAATTAATAAACGGGTCTAATATGCTAAACTAAAAACTGTTCAAAAAATTTTCCTCACTCAGAATTCCAATGGTATTTTTAAATAAAAAAACCTGTGCACTAGTTCAATTCATTCTAGATTCAATTAGATGATGTCCTGTACAACACATTTTCCAATCAACTTAACGAAAGTGTTATCAGTTTAATCCACTACAGTGCATGTCATTTTGAGTGAGCTTAAACGTCTAACATTACTAATAGCTCAACTTCACCCCTCGTGTTCCAGCGTTGCCGCGTGTACAAATGAGTTAATTAAAGTGATGTAATGTTACATAATAGAAGAAACAGACAAATTAAATTACATTCAATAAACTGAAAAAAAAAATTGAATCATAAATCGGTAACGTAACGTATTTATACAAATAAACTGTCGTTTTAATGTTACCATGTGCTTGTATGAGTGAAGTAGTCGTAAGCATAGCACATGTAAAAAGAGAAACGGTAATACTTCGGTTAAATCCATTGACCTTGAAGCTTACAATGATATGACGGAAAGTATAATAGTGTACATACGCGGATGAATATGTCGAACATTTAAAAAAATGTTAACTTGTACTTTTATTATTATAGAAGAGTATTAAAATTCTGTCAAATTTACTAGAAAAATTGTGTAACCGATACTTTCAATTATACTTGATTAATACACTTAAACAGTGACAGAAAAATTCACTGACCTATCATAAAATTAAACGAGAAGGTCAAAGTACATATTTATTAAATAAAAAATTAAAAGTGACCTTAAGATAACTTTGGAAATAAATTAAATACACATTTACTTGATAAATAAATCAATTCAACTGAACACTATTTTAAAAACATTCTGAATAGTATTTACATTCTGAATTTTATAAAATTAATAAATTAAAAAACGATCGTATTTTGAAAAAGAATTTGCAACGAATTCTGCAACATTTTAAATTGAATTCGACTAGATAATAAAGTTAACTAAATAAACTGAATAAAATACAAGATATAAATTCTGTACTAGATTTTGTTGCTTAGGTCATCAGCCGAGAGTCTGGTTTGAAGCTCTAGGGGGTTTACTAAGTAAAACAAGGTGCGAGGTGAGGAAGGCATTGCTAAAGCACTGTCTTCCTCAAAGTGGAAAAGGATGCTTATGCAGACCCCCGAAAAGCATCTACTTTCAGCCCAGCAATTGACACCTCCACTTCATTCACCACAAGGTCTGATTGTATAATGAAATTAATTACTCCAGAGGAGAGAACTCTGATTAGTGTCTTTTACACCTCTACCTCTTCCTGTTCTTAAATTCTTCAGTCATATAATTGATTGAACATGTGATGATACGAAACAGAACTATTTTTTGTAGCCCTGGAACTAGCAGATCGAGTGCAAAAAATTTAGCACTTCACCTACTTGTTATGGGAAAATAATAAAATGAAATACTAGATAAAAAAATACAATAATGACATCACTGCAACTGAGTTGTTGTACTTAAATCAGACGGGTAAGATCGGATACTTAATTCTATAAGCTGACTTAATTAAATTATAATGGAATAAAAATTGTGTTCAAGCAATAAAAAATGACGTAACATACACGTCTGATCACAGAAAAAAAAATCCCAGATTTACAAAAACCTGAACACCAACTGAAAAAACTGATATTTAAACCAGTATAAAATTCCGATAAAGTTTTATGGGAATACTAACGCGAAAAGAAATTTTCTGTTAGATCTGGTAAATAAAATAAAATAAAATAAAACCGATGGAAATACTGCTACAAAAAAGTTATATTTCACTTTCTGAAAGCTTTAAAACTCTCAAAGAAACTTAGCCTACTTCTACAACAGAAAAACATATAAATAAACTTCAGAAATAATAATTCAAACGAACAGTACGGCTATGCTAACATTTTTTCCTCTTTAATTCTATATTTACAACTGTAAAATTTTACAACACGCAAATGTGATGATTATGATAATGATGTAAATGACATGATAGGCATGAGAGGGGTAGGGCCCCCATTGGTGCCTCCCCAAAAATGAAATTTGTAGGCTATATCAAATTAGCAGGTCTCTACTCCAGCGTCTTTTAGGCGTCTAGGGGGTTTATTAGGGAAATGGACGGTGGAAAGTGAACGCACCAGGGGGTTCTCGTGTTCGTGTGACTTGCCGTGAAAGCGTTTGTATAGGTATTCGATGGAATTTTGTACAAGTGGTGTTTTCAAATCTGTGTGTAAGGTTTTGTTGCTAACGTAAAGAGGTACATTTTAAAGCGAACATTTTAAAGCAAATATCAGTGAAAGAAAAAATTAACGACAAAAACATAAGGTTCACAATGTTTTAATGAAAGAAATTTTTTTTAACTAATATATTTTCGCCCATATAAAAAATTCAGCAGTCGCGGGACTGACCGACAAAAGTGACTACTTTAAATTAAAATTACAGTTGCGGAGAGTTATACGAGTATATTTGACATCTTATTTATATTTATATTTACAGTAACATTTTCTTTTTAAATTCCCAACATTATAACCTTATGGGCCCTAATGAAGATTTTCATAAATATGTATGTATGTGTACATGTGTGTAGGTAATACTGTTGAAATACAAGTTGAGCCGTCCTTAGTTTGCTCCTACTGTCAACAAACCAAAGCCAGCCAGCTACTACAGGGTGCACGCTAGAGTCCGCGACTTTACGCATGTCGTATTCCTATTAAATTAACTATGTTTTAAATTATAAGTACTTAAAACATCAGTCATGATATGATGTAGGCTTAAAAATTTCATTTATAAAAATACTTTTGAAAGTATTTTGCTGTTACTTTTTAATGAGCGTGTACACATTTTTATGTAATGCTCATGCTCAGTGACGTCATTGTTTGTTTACAGTAGGAGCAAACTTAGAAAGGCTGTACTTTAGATGAAGGTTAGAGACTTACGAGAGGGAAATTATCAAAACGTTGTGTGTGTACACCTCCCTCTCATCGGAGATAGCCGAGCGTGACGTCCCGGGAAACTACAGAAGAATTTTCCCCTGCAAAAAAAGTCCAGGCACGCCAAAAGAAGTAGTCACTTCAATAAAACCAATTAAAAAGCCAAAGATTATTAAAATTAAACTGAAAAAGAAAAGGTGAAAAAATGTACCAAATTTTTTTCTCTAATCGTTGAATCTTTAAGAACAGAAATATATTTAACTTCATTCAGTTAACGTTAATGGGTTTCAGTTGAATTAATTAGTTTATTGTTCATCAATAAACTGTAACGAAATACTTAATTAACCATCAAGTTAACAGTCATTACTATTTTAACAGTTACTTATCAACAAACAGTATAATTGCACTATTGTCACTTTAAATTACCAGAATCCTTCCCGAAAAAGTTTATTTGTATTCAATTTAAAAACAGAAGAAGTAAAGGTGAAAAAGACACTAGTCAGAATAATCTCCTCTATACATTACGTATGCACTTAACAACAAAAGTGTATACTTTTAAAGTTATATGAAATTTAAAAACCTATAACTTTTAAATCAGGCATTTTCTCCACAGAGCCTAGTTTAGAGGCAATTTACTGATCTTTCGTAGGCTACTTTTAAGTTCTACAGAAGTTGATTTTCATTTTGCGTTCTTCCCTCATGATTACATTATCTTCATTGGCAAGGGAAAGTGAGTGTTGCACACCAGATTTTTAGAATTATACTGTAAACGGAATACACAAACCTTTGACGAAATTTTTTTACTTTCAATGTAGTAAATAACTCCTATTATTATAAAACGTGATTAAAACATTTATTTTTACTTTCTCTTGCCAATAGGAAGGAAAGTATTGTTTTCATGTCGGTTTTTCGAAATAAGAGTTTTCACCGGATCTACACGTTTTCAGACCCACTGAACCCAAAAAACATGTTTTTAGCGATTGGTCTGTGTGTGTGTGTGTGTGTGTGTGTGCGCGCGCGCGCGCGCGTGTGTGCGTGCGTGCGCGCGCGCGCGCGTGTGTGTGTGTGTGTGTGTGTGTGAACAGAATATAAACAGAATATAATTATATATATCAAGAACGGAACCTCGTACGAACTTTAAACTTAAGTTAGATACCATTACCGGACCCGACACGAACATTTTCAGCAAAATTGGTCAACCGGAAGTAGTAGTTTATTCGTATAACTTTTTATTTTTTTGCGATTTTCTCAAAAATGGCTTCTACGATTTTTTTAAAAATTGCCTCATTCACTAATTTTTTTTATGATCTACAAGATAGGGTAGGCACTAAGTCTGCTGAAATTCTTGGGGAGACTGTTTCCTCGTAAACAAATTGTTTTTTTTAAGATTGCTGCTTCATTATGAATTTTAGCGTAAAAATATATACATAATAAAACTTGTAAAGAATTTAAAATCCTACAACTTTTCAAACATTTTTTTGTATAACGCTTAGTTTAGCGGTAATTAGCGATTTTCTGTTTTTTCTCACGAAAACGTGTGAAAAATCGATTTTTTTTTAAAGGTTTCGGCCTTAGTATGCATTTTACGACAAAAGTGTATAGCCTATAATCAAATTTATAGGAAATTAAAAGATCTACAACTTTTGTTCAGTGCATATTTCTCTACTGAACCTAGTTTAGCGTGAAAGAGTGATTTTCCGTATTTTAAAGCCAAACTAAGGTTAATTTTCATTTTGTGTCTTTTACTCATGATTAAAATTAGGTTATGTTTATTGAGGTTAGTTTTTTGTTTATTTCTAATATTTT
The DNA here is from genome assembly GCA_035578175.1 of Catonia carolina. Taxonomy (NCBI): domain Eukaryota; kingdom Metazoa; phylum Arthropoda; class Insecta; order Hemiptera; family Achilidae; genus Catonia; species Catonia carolina. Next base: position 33,473,530 of record JAQMRL010000010.1, read on the forward strand.
ATTACTAATATTAAGTTATATTATTCATTATTTGCATTGGGAAGAGAAAGTCGTGTGAATGTTTCACGCCAGATTTTTTACTTTCAAAGTAGTAGTTTACTCCTATTACTATAAAACGTGATTACCAAACATTTATTTTCTCTATTTATAATGAAAAAGTAAAACAACAAATAAGAACTTTACGAATATATAAGTAAATTTCAACTTAGTAATCCATTACACAAACACAAAAGAGCAGTAAATTCAACAGTTTATCGACTACCGACAGTAAAATTATTAATAATAACTGAACCGATTATACTGTAATAAAATAACCGGGAGTTTATAACAAGACAGTTAAAACTAAATATAGTTCTCAACTCTAATAAATCACTGCCAAAAATAACAAACCACAAAAATTAAACAACTGAAATGTCGTCGCTCGTCATAATCAACTCTCAGCCGGAAGTTACAGAACCGACGCCAAGTCGTCACGAGCGTCTTACTTCTTTTGGTAATAGACGCACACAATTACCCAAGAAAATTTAAAAAAACCTGATTACTGTCAAATTATACATTCAAAATCTGTCAGAAGAAATTCGAATTTAAACAAACTAATCGTACAAATTAATAGAAAGGTATTTTTTTTATAAATTCTATAAATTTTTTACTACGTTGTTTTGTTCTAGCAACTACTATATTTGTCTTAGAAACATACATAAAATACTTATAAATGTGAAGGCCAATTCTTAATCTTTACCTATGCATTCAGTAAGATTTCTTAGAATCGAATAAATTAAAAGATAAAATTACTTGAAAGAAAGAAATACTAATCGATGCGGTTCCATTAAACAATCAACAAAACAAAATAATGAATATGATTTATTTAAAACTGGGCCGTCTACGTAGCGTAGTAGTACCCAGCTAGCCTACCACGCGGAGGTTCCGGGTTCGATTCCCGGCCAGGATCTGGAAATTTTTACAAGTTAAAACCCACCATTACATATCTTACTGTAGTTGCTAATGACCAAGTTGTTGATGAGACTTTAAATAAAAAATCTGGTGAAAAACACTCACACAACTTTCCCTTGCCAAAGTAAATAATGAACAATATAACCTAACATTAGTACTCAACATTAGAAATAAACAAAAAAAAACTATCCACAAAAAACATAACCTTATTTTAATAATGAGTGAATGTTGCAAGATGAAAAACAACATTAGTTTGGCTTAATAATACGGAAAATTACTCTTTGACGCTAACTAGGCTCTGCAGAAAAAACGCTTAAAAAATAGTAGATCTTTTAATTTCCAATAAATTTGATTATAAACACTTTTGTCGTTAAATGCACACTAAGGCCGAAATCTTACAAAATCCATCTTTTTACAGATTTTCACGAAGAAACAAAACAGAAAATCACCAATTACCGCTGAACTAAGTGTTATACAAATAAATGTCTGAAATAAAAGTTGTAGGTTTTTAAATTTTGTATAACTATGATAACATACACTTTTACCCCTAAAATGTATATTAAAGTTGCAATCTTAAAAAAACAATTTTTTTACGAGAAAGCAGCCTCACCAAGAATTTCAGCAGACATGGCGCCTACCCTATCTCGTAGAGTATTAACAATTTAAACTACTACTTCCGGTTGACCGATTTTTGATGAAAATGTTCGTGTCGGGTCCTCTAGTGGTCTCTAACGTAAGTTTGAAGTTTCAATTTCGTACGTTGTTCTCGTTCTTGAGATATTCTGTTCACACACACACACACACACACACACACACACACACACACACACAAACACCAATTGCTAAAAACATAATTTTTTTGGAGTAAGGGGGGTCTGAAAACGTGTAGATCCGGTGAAAACTCGATTTCGAAAAATCGACATGAAAACAATTCTTTCCTTCCTATACATATTCATATACGCAAGAGAAAGTAAAAAATTAAAACAACCCGATAATTTCTATCAACTCATTTTTACAATAACGTCAGAAACCACTTAGTCGATAATTATCTTGTATTCATTAAATATAATTAAATAAAATATATTTTGATAAAAAATTCTTTATTTGAACACAAAGAATACAATTACTAAACTTTACGTATAGAAGTAAACAAAGAAATAAAAATATTTACCAACGCGGGGAAAACAATAAAAACTTACTTCCTTAAAATGAATACCACCTAAGCTTAATAAATCAAAACATTTCCAATTACACCTTTGACATTTATTTATCTTAAATTACTTAACAACAAACAATTTATAACAATTCGTTCACAAAAAATGTCATGCAATACGATAAACACAATACATAAATATGCGTTATTGTATTGTTAATTTCTAGATCATATTAACAGTATTGTTTTTAATGCATACTATTACATAGCTAGGCATATTAGTAGTTCGTTACGAAATAGATTGTTTTTTAAATTTTGATGCAGTACAAATGAAACAATTGAACGTTCAAGGTCGTATATAATACTGCAATAAAGTACTTGAGTAGGTATTAAAGGTAAAAAAAACCACAAACAAAATCATTTTACAATATTATTGTAAAATAATAGTAATAAACGCAACTTTAGGCAAGAAAATTAACCTGAATAAGCCTTGTGTGTATTAAAAAGATAAATTAAATTAATAAAATCAAAAACAAACGAATATTTAATTAAAATATAATAATGAAAATCAAATAACATGAAAATAATATGAAATATTATATAAAATTTATAAAAACTGGTCAATACATGCGATATTAAGGTCCTAAATAATAACGACTTGACATGGAAAAGCAATTTCTTTGTTGTGTTCTATTTAATGACACTAGGAAAAAAGGCCTTGAAAAACAAAGAGAATGATAGATCTATAAACAATAAATAAGGCAAATAAATAGCAATCAAAGAACTGAGGGCAATTTAAAATGAAAGGTTAAATGTATTTTAATTTAAACCCGTCTTTTGTTCAATACAAGAACATCAACCTTATTGTGTTAATAGAATTAAGAGAGCGAATTGATTTTTGCACAGAACAATGATTCATCACGAGAGGCCTACAGAACTGCTGACGTTTCGAATAGGTACAAGAAGAAAATCGTTTTTTTTTTTTTTTTTTTTTTTTTATAAAATAGGACAGACAATTTCAAGAAAGTTAATAATGTAAAATATAAAATTTTATATTATATAATTTTTTAAAATTTAATATAAAATTTCATTAAATTACTACATCCTTTCTTATAAGGGATGGATAAAAGAAATTAAGGGGCATAACCTCTAGCCGACGGCCACTTTGCGGCTTCAATAACGATCCTATCTGCAAATATCAAGAATTAGAATTCTAAAATCCATAATAGTGTACGTTGCAATCTGTTAAATTCAGAACAATAAGTAACCTCATGACCAAATGAGATGAGGATGATGTGTATGACGTATAAATGAGGTGTAGTCTTGTACGGACCCAGGCCGACCATTCCTGAGAAATTCTCGTTTGGGGTTAATTGAACCCTAACCACTAAAGTACACCGGTAACTACTTTCTAGTATTCAAATCCGTACCACAGTACTAACTTTAGTAGGATTAGAACCAGGAACCTTCAATCTCCGAAAATCAGCTGTTAACAGCTGACTCACGGCGACGACTTTACCTCTAAACCAACCCGGTGGGATAAGAATTAGAATAGCTTCAATAATCTATTTCTCGTTAGCCTACATTCTTATTTTTCATATCTGAATCAACATCAATAAAATGAAAGTATAGATGTGGTTCTATCTAGATTGGAAAACTTTGAACAACTTTAAAAATAATGACATTGCTGTTTAGGTCATCGAGCCGAAAGGCTGGTTTGAACCTCTAGAGGCTTTACTAAGAAAAACGAGGAGTAAGATGGTTTACCTTGCCTTCCTCACTGAGTAGAAAGTATGCGTATCAGCATACCAGGCCCTCTGAAAAGCCTTTACTTTTCACCTTGCAAATGACACCTTCACTTCATTCACCACAGGGCTTGGCAGTATAATGAAATTCATTGCTCTGTGAGGAGATTATTTTCTTTAGTGTTAACCAGACCATAAAAGTCAATCGAAGATTTAATTCGAATTTGAAGACTCATATTCAACGTTCGAAATATTTTGGGCATCTCACATGGAAATAAAAACCAGAAAATCTTAAGTTAGACTTTTTGGTAAATTAATTCGGAAATTTCGTACACGCAAGAGTTATGGAATAGTCGATGAACAATTGAAAAATATAATAAAAACATTATTTCGTTTTCTAGGAAGTAACGGCAGATACAATTCTCGATTTGTGGTTGTTTTAAGTCAACAGCTAAAAGGTTGATTTAAACCTTAAAAGATTTTAATAAGAGAAATGAAAAGTAAGGTGGTTTACTATTACTTTCCTTACTGATTATCACACAGTAAACTAGCTATCAAGTGTGACAAGCCACTTGAAACGCACTTACATTCCACCTAGCTAACTACAAGATTCATTTCATTCACTGGTACAATCAACCATTTACAGAATAATGAAATGACTTAATTTCAGAGAAAATAATTCTGATTAGTGTCACTTATAATTCTACCTTATCTATTATACAATACTTCAATTAAATAGAAAAAACATGTAAGAAGAACAGGAAGTTTTGCTTTCGAACTAACATATCAAGTAAAGTTTTTTAAATATAGTATTTGTTACAAATTGTTTGAACAGTATGGTTTTGTTTATGAACTGTTTAAGTTTTACTTTCTCTTGCCTAAATGAATACATAGGAAGAAAAGTATATTGTTTTCATGTCGATTTTTCACCAGATCTACACGCTTTCAGACCCCCTGAACCCAAAAAGCATGTTTTTAGCGATTGGTCTCTGTGTGTGTAAACAGAATATTTCTAGAACGAAACATCGTACAATTTTGAAACTTGAAACTTAGGTTAGGCACCACTACCGGACTCGACATTCGTGTCGAACAACATTTCCATTAAAATCTGATTTTTGCATTTTCATCAAAATCGGTCAGCCGGAAGAAGTAGTTTATTCGTGTCAATTTTCTCTTTTTTACAATTTTCTCAAAAATGGCTCCTACGATTTTTTTAAAAAATAACCTCATTTACTAAATTTTTTAGCTCTACAAGACAGAGTAGGAGCCTTGTCCACTGAAATTCTTGGAGAGGCTGTTTTCTAATAAAAAAATTGTTTTTTTAAGATTGCGACTTCCATATGCACTTTAGCGCAAAAAGTATATAATAAAAGTTGTAGAAAATTTGAAATCCTACAACTTTTATTTCAAACACCTTTTGTTTAACGCTTAGTTTAGCGGTAATTAGCGATTTTCTGTTTTTTCTCACAAAAACGTGTAAAAAAATCGATGTTTTCAAGATTTCATCCTTAGCATGCATTTTACGACAAAAGAGCTATATAATCAAATTTATAGAAAATTAAAATATCTAGAACTTTTATTGAGAGCATTTTTCTCTACAAAGCCTACTTAAGCGTGAAAGAGATTTTCCGTATTTTTAAGCCAAAATGAGGTTGTTTTTCATTTTTGGGTCTTTCACTCATGATTAAAATTAGCTAATGTTTATTGAGGTTAGTTTTTTGTTTAAGTATAATGTTTTATTATTAATGTTAGGCTATACTGTTCATAATTTGCATTGGCAAGAGAAAGTTGTGTGAGTGTTTTACACCAGATTTTTTTTAATGAACTTGTTACAAATAGTTTGAACAGTATGGTTTTGTTTTTGAATTGTTTAATTTTTCTGTTTATAATGTTTTTAAATGTTGTATTGTACTTGTGTTTCAATGGAAATAAATTATTTGTATTATAAGTGCAATTTATTAATGTAACTCAACTGCCTTTAACAGGTATCCTGAGACAATAAACACCTTTTGTTAAAATGAATCGTAATTGTCAATGGATATCGATTACATCCCTAGCATCCTGATATGAATCTGAACAAGGATATCAATAATCACCTTCTTAACTATAAAAACATTTCGATCAAAATAACCAAGCCAAATATTTACAAAAAAAAAACAACCAATAATTATATAACAATCAGTACACAATTAAAAGGCATCTATAACGACCGTAACTTTCCATAAATAACAAGACTCGAGAAATATCTTTCAGTAGGGCATAGACAGATAGAAAATATAATTAAAATCACATAATAATTATGTGAACAACAATGTTATCTTTATATTATCTCATCTATGTAATAACGGTAAGATTAATCAGAAATGCATTTTTCTTTAAGAAACGATTAGTCAGCAGTGTTATATAAATTAGTATTTACTTTCACTACCAGCCTCAAGGTATATTTTATTTATAATTTTTTACGATGGGTTGATAAACTATGTATGTATAACTAAAAAGAAAGAGGAAATAACTAATCGACTAATTTGTCTATCTTTGTTTTAACAATTTAGTTCAACGATATATTTAACTCTGGTTGACACATGTTGTTATAAAAGAAGTGTTGGAACCGTATCATAACAAAAACCTTACCTTGTTACCACAAATTTCAGGAAAAGCTTGTGGTAACAAGGAGTATTAATCTTGAAACATGAAAACAATACTTTCCTTCCTATATATTCATGTAGGCAAGAGAAAGTATATATACTCGTATATAGTGGCGACTATTTACAACACTATGGGTCGTTTGTCGCAGTCAAAACGCCATTTTTGCCTGTCTTGCCATGACTCCTCCTCCATGTTTCTTCTCCCCATGGCTCTGTCAATACCTTCCATCCATCTCCCTCTCGGTCTTCCTCTTTTTCTATTTCGCTGCGGTCTCCAGTTCCATGCCTTCAGTGGGATTCGTACGTTGCTCATTCTTCGCATGTGACCATACCAGTGCAGTTGTTTTCTCTCAATACGGTCTATTATTGAGTCTTCAATGCCCATTATTTCTCTTACTCTTATATTCGTTACCCTATCTCGTAACGTCAATCTGCAACATCTTCTCCAATATCTGTTCTCCACTGTACTGATTCTATTTTTCATGTTTTGTGTAATGGTCCACACTTCTGCCCCATATGTCACCGCACCTTCCACTATTGCTAAAAATATTCGTTTCTTTATGTCTTTTCTTATGTTGAGACTCCACAGAATTGAGTTCAGTTGACCAGTTAATGCCTTTCCTTTCACAATTTTATTAGCTATGTCTTTTTCGTCCCTTCCATTTTTTTTAAACGTCACTCCTAAATATTTATACTCTTCAACATTCTTAATGATGCTTCCGTTTACATTAAGGTCTCTTCCATCTCTTCCAATAACCAAGTACTGCGTCTTTTCCGTGTTCACCTCTAGCCCCCATTTATCATACTCCTCCATTAATTTTCGCAACATGTATTCCAAATCTTCTTCATCCTCAGCTAGAACAACCTGGTCGTCAGCAAACAAAAGTGTATGAATGTAGTCTCTTCCCAACTGGACTCCCATATTCCTACATTTTCTACACCATTTTTCCAGTGCCGCATTCATGTATATCTTAAACAGGGTAGGAGATATACAACACCCCTGTCTCAAACCTTTGTTGACAAGAAACATGCTTGACACCCCTTCTCGACTTTTCACGTAACTCATATTATCTTCATACATCTTTTTTACTGCGTTGATGTATGTATTGTTTATTCCACTTCTCTCCATGGCTTCCCATAATCTGTTTATTGGTACACTGTCATAAGCCTTCTTCAAATCAATGAAGGCTATATGGAGTTCACTGCCATGTCCAATTGTTTTTTCAATCAGTTGTTTCAAGCAGAATATATTATCAATACAGGACCTTCCAGCTCGGAACCCACTTTGTTCTTCCTGATCTACTATTTCCTTTTCAATTCTATCTCTTAGTATTCGTCCATACAATCTACCGGTTGAAGCTGTAACACTCAGTCCACGATAATTGGAACACTCTCTTTTATCCCCTTTTTTGTACAGTGAACTAATGTGGGCAATCTTCCATTCTGTAGGTACATCTTCCCCTTCAATACACTTTTGAAATAAGGTTACTACATATTCTATAACCACATCGGGAGCATTCTTATATAGTTCAATCGGTATACCTCCAGGACCCGCTGCTTTATTACCTTTCATTACATTAATTGCATGTTTCACTTCATCCTTCTCCACAGGTTCCGTTTGATTCATTTCCTCTATTACATCATACCTAACCTCTTTGAATTCATTTCTATTTTCTGTCAACAATTCTTGATAATACCTTTTCCACATTTCTTGTCCAATAGGGTCGATTGTCAAAGTTTCTTTTTTATTTTTTCTTAATTTTTTTAAAATATCCCACGCTGCTCTAGATCTGGATCCTCCTAACTGGCTATCAATATCCGTACACGTCTTGTCCCAAAATACATTTTTTGCTACTGTTACTTCCTTTTTTACAAGATAACAAAACCTTCTGTATAACTGTTTATCATGATCATCTTTAGTAGAGAGCCATTTGAGGTACGCTTTCTTCTTTTCCTTCACTAAATTCTCCAGTTCTTCATTCCACCAATAGTTCCTTCTGCCGTTTACTTCTTTCCGTCTTTGTTCTCCTAACGCTTCTTTGGCTGCTTCATGTATCCATCCTTTTAACTGGTCATACATTTGCTGTGGAGCACCTAGTGGTGGTTCTACCCTTGAAGCCAATCTTAACCCATAAAGAAAGACTGTGGATTCATTTTGTAAGCTTTCGATATTATATCTTACTTGTTGTACTTGTTGAAGTTCATCTGAATTTTTATTACATCCTACAAATTTCCTTCTCATTACCAGCCTTGACTTGAGTAAGAAATGATCAGATCCACACACTGCGCCTCTCTGCACTCGGACATCCAGTACCTTTATACAAGATCTTTGCTTGGTTATTACATAATCTATTATTGATTTAAGTCCTCTGGTACTTCGTTGCCATGTAAACTTGTGGATGTCCTTGTGTTGGAAGAAACCGTTTAGTATCTTCAAGTTGTATTGTTGGCACATCTGTATCAATCTCCGACCGTTATCATTTACTATGTCTTCTCCAAACTGTCCTACAACTTCGTCCTGTGTTTTCTTTCCTGTTCTTCCATTCATGTCTCCCATCAATATTATTTCGTTTCTTTGCCCTATGGTGTCTAAAAGTTCCGTCAATTTCTCATAAAATTCTTCTTTTACCTCAAAGGCAGCATCATCCGTAGGGGCGTATCCTCCTACAATGAAATATGTCACACTTTCTGAACTTTTTATTTCCAAAGTTATTATTCTCTCATTTATCGCAGTCCAGTTCTTTATAAATTTTTCTAACTTCTTACTTACTACTATTGATACTCCAGATTTAGCTCTTTTCTCTTTATCCACACCACTGAAAAAATGTAAATACTCTCCCTTTCTTTCATTTCCATAACCTTTCTTCTTTGTTTCTGTTAGAACTACAATATCCATATTCTGTTTCTTTATTTCCTGGAAAACCTCTTCTTCTTTTGTCCTAAGTCCTTGAACATTCCAGCATCCAAAATTCATTAAATTTTTCCGTTTCCAATTTTATTTTCCGTTTAATTCCGTTCCAGTATTAATCTTATTAATAAATTAAACTATATATAAATAATTTAAAAAAACAAATTAAAAAAAACTTTTAGTTACATTACATATAATCTACACTATATTTTTATATCAAAATTTAGGGTAGGAAATGGGAAGGTTTTTCTATTGATTTGAAATATTAAACCCGCCGGGTTGATCTAGTGGTAAAATCGTCACCGTTAGTCAGCTGTTTAACAGCTGATTTTCGGAGATGAAAGTTTCGTGGTTCAAATCCCAATAAGGGTAGTTAATTTTATATGGATTTGAATACTAATCAGTGGTTACCAGTGGATTTTGATGGTTGGGGCTCAATCAAGCACACCTTCTTAGGAATGGTCGGCCTGAGTCTGTACAAAGTTAAATCTTATTTACACGTCTTACATATTATCATGTCATAAGGTTGCTTATTGCTCTAAATTAAACAGATTGCATCGTAGACACATTAGGGATAAAAAAGAGAGGCTAAGGGGAACTAAACAAAAACTTAAACAAAGAGAGCTAAAATTTTAAACATTAACTAAAAATTATCTTTTATATCGTTTAGATTTATAACTTTCTGTAGACACCTGATCGAATTCGGGTCAAAATGTATGTTAAACTAATGTGGTTAAGATTTGAAGGAAAGACCAATTTTCCGAAAGATTTTATACCAGAAAATATAACGTCACAATATAAAAACTTCACTATTGTTATAAATAACATCGCTAACAATTTTATATACATATACTGTACAAATGTATTATAGCCTACAAAAAATAACACAATAAAGGACCAACTTCCTGGAAGTTTACAATAACAAATGTTTCATTAAATGTAAATACAGAATAAAGTAAATAAATTTCTGTAATAATGATATTTGTTAAAAAAAACTCAATGACTGACAATATTTTATTTCCGACAAGGTAACCTACTACTGTATTCATTTGAAGTACATTCATTAATGAGAACATGCTGTATGTGGTATCAAACTATTGGTAGCGTATGCAGTGAAATTATGCAAAAAATTACATTTTATTGACTATGTGTTTTATAATAGTTTAAAAAGTAATAATAAGTAAAAAGGTGATAATACTATTCAACTAAAAATCGGGTATCTGGGTTTGATCCTAGTTACAGAGTGGTACACCGTTATTACACCAAAAATGTTTTCAACACAAAAAACGAATAACCTAAACCCCTAAAGGGTAGCCGCTAACTACTTCAACAAATGCAACATTAAGCAAAAGGATATTAAATAAAAAATAATAACTACATAATAAGTTTGCGTGCTCATAGTGTTAGAATAAAAGGCACTAAATTGAGCTATATTAGGGGAAGGGCAACTTCAGTTCAGTGGTCACCAATGGTTGTGGTCCATTGGTGACCACTCTTGGCAATATTCTTTTTGTATGCAGATCTTATTTTTGTGTGTGACGTCAACACGACATATTCTCTGAAAAGAATTGATGCTCGCTGGACAAGTTTACGGCCGCGATCAAGCTGAAAGCAACTCGTTGTAGCGCCGCCCTACAGTACTTTGGAACTGTTGCTACATTTTATTGCTCAAACCTTTTTGAGCACCATAATTAGCATTAGATGCCCATAACAGACAGGTGGAATGTCAAATAATTATTTACACTCAATCTGTTCGTTGCAGGGCTAAAATAAATAGTTCTGTTTCTTATCACATGGTCAGCCAATTAAATGACTAAATCATTCAGAACAGAAGAGGTAGAAGTGTAAAAGACACTTCAGAGTTATCTCCTCTGAAAGTAATGAATTTCATTATACAGCCAGACCCTGTGGTGAATGAAGTGAAGGTGTCATTTGCAGAGTGGAAAATATGTGCTTTTCAGAGGGCCCGGTATGCTGATAAGCGTACTTTTGCATTCAGCGAGGAAGGCAATTGTAAACCACCTCACCTCTCGTTTTACTTAGTAAAACCTCTACAGGTTCAAACAAGCCTTTCGGCTGATGACCTAAACAAACAATTAGCATTAGGACTTAGCATGATAGCCATATATACATTTTTACAATCGGCCTAAGTCAATCAAGATCAAGGTCCTACCTAGGTCTAAGAAAAGAGTTGACCGGACCGTGGCAGGTCTCATCAAAATTTTAAACGGAGCTTCACCAAATTTAGTTTGAAGACCACTGTACAATTGGTTAAGTTCGTTTCATACGCAGACAAATTTGAAGAAGAGATGAATATAAATGTAAATTTAAGCGTAATACAGTTTTTAGGTTTGTATCTGTAAAAATATCGTAAAATATTATAATCCCTACCTATTTTAGTACCTAGGTTGCAACATTACATTTTCTTTGTCATCAGTCTCTCGACTGGTTTGATGCAGTTCTATCTTGCGCAAGTCGTTTCGTATCAACGTACCTGCAATACCCTACATATTTTGTAATTTGGTTTATAAATTCTAATCTTTGCCTCCCTCAATATTACCCTCCATTATTGATAGCCCAATACCTGGATGTCTTAAGATATGCCCCACTATCCTATCCTTTCTTCCGGTAAGATGCTTCCATATACTTCTTTTTCCATCCACTCGCCTAAAAACATCTAAATTACTTATTTTGTCCACCCAACTAATCTTTAACATTTTCCTATAACACCAAAGTTCAAAAGCTTCTATTCTCTTCCTTTCTACAGCCCCTATCACCCACGTTTCACTCCAAACATAACAACATTACATACCAACAGGATAAAGATGCTTAAAATAAGATGCATCGATTTCAACAAATATGCGGAACTATTTACAGAACCTTAAAAAAACAACACCAGCAAAAACACGAGGTTGAGTTTTTATAAAATAATAGCAATACCGACCCTACTCTATGGTAGTGAAACTTGGATACTATCAAAGCGAGAGGAGAGTAGATTGCAAGCATCTAAAATGAAATTTCTTCGACATACGTATGGGTTTAGTAGAGAAGATCGTTACAGGAATATCGAGATAAGGAAAGAACTCAACGTCTTCTCTATAAACGACAGGGAATCTCAGAACAGAATGAGGGAGGATAGGATACCTATGCAAACACAACAATATCAACCGGAGGGAAAGAGAGAACGAGGAACCCCGAAAAAGCGATGGGCCGATTTGAAAAAGTTCGAAACAGGCAGAGATGCCTAATCCTTGAAAGGCAGAAGATTATTATTATTATTATTCTACACAAGAAATAACTTACATTAGAACAGTTAACTTGTAGACGTATTAAAACTGAACATTTTGTTGTTATCTTTACAGAAACAGAATCATTTCCAACAATAATTTAACCGTGTTTCACAGAAACAAACCAAAATAGACAAATTTTAATATATAGTAACTATGTATGTAGTATTAAAATAGTAAGTTATTCTATTAGTATTTGACTCGAAACAAATAAAGTAGAGTACAACAATAATACATTAATAGTTAATTTCACACAACATAAATCCATTCAGCGAATTAAAATGAGTAAAAAAATTAATGAACTTCCTTCTGTTTGGTACGTACAGAGTACAGTAATAAATTACTATCTGTCTCCCATTCTGTTTTTATTTTATTTGGGTTACTATACGAGAAACATAGTGAAGTGTTTCAAAAATAAACCGAGTGTTTGCCAACAAAGATCACGCAGTTCTAGTAGATTACTCCGTTCCATATTTCCAGCATAAAATAAACAACAAACGTTTGTTATCCGCAGTATCACGCAAATAACACAGAAGTCAAAAAAACTGGTGTGAAACACTCACACAACTTTCTCTTGTCAATGTAAATAATTAACAATATAACTAAACATTAGAAACAAACTAAAACAAACAAGTACTAAAACATTAGAAATAAACAAAAAAACTAACATCAATAAACATAACCTAATTTTAATCATGGCTGAAAGACGTAAAATAAAAATCAACTTCAGTTCGGATTAAAAATACGGAAAATCACTTTAACCTTAAACTAGGCTCTGTAGAGAAAAATGCTCTGAATAAAAGTTGTAGATCTTTTAATTCCCTATAAATTTTATTATATACATTTTTGTCGTAAAATGCATACTAAGGCTGAAATCGTAAAAAAAAAAAATCGATTTTTTTTACACGTTTTCATGAGAAAAAAACAGAAAATCGCTAATTACCGCTAAACTAAGCGTTATAAAAATGTTGTAAAAAATGTTTGAACTGAAGGTTGTAGGATTTTAAATACTCTACAACTTTTATAATATACATTTTGCGCTAAAATGCACGCCGCAATCTTAAAATACCTTTTTTTTACGAGAAAACAGCCTTTCCAATAATTTCAGCAGGGATGATGCCTACCCTATCTTGTAGAGCATAAAAAATTTAGCAAACGATGCGATTTTTAAAAAATCGTAGGACCCGTTTTTAGAAAGTCGCAAAAAAGTGAAAAATGACACAAATAAACTACTACTTCCGGTTGACAAATTTTGATGAAAATGTTCGCGTCGGGTCCGGTAGTGGTGTCTAACTCAAGTTTCAAGTTCGTACGATGTTACGTTCTTGAGATATTCTGTTCACCCACACACACAGACCAATCGCTAAAAACATGTTTCTTTTGGGTTCAGGGGGTCTGAAAACGTGTAGATCCGGTGAAAACTCGATTTCGAAAAATCGACATGAAACAATTCTTTCCTTCCTACATATTCATATAGGCAAGAGAAAGTAAAAAGTAATTACTGTGAATTGGCGAATAAAAAATTTGACCTAAATACAAATTTAATTTAATTTAAGGAGAGATATTTTTTCCAAACAGTATGCTGGCAATATTAGCAGAACCCTCGGCAGAAGAACAAGAAAAGTAACTCGGATTTTACAAGGTGATGGATACTCCGGTTCTACTCTATGGAAGTGAGACGTGAATTAATACCAGACCAAGAGGGTACAGTACAGGCGGCAGTGATATGATTCTAGCGTAAAACAAAGGGTTGCAGTCGTAGGGACCAACTAAGAAATGAGGACATCAGAACGGAATGGGATGTTTACAACCTGAATGGGAAGATTGCAGAACATCGAAATCAATGGAGGGAGCACGTAGAGAGAATGCCTGAGGGAAGGATTCCCCTTAATATGTTTTGCAATGTAGTCCAGTGGGGAGGAGAGATGTTGGGAGACCACAAAAGAGTATAATACTGTTGGACTATCTGAACGGATCAGCCGGATAGTCGCGCGTAATAAAGTTGCAACGGTTAGATCGTATTTATTGACGTGGTCTCCGACCTCATTTGTTATATTTTTTATTTGTATTTATGTGTGATAACGTGAGAAGTTCATCCTGAAGATGTCTCCAAATGAGACGAAATATATCTTGATGTAATATTTTGAGTTGAGTATTGTACATTAATTTTGTTTGGCTCTTTCTGTCATTTATTACATACAAACAAAGGAAACAATCTTTAATAAAATAATTATTTATATTTATCTTTACATGTCCTATACTCCCATTTTGGAGACTCCTAGATGCAGTAAAAATTAATAACTGAAAAGTTTGAAAATACCGACATAGGAAATAAAGGAACATCATGTCAGAATAACAGCTTTTTACCAAGGACAATACTTTTTTTAAAACCACAGAGTTAGTTTCGGGTGGTACAAATAGAAGCTTGTAATAACCAAATATCCAAATCTAAATTATTGTTAGCAAATATTGGTACAATAAACATTCGTTATACGGTGACCACTTATATTACATGAGTTCTTCAAATATGTATTTTATAAAGAATTTATAAGCTAAATCAAATTAGTTACCACACCTTTAGCTAACCCCACTGCTGACGTTACTTATAATAATACTTTCAAAATTAATAAACACAATAATCATTACACAACTAAGGCAGAATCTTTAAAATTATAAACTCACGTGAAGCCACATTACAAAAGTTGAAACCGAATTCAGCAACACTTACCTGAAAAAGAAAACAATTTTGAGTTTTTTAAAACAAAAATAAAAACTTACAAGTAAATTCAGATGATAAGAATAACCACGACAAAAAAATTATTAAAAGTCAACACACTTTAGGTCGGCATTGTGGCCCAAAGATAATAGAGTCGTAAAAATTACACGTTGAAAACCAAACGATTTCGTACCTTAATCAATAGTGTTTGGCAGATGCGACTTTATATAAACATAAAAACAAAAAAACTTAATTTTCTGATTATTTACCAAGACGACCGAAAATTTGTCGAGTAAAATTAAACTTGCAAGTTATTTCTAATCCCACGGTATATACGAGATGTATAGATACTGAAGTCACGAGATAGCCTTTTGCGTATGGATGGGGTGTGAGGAAGGGAAGTGAAAAATTGACAGTGCTGCCAACCTCAACGGTGAGACATTACTCGTACATTTCACGACCGTGCAGTTTCTACTTACATTTTGTACGCTGTGGTTTATTCCGAGAAAATGTTTCTTCATAAACCTTATAAGAAATAAAAGTGACTTGTAGTAATATTGCCTATAGCATAATTACATGACTATAAATGTTTAATTTACAATCAAACCAGGTACCTTATTCCATTAGAACAAATTTTTTTATGAATGAATCTCCTTCTTTACAATCGCCGTCACCGGCGTCTTCACTATCAGTCTCACTAGTATATACCTAACCCTTTCCTTTTTTTACCACGTGTCAACAAAACCGTTGAAGAATAGCTTCTTCACGTCTTTAATTTCCTTCTTTATTTTTCGAATTGGGAAAAGAGAAACATCACAGTAGTTAGCCACTTGCTCATGGCTTTTGTTAAGAGGCAGGGGAAAGGTTTTTGTTCAGCTTTAACTTCACAGAAATTTATTACACTGCTTATTAGATTTCGTCCAGCACTGTGAATAGTCTGTCCACGTTTTCAAGAAGCTAACATTTCTCTATACGGTAACAAACAGTTAACATACAAAAGGTTCCACGATACTCTGGGTATAGTATAAATTGTTATGTTTGTTGTACTGAAATTAAAGCAATCGCGCATGCGCACTGATGCTTTTCCCTCTTTACCCCTCGATGCAAACAAGAGCAAACTCGTGACTCAAGTAACTATATCTTCCGCATGCTCCACACTACTCTTGGCATCGACGTCGCGTCGTGCGTGGCCCACAGAACAGACCGGGCAACCGGGACTACAGCTATAATATTGTATAATTTATACTATTGAAAGCTTTTTACTTTCTGTTGGCTATATGAATATACAGGAAGGAAAGTATTGTTTTCATGTCGATTTTTCTAAATCGAGTTTTCACAGGATACAAGACCACCCGAACCCAAAAAAACTGTTTTTAGTTATTGGTCTGTGTGTGTATGTGTGTGTGTGCGCGCGGGGGTTTGTGATAACAAAATATCTACAACAATCCTGAATCATAAGATCATATGACGAGCCTGATACACTGACAAATACGACCATTACATTTCAATTTCAACCCATTAAGAAAAATATTGGTAAACCACCTCACTCCTTATTTAACTTAGCAAAAACCTCTGAGGGTTCACACCAGTCTTTCAGCAGTTCACCTTAACACCAAGTAAGTATTATAAAATATTGCACACTATACCAATGCATTCTCATAAATAAATCACAAAAAATATTATCAACTCAATTAAATAGTAAGTTACTCATTAAATTTCATCACAGATTAACATAAATGGTAACCTGTTATATTAAACTTGTTAACTCTTGCTACATTTTTATTATAATAACATACATAATAAATAAATAAATGAAACAAGTTTTTACGAGCAAATTATTTAAGAATGTAATGTAATACATATACAAACTAGAAACAATTAACATTTTTAAAGCGACCGACATACACGCGTATAACATAAATGAAATAGACTTTATTAAAAGTATTCCAAATAAGCACGTAAATAACTGGTTTTAAAAATGAAAAAAATTAAGAGAAAAATACGTTATAAAAATAAATACTGATTTATACACACTGTGTAATATAAGGAATGGAATTTAGAACGTTCGTTGAACTGTTTAAAATACCGAATTTCTTTTCGTTTTTTTGATTAAAAATAGAAAATATAAACAATAAGTACGACAGTAAATGAGAACTATAACAGATTATAAACAACTTTAGATAAACTTCACTTGAATTAGTCGTGTAAAACGAATAATTAGATGTAGGTTACATGTCTTGTTATCCTGGAATATAATTTAGGTTAAATTTGATAAGATAAACATTCGAGATTATTAGTATTATTTTTTTAATAACCAAAAAATCCGGTGTGAAACACTCACACAACTTTCGGGTCTTTTCTGTTATTCCCCCCTCTCCAGCATAATTTTTCACATGTGGATAATTCGTATGTAGGTATTGTTACAATATTTTTAAAAATAAAAACGAGAAAACTATTTAAACGATTCATATATCAATATTTTTCAAGTTAGCGTTAAAGGTTTTTCCTTTTTTAAGTTAACCTTAAACTTTATTTATTTAATGATGTCATGTAGGTAACTCAATGATTTTATATTTCATTATTACATACAGTAACAATGTTGAGAGAAAGCAATGTATTTACCCTACCTATATTTAACCTTAACTTGAATAATATTGGTGTAGCATTTAAAAAAATATTTTTCCCGTTTTTATCATTAAAAATACTGTAAGATTGCACACAAAATATTCAAAAAATGTGAAAAATTTATGCTGGGGAGAAGGGAATAACAGAAAAGACCCCAGCTTTCTCTTACAAATGCAGATAATGAACAATATAATATTAGTAATATAACATTAAAAATAGACAAAAAATATTATTCTCAAAAAACATAACCTCATTTTGATCTTGAGTGGATAATGCAAAATGACAATCAACCTCAGTTTGGTTTAATACTACGAAAAATCACTCTTTGACGCTAAACTAGGCACTGTAGAGAAAAATGCTTGAAATTGAAGTTGCAGATCTTTTATTTTACCATAAATTTTATTATATGCACTTTTGTCATAAAATGCATACTAAGGCTGAAATCTTAAAAAATTCATTTTTTTGCAGAATTTCATGGAAAAAACAGAAAATCACTAATTACCGCTAAATTAAGCGTTATACAAAGAAATGTTTGAAATAAACGTTGTAGGTTTTTAAATTTTCTACATCTTTTATTATATATACTACTTTTGCCCTAAAATGCATATTAAGGCTGCAATCTTAAAAAAAAAAAATTTCCATGAGAGAACAGCCTCCCTAAGAATTTCAGCAGACTTGGTCCCTACCCTATTTTGTAGAGCATAAAAAAATGTAGTAAATGAGGCAATTTTAAAAAAGCCGTTTTTGAGAAAATTGCAAAAAGTGAAAAATTACAAGATAAACTACAACTTCCAGTTGACCTATTTTGATCAAAATATTCGTGTCGGGTTCTCTAGTGGTATTTAACTTAAGTTTCAAGTTTCAATTTCTTACGATGTTCAGTTTTTGAGATATTCTGTTCATACACAGACCAATCGCTTAAAACATGTTTTTTGGTCTCAGGGGGTCTGAAAACGTGTATATCCGGTGAGAACTCGATTTCGAAAAATCGATATGAAAACAATTCTTTCCTTTCTTTATATTTATATAGGCAAGAGAAATAAAAATGTACAAGCTTTTAATGGCAAATTTAACAATGAAAGAACAGACCTTTCCGATTCCTCTTAAATTAATAATTTCCAAATAATTTATTAACGTTAGTAGAAACACTAATACAGTATTTATTATGAAGATGATAAAGTTTCTTTTCAAAATTTATTTTTGGAAAATATCCTCTTGAAAATAGCTTTAAATGAAAAAATATATTCGAACTACACATATTTTTAAGATTTCCTTTATGACAAAATTTCTTACAAACTGTTAACTAATTCATAACCGGATCTAATTGAAAAAATATATTTATACACATTTAAAAATTTAACATACATACATGTAAATTTTTCTAATCGTAAATAACCTTATAAAATTTGATATCTTAATGATATTATTTTTTGTATTTCGTGAATAGTCTCTGTTTTGTTTTTTAAATTAGTAATTCTTTCATCGTTTCTCTTTTTTTAATAAGTTAATTGATCGATAAAAAACTGTTAAGATGACAATCAATTAATTTAATTTCAATTAATTAATAAAGATTTAATAGAATTTCTGGTACAATACATGGAAATTTGAAGGGAAGGGCCCGAACTGGCACATTTAATTAAGTTCTATAAGACACTGCCTGTCCCCAATACTGACATAAATATGTGAAGCCTGAATGTGGAAGAAATATGAAAATTCCATTCAGTTGGCAGAAATACGTAGGGGCTGTTTTTGTAGTAGATTGGATCGGTTGAGAAAAGAGGATATACGGCGAGAGTTAGATGTGTTTTCTCTTGAGGAGACAATGAAGTACCTCCGAAAATGAACTGATCATTTTGGAAGAATGTCTCCACCCAGGATTCCTAGACTGGTCAGAAGTTATAGGCCGATTGGACGTGGCGGTCCGGAGCGACCGGTGGTTAGATGGATGCCGGAACAGGTCTTCGGAACTAATCCTTGATTGGTGAAGAACATTAATTAATAATAGATATGGTTATCCTAGCCAAAGATTCTGCATGTGCATAGTTTCCCTTGACCACTTCAAGTAAATGCTTTATCAACCCACTTTTTGTGTTCTGTGCAGTAGCATAACCTTCCTAATCATTATCCAAACATTTTATAAGTCATACTTTTTTTTTGTCATCAGTCTCTCGACTGGTTTAATGCAGTTCTCCAAGCTGTTCTATCTTGCGCTAGTCGTTTCATATCTACATACCTGTAACACCCTACATCTTTTGTAATATGCTTTATATATTCTAATCTTTGTCTCCCTCTATAATTTACTCCCTCAATATTACCCCTCCATTATTGATAGCCCAATACCAGGATGTCTTAGGATATGCCCCACTAGCCTATCCCTTCTTTTGGTAAGATGCTTCCATATACTTCTTTTTTCATCTACTCGCCTAAGAACCTCTAAATTATTTATTTTGTCCACCCACCTTATATTTAACATTTTCCTATAACACCACATTTCAAAAGCTTCTATCTTCTTCTTTTCTGCAGCCCCTATCACACACGTTTCACTTCCGTATAATGCTACACTCCAAACATAATGTTTTAAGAATAAGTCATACACATAATGTAATTATATTATTTTACGTGACAATACAAAGTTTATTGCATCAAAACTGAATCAAACTGCATCTCTTCTGAAATTTATGTAAATAGCCATACAATATTATAATATTTTACAATATTTATTACAATATTTTTTTTAATACAAACTACAATAAACCTGAATTGTGCATGCATTAATTGAATTAATATAACTGCACAATAAATTCAATTCCAGACCAATTATGGAAATTAAATTATTAATAAATTTTAATACCGGCTTAAATATTACATTTATGTAACCAATTTATTTTTACTATTTCAATTTATGTTCGTACAAAAAATATTAAGTAACATCATAAAAACTGATAAAAAATTAGGCCATCAATGTCATAATATTTAAAAACCAGAAATTATTTACAAATTTAATAAAAGAATTAGTGTTCACGTCTACGTAGATTACTTAGAAAAATACATAGAACATATAGAAACCCCGTAAAAGGTAATCCGACAAAATATTAGTGTTTAAAAAACCATACATATAATAATAAAAAAGGCGTGGTTATCCACATTATAGTAGGGCTGAATTTAAAATTAATAACAGCTTAATCAAAAGAACTTTCTTTTAAATATATATACTTTAAATTAAATATCAGTTCGATAAAATAGATATTTTATTTAAATTTTTCGATTTCCATTAAGAGAAAACAGAATAGTTTAAAGTTTCATTATAAATGAGATAAGTATAGAATACAAATTATTATACACGTAATTTTTAGAAATCAAATTGAATGTTTTAATTTAATTCGAGGTAAAGAAATATGTAACATAATATAATGCCAGAAACTACTGCCAATACCAATAAAATATCATGAAACATTGTATGACAAATAATAAAAAATGTTCTTAAACACTTGTCGGTTTTATTCTACACAATGCATAAACTGAATACATAAGTACATACGTAATTAGATTTTTCCATTTATTCATCTTGATACGTGTAAAATAGTATGAAAATGTATTAAGATTTAAAACGGTTGCTTTCCACTTTCAATCATTTACTTATCATAATTTTAAGAAGACAACAATTTAAATACGTGGGATACTCAAAAAGTTACGTCCTTTTCCTTTTTAATACAATTTTTTGTACGAATTATAAGTTTGTAATAATTGATACACTTCCTTTACTTTTAGCCCTACGTGCCTGATAAAATTCTAAAGACGTGATTCTTTAGAGTCAATAGGTAACATAAGAAAAAAGTGACATCAAAAGTAGAATTGCTCAATCTAGAAAAGCCTTAGAAATGAAAAACAGCTTACTGACTACAAACATTGATTTACAGATTAGCAAAAATTTCTTAAAACAATATGTTTGAAGTGTAGCATTATACGCGAATGAAACGTGGGTTATAATGGCTGCAGAAAGAAAGAGGATAGAAGCTTTTGAAATGTGGTGTTATAGGAAAATGTTAAAGATTAAGTGGGTGGACAAAATAAGTAATTTAGAGGTTCTTAGGCGAGTGGATTAAAAAAGAAGTATAAGGAAGCATCTTACCAGAAGAAGGGATAGGCTAGTGGGGCATATTTTAAAACATCCAGGTCTTGGTCTATCAATAATGGAGGTTAATATTGAGGGAGTGAATTGGAGGGGGAGGCAAAGGTTAGAATATATAGAGCTAATTACAAAAAATGTAGGGAGTTACAGGTATGTAGATGAAACGACTTGCGCAATATAGATCAGCTTGGAGAACTGCATCAAACCAGTCGAGAAACTGATAACAAAATAAGAAAAAAGCACCCTTAAAACTGATCCTACATAAAGGACACACTATTCATCGTGCCTTGTATAAGTTACAAAAAGTGGTTGGTTAGTACAACTTAGATATATTTGTTATCAAAAATAAGTCAATGGCATTAATTCTTGGTAACTATCCCCGACATTGTAAGTTAATGCTGAATGGTCAAGATGTTAAATACATTAAAGAATGCAAGTTCCTTGGATATCTGAAATCTTAAACTGGTGAATGCACTAAAGGCCAATTGTACTAGCTGCTAGCACAAGTGTCGTGGGAAAGAACAACTAGCAGCTAGTTTAGTTAAAGCGCTAGAATTCGCTAGCGTTAAAGACTTTGAACATTTTTTATTTTACTAACGCTAGTAGGGGGAGAAGTCACGTGATTGACTAGCGCTAGTAAATTAGCGTCGTGGGAATATGTCTTAAATGTAGAATATTACCAACTTGTTTTAACAAGTTCGTATGTGTGGCACGATACTTCGAACCCTTCAAAGAAAATCTTCAAAAGAAAGGATAATGTTCGACATATCAATATTGCTTGAGTCCCAGCTCTGTGTAGTTGGAAGGAATGCAGTGCGCTGTTATAGCAATGTTTCACAGCTGATGCATTCGTAATGGTAGCGTGAACTAACTAGACTAAAAAAATATTCTTATCATCCGGCGCATTAATTTAACAAATACCTACCAAATTATTAACTTGGTCGGATTAATAATATTTAACTTGCTAATTTATATCAAAATATGTAAATAAATAAAATGTAATAAATACAAATATGTAAAATACCGAAAGTTTGAAAGAGAATGTTTTGTCGTTCTCCCAGCATGCGTCACTCATTCATTATACCTCACCCGTACCCTTCACCCCGCAACTACACGGAGCTTGGAACCGCACAATACGTGTCGCTGTACGTCTTTATGGCAGCGAAACAGGGTTCTATCATTCAAAGATATTAGTTAAGTGCAAGCGGCAGAGATGCGCTTTTTACGTAGGATCCTCGATGTTTAAAAAAGTGACCATCTAAAAATTCTAAAATATGACACAGGCTCGGTATTTTCAGTTTAAATGCAAGAACCTGTACACTGTCAAAACTGGTTTGACCATGCTTTCAGAAGTAAAGAAAGTTCACTGTTGAAGAGAACTATTTCGTATGTTCCTGGAGTTGGACGACCATAAAAGAGATGAACTGACCAATTCTGCAAGCCTAATGATTGAAGTAGAAAGATATGAGGACAGACGGAGAAATCGGTTTAAATCTGTACGCTCATGAACTGAAGATTGGTCTGGAAAAACTGAAGAAGAGGAACTAAATTGTACTATATAAAGACAAAGGAAACCATAGTATATCAAGATTAGACGAAACAAAACAACTATAACAGTAGATCCACATTATGTTGAAGTACCATGAAAAATATTCAGAACTTTTTTTTAAAACCTATTTATAATCGTAACAGATATCATGTTACGAGAATGTATTAGATAATTTAATTACATGCCGATTAAAACAAAATGCATGATAAATCATTTCCTTTTGGTGCTGGTTACAATGACATTACAATCTCTCCGGAAAGGGAAATTAAACGCCCTCTTTCCTTCTTATTCAATAATTTAAAATAAAAAAACAAAATCATTCAGTTCAGAGTTAATAACATCTAATTAATTAAAAGTTATCTTTTATGAATACAAAAAACTTAAGAATGAAAGTTGGTCCCCGGCAAACGTCTGAACTTTTGTATTATGTAGACAGGACCTTAAAACGATGGTCATTATCGTCAAAAAAAAGCTACTTTATAGAGCGAGAAGAGAAGTTGTTGGGCCTGCGGGCTTATTGCTAGCCTCAGAGAGGTAACAAAATTATTTTTGAAACATCAACAGGTGAATAAAACTTACTATTATTACGAGGGCCGTTTTTCAACTTCCGATAGGGCATAAATAAAAGACAAGTGAATATAGAAAAATTCTGGTGTGAAACACTCACACAACTTTCTCTTGCCAATGCAAATAATTAACAATATAACCTAACATTAGTCATAAAACATCAGAAATAAACAAATAAAACATAAAAGTAACGTAATTTTAATCATGAGCGAAGGACGCAAAATGAAAATAAACTTCAGTTTGGCTTAAAAATACGGAAAATCACTTTCACGCTAAACTAGGCTCTGTAGAGAAAAATGCTCTAAATAAAAATTTTAGATCTTTTAATTTCCTGTAAATTTTATTATATACATTTTTGTCGTAAAATTCATACTAAGGCTGAAATCTTTAAAAAAATCAATTTTTTACACCTTTTCTTGAGAAAAAAAACAACAGAAAATCGCTAATTACCACTAAACTAAGCGTTATAAACAAAAATGTTTGAAATAAAAGTTGTAGGATTTTTAATTCTCTACAACTTTTATTATATACATTTTTGCGCTAAAATGCATATTAAAGCAGCAATCTTAAAAAAAAATTTTTACGTGAAAACAGCCTCTCCAAGAATTTCAGCAGACATAACGCCTACCCTATCTTGTAAAGCATAAAAAATTTAGTAAACGAGGCGATTTTAAAAAAAATCGTAGGACCAGTTTTTAAGAAAATCGCAAAAAAGTGAAAAATGACACGAATAAACGACTACTACTTCCGGTAGACCGATTTTGATGAAAATGTTCGTGTCATATCCGGTAGTGATGTCTAACTTAAGTTTTAAGTTTCAAGTTACAACTTCGTACGATGTTCCGTTCTTGAGATATTCTGTTCATACAAACACAAACCAATTGCTAAAAACATGCTTTTTTGGGTTCAGGGGGTCTGAAAACGTGTAGATCCAGTGAAAAGTCAATTTCGAAAAATCAACATGAAAACAATACTTTCCTTCCTATATATTCATATAGGCAAGAGAAAGTAAAAAATGTTTGATTATTAAAAGTTACAAATACTTTTGGCTATTTTTCGACATAACCACCCCGGCGTAGAAGCCAGTAACGCTAACTACTACGCCAACGGGCCGGCCAGAGGCTTTACTAAGTAAAAAGAAAAGTGAACATGTCTTCCTCACCGAGTGGAAAAGTATGCATATCAGCATAGAGACCTTCTGAAAAGCATCTACTTTCTACTCTTGAAATGACACCTTCACTTCATTCACCACGGGGTCTCGCTGTATAATGAAATTAAACTCTCACAGGAGATAACCCAAGACTAGATTCTTTTATACCTCTACCTCTTCTGTTCTTAAATGCTTCAGTCATATAATTGACTGACCATGAGATAAGAAACCGATTAACTTTTTGAAGCTTTGGAACTAGCAGATCCAGCGCAAATAATTTAACACTCCACTTGCCTTTTACGGGCAGTAACATCTACTACTGTAGTGAATTTATAAACTTTAATTTTAGCGCTTAGACACAAGTGATCTTAATTAAAATATTATAATCTTTTTTAGACCGAACGTATAAAACAATCATTTCGATTTTCAAAACTAGATTGTTATTCATTCAGGAAAGTATAGAAACAAAGGAAATGGTTTACAGCTGACATCCTTTATTTTATCCTTAACCGAATTTCAGTTTCTTAAGTAATTAGCAAATTAGCGACCAGTGATTAAGAACAAATCAATCAGTTCAGGTTAATCCAATCACATAGAATAAATTGCAATATTAAAAGTGATTTTCATAGTTACGTTTCCATAAATAGATGTTACGTCTTAAAACATTTCATTTGATAACCTTAAAACGGATCCCAACGTAATCTCTTATAAGGAATAAAAATATTTAATTACACTGGATATAAACCGTAATTAAAATGTATGCCGAATAATAAAAATAATAACAGTCATTAAAATGTAATGTTTTTACCACATAAGAATTAACATACATATTTACTAAACTAATCTAAAATAATGACAGTGATAATAAACGTTAATTTATTAAAATGAAAGAAAGCAATCAAATTGCATAATCTAACATTAAATAATATTGGTCAACATTTAATATTACTTATAAGGAGTGTAATAAAATAAAATGTTGAAATCAATCTCATGTTGTATAAAATGGAAGATGAATATTGCACATAACATCTTTCCTTATTTTACTTTATTTACATCTTCATTTAAGATACTATCTAGCTTCGAATTGGTTAATTAGGTAATATTAATAAATAATATAGAGGTTATAACGCGGGTGTAAGGAGTCATTCATTGACCCGTGTTATATCACCACCGCGTTATAAACGAAGTCAGGAATTTTCGTACTTGCTACAAAACATACTTTGCGCTTACGAGTGGTACAGTTGCCAATATCATCAAATTATAATTATTATAAATCTTTAAAAATACGTATTGCGTACAACCTAAAAGCTAAGGTAAATTTAGGTTCAATTTTAAAGTATGTAGCTAAAGAAAGCACTGTACTGTATAGCTTAGAATACATTTTTATTTATTTATTTTTTTATTTATAAAGGTCGCATCAACTGCTAATGGTTATTAGCGACCACAATAGGAATTATACTAATAACAATAAAAACAACAATTTCAAAAATTAAAACATAAAAAAAGAAAATTAGTAGGCTTATCAGATTTTGTCTTCAACCGCAATATAGCGTAGAAATTTTAAAACTTTGTCGCAACTGTCTTTACACCTAACATTGTTGTGAAACATTTCAGAAATACCAAGAAGTGTACGGGCGCCTTGAAGTTCTCTACATTCTGAAACGATATGAGAAGAAACCGTTGCTTTTGCGTCGCAGAAAGGTCACACTGTCGGCGTAGATTTTGTGAGCAGGTGCTGGTGTGATATAAATGAGTGCCCAATTCGCAATCGACCGAATACATTTTGTAAACAAATTTCAATTCGCTTAATGTGTTTCAAAAATATATGTTTATTTATAAACAAATTAAAAGTGAAGGAAAAATTTGACGCAGGAATAAAATTTTAAGGAGAAACAATAAAAATGCTGAGAATCGTCGGTTATATCGTAGTCGAGACAAAGAAACAACTAAAGTATATCTTAATGGAATGGATGAAATAATCATGAGAAAGGATTACTTCATGAAAATTAATAAGAATAAAACGAAAGTGTTGTGCAGCAGCAAGAGTAGTTTACAAGAAATGGAAAATTGAAAAGCAGGCAACGAAAAAATACAGGAAGTTGGGGAATTCTGCTATCTAGAGAGTAAAATAACACAGGATGGTAAAACCACAAGTGATATCAAAAGTAGAATTGCTCAAGCTAGAAAAGCCTTTGAAATGAAAAACAGCTTACTGACTACAAACATTTATTTATACATTAAGAAACATTTCCTAAAACACTATGTTTGGAGTGTATCATTATAAGGGAGTGAAACGTGGGTGATAGGGGCTGTAGAAAGGAAGAGGATTGAAGCTTTTGAAATGTGGTGTTAAAGATTAGGTGGGTGGACAAAATCAGTAATTTAGAGATTCTTAGGCGAGTTTGCTAGTGGGGCATATCTTAAGACATCCAGGTCTATCAATAATTGAGGGTAATATTGAGGGAGTGAATTATAGGAAGAGGCAAATATTAGAATATGTAAAACAAATTACGAAAGATGTAGGGTGTTACAGGTATGTAGATATGAAACGACTTGCGCAAAAATATAACAGCTTGGAGAACTGCATCAAACCAGTCGAGAGATTGATGACGAACAAAACAAACACGTGTTATATCCAAAAGCGCGGTATAACGAACGGCGTTATAATCAGGGACCACTATTATACAATACTTGATTTGTTTTCTGACAGCAACTCATAATGTACAATAAGTTATACGCCGTTTTCTTATTAATTTAAAATCCACGTTCTTTTCCACGTTAAATGTCTATTCTTAGTAAAAATAAAGAAAATAAAAATCTGGTGTGAAACACTCACACAACTGTCTCTTACCAACGTAAACAATCAACAAGAAAACCTATGTTTAATCATAGGTGAATGACACAAAATGAAAATCAATCTCTAAGGAATTAAAAATACAGAAAATCAGGCCGCCTCCGTGGCCCAGTGGTTTAGCGTGCTACGCTGCAAAACTAAGGTCCCGAGTTCGATCCCCGGCCAGGGTCTGGAAAATTATCACAAGTTCAAACCCATCGTTCCTTAACCCAACATAGTCGCTAATAACCAAGATGTTGATGCGACTTAAAAAAAAAACTAAATAAAAAAAACGAAAAATCACTATGCCTACTTGACGCAAAACTACGGCTCTGTAGAAAAAGTGCTTGGAATAAAAATTGTAGATATTTTTGCCCATAACAGACAGGCGGAGTGTCAAATTATTTACACTCAATCTGTTCGTTGCAGGGCTAAAATAAATAGTTCTGTTTCTTATCACATGGTCAGCCAATTTAATGACTGAATCATTGAAGAACATAAGAGGTAGAGGTGTAAAAGACACTAATCAGCGTTATCTCCTCTGAAAGTAATGAATTACATATACAGCCAGGCCCTGCAGTGAATGAAGTGAAGGTATCATTTGCAGAATGGAAAATATGCGCTTTTCAGAGGGCCCGGCATGCTGATAAGCGTACTTTTCCATTCAGTGACGAAGCCAATGGTAAAACACCTAACTCCTCGTTTTACTTAGTAAAACCTCTACAGGTTCAAACCAGCCTTTCGGTTGATAACCTAAACAACAGATATTTTTATTACTTATACCTTTGATTTTATACCTTTTTCCGTAAAATGCATTCTAAGGCCGTTTTCTTAAAACAACCCATTTCTTAACGATTCTGATGAGCAAAGTACAAAAAATCACTAATTGATGCTAAACTTGGTTCTAAAGAAAAAGATGGTTGAAATAAAAGTTGTAGGTTTTTACTTTCTCTTTCCTATATAAATATATAGAAAGGAAAGTATTGTTTTCATGTCGATTTTCCGAAATCGAGTTTTCACCGGATCTACACGTTTTCAGACTCCCTGAACCTAAAAAAACATGTTTTTAGCGATTAATCTGGGTGTGTGAACAGAATATCTCAAGAACGGAAAATCGTACAAACTTGAAACTTAAGTTAGATACCACTAGCGGACCTGACACGAACATTTTCATCTAAATCGGTCAACCGGAAGTAGTAGTTTATTCGTGTCATGTTTCACTTTTTTGTTAGTTTCTCAAAAACGGCTCCTACGATTTTTTTAAAAATCGCGTCATTTACTATATTTTTTATGCTCTACAAGATAGAGTAGGCGCCATGTCTGCTGAAATTCTTGGTGAGGCTGTTTTTTCGTAAAATAATTGTTTTTTTAAGATTGCGACTTTAATATGCATTTTAACGCAAAATGTATATAACAAAAGTTGTACAGAATTTACAAACCTACAACTTTTATTTAAAACTTTTTTTGTAGAACGCTTAGCCTAGTGTAGCGGTAATTAGCGATTTTCTGTTTTTTTTCTCACGAAAACGTGTAAAAAAATCAATTTTTTTAAAAAGATTTCCGCCTTATTATGCATTTTACGACAAAAAAGTATATAATCAAATTTATAGCAAATAAAAAGATCTACAACTTTTAATTAGGGCGTTTTTCTCTACAGAGCCTTGTTTAGCGTGAAAGAGTGATTTTCCGTATTTTTAAGCCAAACTGAGGTTGTTTTTTATTTTGCGTCTTTCACTCATGAATGAAATAAGGTTTTGTTTTTGAGGTTACTTTTTGTTTATTTCTAATGTTTTATTACTAATGTTAGGTTACATTGGTCATTATTTGCATTGGCAAGAGAAAGTCGTGCGAGTGTTTCACAACACATTTACTTAATACTTCTCAACGGAAACTAATAACCGCAACAGACGATTATCCATTATCTAT
Organism: Catonia carolina; assembly: GCA_035578175.1. Lineage (NCBI taxonomy): Eukaryota > Metazoa > Arthropoda > Insecta > Hemiptera > Achilidae > Catonia > Catonia carolina. The sequence goes on from JAQMRL010000010.1 coordinate 33,503,714, forward strand.
TTGTTACGTTACGGTGATGTACATAACCACACATGACGTAAAAAATTAATCACCTACGAAAAGTCAAATCAATGATAAAAACTGGTGAAGATAATTTTTGATAGCTGTATTATAAAATATTCTTAGAATAATGCCTATTAAATTGCATTAATCTTGCTCAGGATAGTGATAGCTTGTATTTTTTAATACAAGCCGAAGTGGCATGAGATCACTGTGGTAGGCCTACACACAGTTTGAAATAAAGTATACACTATGCAAATACAAAAGTATAAATAAAGTACTTGCTAGCCTCAGAGAGATGAGTTAAATAAATTAGGTAATTTATTGGATTTTCCCCCGGTTTTCACTTCACACGTTTTACTTTCTTTGCCCAAAATAAAATATAAGTAACAAAAATTATTTTCATGTCGATCTTACACCAGAAAAACACTTTTGTGATCCCCCTAAACCCAAAAAAACATAGTTTTACCGAATAGTTTGCGTGTATGTGTGTGTGAACAAAACAACTCATAAACGTAAAACTGTATGCAATTGAAACTTAGGATTTAAGTTAGGTATCATGAGGAGACTTAACACCAGCAGTCTCATTAAAATCGGTCATCCGGATGTACTAGTAGTTCATTTATGTGATTTTTCATTTTTTACTCAAAAACGGCTCCTACGACTTGAATTGAATTGCTTCATTTTATACAATTTTTGGAAATTTTGAAACTCATGAGAGAGGCTGTGTTTTCGCGGTAGAAAATGGTGTTCTAAGACTGCGGCCTTACGACAAAAAAGTAGACTAGGCCCTATAATTATAGGAAATTTTAAAATCTACAACTTTATTTCAAGCATTTTTTACAGTGCTTAGTTTAGCATCAAATAGTGATTTTCCATATTTTGCTTATTTAAATTGGTAAACAATTTTTTTTAAAGATAGTGGCTTTAATTATAGAGATTTTTTGTTTTAGAGCAAAAAGTACATAGGCCTAAAGAAAATTTAAGAAAACAACAACTTTTAAGCGGTTTTCCCTACAAAGCTTAGATTAGCGTCAAGTACTAATTTTTCAAATTTTTCTTATCTAAGTCCAACCAACTGAAATTAATTTTTATTGGCAGTCATCCACTCATGATTAAACAGAGTTATGTTTCTCATTAATTAGATTTTTCAAAAATTTACAAAAATGCACCTCAACAGTATTACAATTACCATACAAGATTACAGCTTTGAAGGCCTTATCTTATATTAAAAAAATTTTCTACGAGAGAACAGCCTCCCCAAAAATTTCAGCAGTCATGGCGCCTAATCTAATTTTTAAAAAAATCGTAGAAGCAATTTTTGAGAAAATAACAAAAAAGTGAAAAATGAGAAGAATAAACTACTACTTCCGATTGACCGATTTTGATGAAAAAAATAGTGTTGGGTTCTCTAGTAGTACCTAACTCAAGTTTTCAAGTTCGTGCGATGTTCCGTTCTTAAAATATTTTGTACACACACACACCAATACCTAATAAAAACATGTTTTTTTGGGTTTAGGGGGTCTGAAAACGCGTATAATATCCGGTGAAAACTCGAATTCTAAAATCGACATGAAAACAATACTTTCCTTCCTATTTATTCATACAGGCAAGAGAAAGTAAAAATATATGCTTGATTCATGAGCTAGGTCTTGCATCCATAAATGAGTGCACAACCAAGGTGAAGTGCCAAGAACCGAAACAAAAACATCGCACTCCAATGTTATTAAAAGTACAAGTTATAATGTCTACACTACATTTTTTATTAGGTCCGAAATTTCACGAGCAAGTGTCAGTTGTAGAACATTTTAAGCAAGTAATAAAAATATCTATAAAATAATAGTACAGATTAGATAGAACCTAATTTATCATTTTTATCTGTCATAAAAATAAATCAGTTCAAAAGTAGGACAAGGTCTTAGTTAAAATTTCCAAATAAATTCATTTCTAAATATAATCAAAAGTAAGTAATACATATTAAATTCGAATACAAAATAGTTAATACAAATCTCCGAAAATTCAACCGGTTTAAAAAATCCGACTGTACTTTTTAGTAATACGTATAAAAGCTATAAAACACAGTAAAATAGACAAGTAACTGAAAAACTACGGGCATTTTTCCCTGAATACTTTTATCCAAAACCCTGATTTGATATTAAGATTCTCCCGAGGGTAATTGGAAAAAGGTATCTACACATAAACAAAAGTTGTTGTGAAACAATCACCCTAATTTATCTTGCCAATGCAAATACCTAACAATATAACATAAGTACCGTATAACCGAATTATCTACTGCAGAAAAATGAAATTGCAGTTTGATTCTGTTAAAAAGGAGACTGAACCATAATGAAATACTCCACAATGGCTATTTAATGAATTCTGAAAGGCGACAGTGTCAAAGCTTTTGACAATGCGTCAAGTACGAGAAGGGTTTGGTAGGGCATTGGTAAAGTCGTTGGTCTGGAGACCGGTTTTGCGGGCGGGCACTAACACTTAACACTACATTTTTGTACTGTGACATTGTTCGGCTAACTTTTTCACATAATAATATTGGAAATAACTCGGTTACTAAACGGAACTTTCGTTTTTAAACGTTTTTGGTTAGGCTTATACAATATGTTTTAATATATTGACGTATAACGAAGACATTCATTGTTTTTTTACCTTAGAACTCCCCCGCCCGTTTGAGATATTAATTGTTTTTAAATTTTAAGTCGGGGTCCTATAAAAAGCGTTAAACCCATCAAATTTTTTTATAATTTTTAGGATACCAAAAATATTTTAATGACATGTTGTTTAGCAATAAATATAACATAAAAAGCAATAATCCGAAATTTCGGCTTGCACCCATTTCGCAAAGGTGAGCGTACATTTTTTATATCCTAAACGCTGCATCGTAGCAAAAAAGTGATTTGAAAATTTTAGTGCCCCTTCCAAAGTACTTAAAGACCATGTAGCTTAAGTCGCCTTTAACCCACCAGGTCGCTGAGAAAACAAAAAAAACTCTTAAGTAAACCTCAAACTCTTAATACCTTTAAACCTCAAACCTTAAATATTCAGTTTAAATTTTGAAACTTCAGACCTTTGTACTTCAAACATTAACCTAAAACTTCAAAACCTTAAAATTTCAAAATTTTAAAATTCAAACATTAAAACTTCTAACATCATGTTTAAGCTTTCAAATCTTCAAACTTCAAATTATTGTGATCCACCGTTGGCGGCAGATCTTCACCTTATGGCAAAATGCGGGCGCTGCGCACGCACTTCCATGATCCTGATCTACTTATGAATTCTTATCCACCTACGCCTCTGAGGCCGAGAAACGGTAGCGGCGCTTTGGAGTGGCGAGTTATATTTATATAGATATATGAAGTGACATTTATGCGTTATTTTTGAGAAATACGCGATGGCTCTCGATGAAGATTATTGTTGTCACTTGGCATAAAACCATTTTATAATAACTAAATAAGTACTGTATATAAACAAGTGATATTTTCACCCAGAATAAAATCCAGGCAAAATTAAAAGAAAATCAAACAAACTATGAAAAATGTAGAGTAAAATGTTAATGACCCCAAGTGATAATAGAACGAAACATAAATATTCTATACAAATATGACACATATTCGCTGGAGAATGTATACAGTCACATCGTGGTATATTGTTAGCAAGGAATGTTTTGGACGTGTTTGGAACGTCAATCATATTTTGCTGTACGCACTATCCTCTCCCGTATCCATTAATATTCCAAATGTCAGCACGATGATACGTACATGTCTACCACATGCATAACTTTATCTTATATTAGACTACTACGCAAAATTAAACACTGACGCACAGAAATTTCCAGTACAGACGTTCATTTATCTTTATTTCATACTACAATAATAAACTGTACACGTAATAGTCACCATAAATTTAGCACATATAGTTTAAATTATAATTGAAAATCATATGGCTTTGTAACACTGGAGTTGAACCTAATAGACATGTGGATGATATCTGATAAGAGCCAGGACTTTTCATTTAATATTGTGGCCAATTTCAACAATATTTGAACGAATAAGTTTAAGTAAATACTACAAAAATTAATATTAACTTTTCCAGGACATTTCTTTTAACAATAGAGCCTAATACAAAAATGAGTTCAAATAGCATTCGATGATGCAACTATTCTGGTAACGACATTTAGTTTGTTTATTTGGATGTACATCTTATCTTATTTTATAACACTGATACAAAACGTGGTGAAAAAAGATTATAAGTAATTGTGAAATTAATTGATAAAAATCAATTAGTATTATTTTGCGAATTACCTAATTAGCCCAGCCCATCACACTAGTCTGAGGCCTGAGTGAAAAAAAAGTTCTGCGGGACGTGGAGTTCGAGCGGCAAGAGACCTTACACTGTCTTACCTTGAGTATTCAAAAGCGTTCTGCAGGGAGAGCAGCGTGAAGTCAGCGACAAAAGACAGCACCGTCTGGCCAATTTTGAGTACCACTGCCTTAAATTTTAAGTTTTTCTGCTTTAACTACTCTATTTTTGTAAACGCTATGCGAAGAGAACCAAATTTCATGTTTTGTTTGAATTTTTGAATTATTTCTTCAAATGACATCATGCACGCTTTACTGACCGCTGTCAAAGCCAGATTAGTTTGACTTTCATTAGCTCGCGACGCTGAACGCAAACAGGCAAGCTCTTCGCACCGTTGCAATAAGACGCCACTCTGGACGCTTGCGTGCATTAGTATGTGATTGAGAAGAACACTGCACGCCCCGCTCCGCAAAACGCTCGACTAGAGCGTGCATTCAGGGCTTACCCAGTCGTAATAAAATTTTATTCAATATTTATAGAAGAAATAAAACTTCGTTAGACCAATTTATAAAATTTATTGAACATCAACACATTGAAAATATATAATTTTGTTAGATATTTTCTGTTATCCCCTCCCAGCATAATTTTTTCACATTTTGTGGATATTTCGTAAGTAGGTAACTTTACAGTAACTTATTTTTAACAATAAAAACGGGAAGAAACATTTAAAAAAATTATATACGAGTATATTAATATTTTTCAAGTTAACATTAACTATTTTTTTAAAGTTATTAAATTATTTTATAATATTTAATTTAATGTCATGTAAATGAGTTTATATTTCATTATTACATACAGTAACAATATTGAGAAAAAACAATGGATTTACTCTACCTACATTTAACTTTAACTTGAAGAATACTGATGTAGAATGTCTTTTTAAATATTTTTCCCGTTTTTATCGTTAAAAATACTGTAATATTACATACGAAATATCCATAAAATGTGACAAATTATGCTGAGGGACGGGGGAATAACAGAAAAATACCCTAATTGTTAACTAAATTCAAAAGATTTAAAAAAAATAAGAATAATCTATTAGTAATTTATAGTCCTACAATAAAATATAGTAATAAACAAATACAACTGTGACAATAAATGACAATACGTCGTTTACAAGAAAATAAAAAAAATGGATTTTAATTCTTTTTGTAGTGAACAATATGAGAAAATAAACAGGACACATGCAGAAAAAATACCGTTTTTTCTTCTTAAACAGAAATATTTTACATTATCATAGAAAGTACAATGAAACTCAACAACAGCATGAGCAGAACAGTTAAGACATAACCAGCGTGACGTCACTACGGTCAACGTTCTCAAGTAATAACAACGAAGAGTACAGAGTTAAGTATGTACACATTTTACATTTCAGTCTAATTTAAAATGTAAAGAAATAATACAATTTTGTCAATTACAATGAACTGGAGATTCTCAAGTTTTGTTTTTATTTTTGTAGAAGAACACATTCTTTCATAAAAATTAGACAAGCTTTTTTATTTTACAGAAAAAACGATACCAGAATATTTTACATAACCGTAGTTTGAAAAGGAAATTACTTCTGAAAATTTTATGATGTCACACGGATACTTTTTGTAATTTACCAAATTTCTGTTGTACAAAATAACGTGACTAATATGTATTATAAAATAAATTGAACCAATATAAACAATTTATATGATTTGACATTTTAATAAAATAAAATGTTGTAAATCCGCAGAAAACACGGGATCGGAGTGGGTAATTCACCTTTTGAAAAGAGATCCGTGAGATAAAGTTATGGGAACTTATTCACAGACCCCTGAACTCATTTAGAGAGGAGTCCATTGGGCGAGAAAATCTGTATAAATAAAATTGTGATTTTTTCCTGTACAATTTTAAAAATTGCCTCAAATTTTATTTCTACGCCAGATGTACCATGTAAAAACCGAAAATACGTTAAGCTGAATTTTTGTCTGTCTGTTTATCTGTTTGTATTTTACGGTATCACGCACGAACCGCAGAATCAAATTCAATAAATTTCGGTATCTAGGTTCTGGACATAATCGAAATGAAAATAGGCTATACATTTTTTTAAATATCACAAAGAAACTGCAATTAATCATTTTTTACCTTTCTTTATTTTGTAATCGATTCTTTGACGTTTCAAACAACTATTTTATCGCTGTATAATTTTTACTTTCTCTTGCCCTAAATAAATGTATAGGAAAGAAAGTATTGTTTTCATGTCGATTTTTCGAAATCGAGGTTTCACCGATTAAACACGTTAACAGACCCCCTGAACCCAAAAAAACATGTTTTTAGCGATTGATCTGTGTGTGAACATAATATCTCAAGAAGGGAATATTTTACGAAGTTGAAACTTGGAATTTAAGTAAGGTATTACAAATGTAATACCCATGGTACAATCATCTATTCTATAAATCTGGAAAAGCGGTTCAAGGTAACCCATACAATTTCGAACAATTACCAAAAATAACATTAGTGTCATCATTTTTTGAGCAGATAATCTTCATTTAAAAAATAACTTCAAGAAGTCTTTTGAAATATCTAAACTTTCTGCAAAAATATTCGTTAAAATGCCAATGATGCAGTCTTCAATAAGTAACTAACTAATACTACCAGTTTTATTTTCAATGAATATCAATAAAATGTATTTATACATTCGGGCTACATTATGCCATAGCTTTTCATTTCTCTTTTTTACTTGATATATTTGGTTGAAATACTTAACAAGCGTTTAATACCATATACGGCGACGGTTACTTGATTCTGTACACAACAATCAAGTCCCGGGACAAATTTAATGCACAAACTATTCCCATATGGTGACGATATAGCATATATTTTCTTATAAACAAGTTATGTGGGTTGCCACGGCAGAACTGGAATCAACAGGCGTGGCTTTGCTTCCATAGAAAGAACTTCGAATGAGTGAGCGAGAGAAATTGTGCAATGGAAGCCGGTAAGAATGTCTGGTTAAGTGTGCTGCTGTTTCTTTTCTTTACGGACAGCTTTTACAGTTTATAATTAATGTACCTGCAGTTAATTAAATGTATTAACATAACCTATATTGACTGATAGGCTAAATTGGTTATAGATTAAATTAAATAATTAATTGTAGACGGTTTTGGTTTGATCCAATTTACTGAACAGAATTATACAATTGCATTACAGAAACTAAAAAAAAAAATCAAATTAATAAATTTTTACTCTCTTGCCTATATGAATATATAGAAAGGAAAGTATTGTTTTTATGTCGATTTTTCAAAATCAAGTTTTCACCGGATATACACGTTTTCAGACCCCTTAAACCCGAAAACCTTTTTTTTAGCAACTGGTCTGTGTGACTGTGTGTGAACTAAATTCCTCAAGAACGAAACATCGTTCGAACTTGAAAATTAAGTTAGATACCACTAGAGAACCCAACACGAACATTTTCATCGAAATCGGTCAACCGGAAGTAGTACTTTATTCGTGTCATTTTTCACTTTTTGTTATTTTCTCAAAAACGGCTACGATTTTTTTAAAATCGCCTCATTTACTACATGTTTTATGCTCTGCAAGATAGGGTAGGCGCCATGTCTGGTAAAATTCTTGGTGAAGTCGTTTTCTCGTAAAAAAATTGTTTTTTAAGATTGCGACTTTAATATGCGTTTTAGCGCAAAAATGTATATAATAAAAGTTGTAGAGAATTTAAAATCCTACAACTTTTATCTCAAATTTTTTTGTATAACGCTTAGTTTAGCGGTAATTAACGATTTTTTTTTGTTTTTTTTTTCTCACGAAAACGTGTAAAAAAAAATCGATTTTTAAGATTTCAGCCTTAGTATGCATTTTACGACAATAGTGCATAATCAAATTTATAGGAAATTAAAAGATCTACAACTTTTATTGAGAGCATTTTTCTCTACAGAGCTTAGTTTAGCGTGAAAGAGTGATTTTCCGTATTTTTAAGCCAAACTGAGGTTGATTTTCATTTTGCGTCTTTCACTCATGATTCTAATAAGGTTATGGTTATTGAGGTTAGTTCTTTTGTTTATTTCTAATTTTAAGTTATATTGTTCATTATTTGCATTGGCAAGACAAAGTTGTGTGAGTGTTTCACACCAGATTTTTATAGTTGAGTTAGTTTTGATAGAATGAATTTAAATTACAAAACTGTTAACGACCTTCACGATTTTCATCTTAGCAGTTTATTTTTGATTTAAAACATCATAGATTTATGAAACTGAGTGATACAAAAAGACCTTGAATTTTCATTCATCGTTGTAACAGCCTGTATGTCATAGTTTTTCTTAACTGATTCAACGTTTGGATTATGCAATTCGGTAAAGTTTAATTTTAAATAAATTATAAAGTTACGTGCAGAAATAGAAAGTTAAGGTGTACGAGTGCAATATACAGTACGCATTGTATTCTGCTTTTATTCATTATTATTATTTTTCTCCGTTGTCGGCCACCTGTTCTAATTTAAAGGTGAAAATAAGTGAAATAAAATAAAATGAAATTTAATAAAAAAAAAACATTATAAATAAAACTAGGTTAATTCCTAGTGTTACACGAACTGCATTACATAGAATAGATGGCATATAATAATCATAGAAATTACGACTGGAACATTCTCTTATCATAAAACTCTCATGTCGAAAAGTAACACATACTGTAGGTATTTGTAACTTATTTAAAAATAATGGATGTACCCCAGGTGTGGCTATTAATAACGAGACTGACGTTGTAAAAATTTTATTTTAATTTTATACATAATCACTTATTGTCACCTTCAATATACACTCCTTCTCTATCCCTACAACGCTCCATGCGAATTTTACATTGTTGGAAATAATGCTGGAAGTCATCTTCTGTCAGATACTTCAGGACACGTGCCGCTCAAAAATGTTTGAAATGAAGCTCGCAAAAATGTTTGTACTGACACTTTGTACGCAATTGAAAATGATCCAAATTTTTTGGAAACTATAATAACACGAGATGAAACGTGGTTTTTTACTTACGATCCGGAAACGAAGCGCTAATCCATGCACTAGAAGAGAGCAGAACTTTACCGAGAGCCACAAAAGCTCGAATGAGCAAATCAAAATTTAAAGCAATGATTGTTTTTTTGATATCCATGGGATTGTGTACCTTCACTGGGTTCCTGAAGGTCAAACAATTAATCAATATTGCCAACTTGAGGTACTTTCTAAACTACGTCAGAGTGAAAAAAAAAACGCCCCAAAATGTGGAAGGACAAATCATGGGTTCTCCACCAAGACAATGCGCCAGCTCTTTCCCCTTTATCTGTCAAAAGGTTCCTAGCCAAGTACAGCATCTCAGTGTTAGAACATCCACCTCATTCACCAGATCTTGCACCATCTGACTTCTACCTGTTCCCTAAGGTGAAATCTGCATTAAAGCGGACAAGATTTGAGTCTGTGGAAGCTGTGAAAGAGAAAGCGGCACGTGTCCTGAAGGAGTTGACAAAAGATGACTTCCAGCACTGTTTCCAACAATGGTAATTCGCATAGAGCGTCGTAGGGATAGAGAAGGAGTGTATATTGAAGGTGACAATAAGTGATTATATATAAAATAAAAATACAATTTTTTACGTCAGTCTCGTTATTTAATAGCCACACTTCGTAACATTCTGGCGACTCCCTACCTTTACCAACCTTTTTCAAAATAAACATCGTCTTGTTTACCATCCGAATTCAATTTTAAAATAAATAAGCACAAGAAAACACAAAATTAACATCTGAAACAATCATAGATAGAAACCAGTCCGAATCTTAAGCAGACAAATTTGGTGTGAAACACTCGGACGGTTTTATCTAGCCAATGCAAATAAAACCATAACTATCAGTGTAAAAATAAAAAACATAACCTAATTTTAATTATGAGTGAATAACGCAAAATGAAAAAAACGCAACGTCTGTTCCGCTTAAAAATACGAGAAATTACCAATTGACGCAAATTAAAAAATTATTACTCTGTAAAAATTGCTTAAATTATTAAAGTTGTACGTTTTTTAATTTCCTACAACTTTAATAATAGCCTACACTTCTGTCATAAAATGCATGCTAAGGCTGCAATCTTAAAAAACCATTTTTTACTGATGTTGATGAGGAAAATACAGAAAATCACTATTTGAAGCTAAACTAGGTTATAGAAAAAAATGCTTAAATAAAAGTTGTAGATCTTTTAATTTTCTATAAATTTTAGTAGGCCTATGTACACTTTGTTCGTAAAATTCATACTAAGGCCGAAATCTTAAAAAATCCATTTTTTTACAGACTTTCATGAAAAAAAAAACCAGGAACTCACTAATTACTGTTAAACTAAGCGTTATACAAAGAAATGTTGGAAATAAAAGTTGTAGATTTTTAAATACCTAATCTTCAACTTTTATTATATACACTTTTGCGCTAAAATGCATATTAGCGCCGTTATCTTAAAAAAACACATTTTTCTCTACGAGCGAACACCCTTCCCAAGAATTTCAGCTGACATGGCGCCTACTTTATCTTGTAGAGCATTAAAAAAATGTAGTAAATGAGGCGATTTAAAAGAAATATCGTACGAGCCGTTTTTGAGAATATCGCAAAAAAGTGAAAAATGACACGAATAAACTACTACTTCTGGTTGACCCATTTAGATGAAAATGTTCGTGTTGGGTCTTTAAGTGTTATCTAACTTAAGTTTTAAGTTCCAACTTCGTACAATGTTTCCATTCTTGAGATATTTTGTTCACGATACACACATGCACACACACAGGCATACCAATAGTTACAACCGTTTTTTGGGTTCAATATCGAAAAATCGATATGAAAACAATACTTTCCATCCTATATATTCATATAGACAAGAGAACGTCAAAAAAAACAACAGATGTCCTACACATCCGTGGATATAATCACTTAAATTATCAAAAATAAAAACAAGAAAAAGCCATTAAAAATTGATACACCAATCCTTATAAGGTTCACTCGCCACGCACGTTAAAAGGCGATGCCCCAATTTGTACATGAAACTTGAAGAATTCCCATGAAAACGAATCAGCGTCAACTCGTCTCAACTCCTCCACAATACGAAAAAGATATATGTGTGTAAAGGAATGCTGTCCACCAACTCAAACCAAGGTTGCGAAGGAGGACTGAATACCATTAAGAATACACCAACATTATACTCTTCTACAATACAAGCGATGTGTTTAATAAGTTCATACTTGCAGACGATTAGCCTCGAAAAAAATGTTAATTAACTGCATAAATGTTTCAACAGAAAAAAATATTCAGATATATTATAATGATATTAAACAATTGGATGTTAAGCATGCCGTATCTATTTTAACCTGTCTTAAGCAGCCTGCAAATAATACAGAAAAGAAGAAAGTATTTAACAGAAAACTCTAGAAAAAGAGCAACGGCCATAAACAAATTAAAACAAGACCAATTCATATTTCTCATAATTTTCATTATTTACAAAATTACCTTTATTCCAGGAATCAAACTGTTAATCCTTTTTAAGTTAATGAAGTGCTTTGATTTTAACTAGTTATGAATAAAGGAACAACGTCGAAAACCCAGAAAAAAGCTGGATGTGTCCAATTCTTATGGATAATTAATTTTGTAGAAGTTTTCATATAATAAGTTACATAAATGTAAGCTCAGACATTATAATACAGTTGTCAAACCAGAAATTATGTATAGCTCCGAAACTTCATTTAAACTTAACCAGAAGAATAGAACGGACAAGATCAAAAAACTTGAACGAAGGATCCTTAGAACTTTTATAGGTAAAAAAAACACAAAGAAGATGAGGAATGGAGACTCTTACCTAACAAAATTATCTACTAAGATAATAGACTCCATGAAAAAGACAAGGATTTATCTTTCTTTGTCCATTTAATTAGAACACCAGAAGACTTCTTCAGAGAAATATGGGGAGGGGGGAAACGTGGACTGGGTAGAAGACGAATTTCCTGACTCCAGAATCGTAGTGTCGTTCTCCAAAACAACTCCTGAGCAGCTGTCAGTAAGGTTGTCATAGCAAGTATAATCGCCAACGTTCGGATTTAAAGGCTCCAAAAGAAAAAGAAGTTCAAGTGCATCAATGAGGTTTTAATAATTTATATATACAAGATCGTGTGATATAATTTCAGATGTGAGTCAGTAATTTTCACGCGAATCATATTATTGAAAAATCTGAAATTTTTACGAAAGCTTCACCTGAACCCAAATTAAATAATAGTAAAACAACTGATCAATAACGAAGTTTTCCTAATAAAATATCTGTTGCTATGCGTTACGTCACGTGTCTAACTGGTGAGCAGATCTTACAAGGGCTAAACTAAAGGGGCTTGGTTACAAGACCAGGGCGAAAGTAGAAAATGAAGGAGGGTCCCTTTTAGTGACTCACCCATTACGTTACGTCTGTCTATAAAGTGTAGGTTTTTCTACCCTCTTTGTAGGAAGGAGTTCACCCATACCATTGTACGTATGTAGGCAGTACAGAACGAAGGTCTAGACACACCCTTTTTAAATGTATATTTTATGTTTTACCAACATCATACGTTCATGAGATCTTAAAATTGATAATAATACTACAAAAGAATACCAATGTAAAACATTTTAAAAGTTGGTGAAAATTACACGCATCAATTCTCACATTAATTTCCAGACTGTTTTACTCGATATCCGCACATCACTTCCTTTTAATATGATTACTAACTAGAATTGCGGGAAAACGCTGTCATCAAAATAGATGATGCTATAAAATACAAAAATTCACAAACTGAACATTTCAAGTACTAAATAAAAACTACCTGTTGTTTAGGTCAATAGCTGAAAGGTTGGTTTCAACCTCTATAGGCTTTACGAAGTACAACGAGGAGTGAGGTGGTTAACTATTGCCTTCCTCACTGAGTTGAAAGTATGCCTATCAGCATGCCAGGCCCTCCTCCCATCTTCAATTCACCACAGGGCTGGATGTATAATGAAATTCATTACTTTCAGAGGAGATTTAACTCTGATTAGTTTCTTTAACACCTCTACCTCGTCTGTTTTTAAATATTTCAGTGATATAATTGGGTGACTATATGATTAGAAACAAAACTATTTTTTTGTAGCCCTGGGACCAGCAGATCAAGTGCAATTAATTTAACATTCCACCTGCCTGTTGTGGACAAAAATCTTCCTATACATATCTATTAACCATATTGGTAATTATATTTTAACGACAAATTAATTACAACCGATAATAATAAATAGCGATTGCTTCTTAATTAAAGCAATAAAAAATGAACATAGAATCGCCTAATCAACTCTCAAATGGTAAAACATGGTAAGTTTTAACAATACAGCAGAAGCGGTTACCGGGAGGGTTTGCTGAGGGTTTTGATGTATCTAGTAGCGGGAAGGTATGACATCTGTTCGTCCAACTCACCCTAAAACGGTTAGGTTATAAAGTTTCACAATATTACATTAAAATGTTCAATCAAACAATATCCAATATAACTTTATTCTAATAACAAATACAATATTATTTGACAACAGCTAAATGTCTTGAGAATGAATAACTGACATTAACAGTTAATTCTGATAATAACGGGAAATACTAATTGCTTCATTTGAAATTGACACATCAAGTGAGAGTCCAGTCATATGATACATGAATTAAGTACATACAGCACCTAGGATAAAAAATATTTAACAATTGGAATTTGTTTTAAACTATCAGTCATTAATACATTTGTAATTACTACCATATTTTCCCCCTATTATATATTTTTGTTTCCATGTGCGGAGTATTCCTTTATGGCCGCCAATAAACGCATATTTACATAAAAATCTGGTGTGAAACACTCACACAACTTTCTCTTGCCAATGCAAATAATTAACAATAAACCTAACATTATTAATAAAATATTAGAAATAAACAAAAAACTAACCTCAAAAACATAACCTTATTTTAATCATGAGTGAATGATGAAAAATGAAAATCAACCTCAGTTTGGCTTAGAAATACGGAAAATCACTCTTTCTCTCTAAACTAGGCTCTGTAGAGAAAAATGCTTTAAATAAAAGTTGTAGATCTTTTAATTTTCTATAAATTAAATTATATACACTTTTGTCGTAAAATGCATACTAAGGCCGAAATCTTAAAAAAATCAATTTTTCACACATTTTCGTGAGAAAAAAAAACAGAAAATCGCAAATTACCGCTAAACTAAGCGTTATACAAAAAATTGTTTGAAATAAAAGTTGTAGAATTTTTAATTCTCTACAACTTTTATTATATAAAGTTCTGCGCTAAAATGCATATTAAAGCTGTAATCTTAAAAAAACAACGTTTTTACGAGAAAACAGCCTCACCCAGAATTTCAGCAAACATGACGCCTACCCTATCTTGTAGAGAATAAAAAATTGAGTAAACCAGGCGATTTTTAAAAAAATCGTAGGACCAGTTTTTGAGAAAATCGCAAAAAAGTGAAAAATTACACGAATAAACTACCACTTCCGGTTGACCGATTTTGATGAAAATGTTCGTGTCGAGTCCGGTAGTGGTACGTAACTTAAGTTTCAAGTTTCAAGTTCGTACGATGTTCCGTTCTTGAGATATTCTGTTCACACACACACACACACACACACACCCACACAGACCAATCGCTAAAAACATGTTTTTTGGGTTCAGGGGGTCTGAAAACGTATAGATCCGGTGAAAACTCGATTTCGAAAAATCGACATGAAAACAATACTTTCCTTCCTATATATTCATATAGGCAAGAGAAAGTAAAAATTGGTGTTTAAACTGTTTAGGTAATAGATTTTGGACGCCGGTTTGTTTTCAAAAGTAACTTTATACGTAGGCCTATATATGAAGTACCAGTACGGTAAAACATTCTTTAATATCAGATTTATTAGGTATTAAAAAGTGGTGTGAAATTATTTGCACTTGTTCTGCTAATTCCATGGCTACAAATAATAGTTTCGTTTCTTATCACATGGTTAGCCAATTATATGACTAAAGCATATTTTAAGAACAGAAAAGATAGAGGAGTAAAAGACAATAGTCAGAGTTATCTCTGAGAGTAATGAATTTCATTATACAGCCAGAATGAAGAGAAGATGTCATTTGCAGGGTGGAATGTAGATGCTTTTCAGAGAGCTGATAAGCATACTTTTCCACTCATTGAGGAATGCATTGGTAAACCATCTCACTCCTCGTTGAAGTTAGTAAAGTTTCTAGAGGTTGAAATCAACCTTTCCGTTGATGACGTAAACAAGTGTTAAAAATTATGCGCTAAACTATTACCAGACAATACTGGAGATCTGCTGCAGTGTAATAAATAAATATTACTAGTAATACGGGTTACCGTAGTCACAAGGGTTGGTCGAACCACTATAGTTACTTAATTAAATTTTATAACATGGCTAATCGCCGAAATAAAACCAAACTATCATAAGAAATAAAAAGGTCGCTCGTCAGTAACATTAACAGAGATGGACACAAAACGAAAAAAGCTGGTATGAAACACTCACACGACTTTCTCTTGCCAATGCAAATAATGACCAATATAACCTAAAATTAGTAATAAAACATCAGAAATTAACAAAAAAACTAACCTTAAAAAACATAACCTAATTTTAATAATGAGTGAAAGACGCAAAATGAAAATCAACTTTAGTTTGGCTTAAAAATACGGAAAATCACTCTTTCACGTTAAACTAGGCTCTGTAGAGAAAAATGCTCTGAATAAGTCGTAATCTTTTAATTTCCTATAGGCCTACATTTTATTATATACTACATTTTTGTCGTAAAATGCATACTTAGGCTGAAATCTTAAAAAAATCAATTTTTCACCACGTTTTCGAGAAAAAAAAAACAGAAAATCGCTAATTACCGCTAAACTAAGCATTATAAAAAAAAATGTTTGAGATAAAAGTTGTAGGATTTTAAATTCTCTACAACTTTTACTAGATACATTTTGCGCTTAAATGCATATTGAAGCCGGAATCTTTAGAAAACAATCTTTTTACGAGGAAACAGCCTCCCTAAAAATTTCAGCAGACATGGCGCCTACCCTGTTTTGTAGAGCATAAAAAAATTTAGTAAATAAGGCGATTTAAAAAAAATTGTAGGACGCGTTTTTGAGAAAATCGCAAAAAAGTGAAAAATTACACCAATAAACTAGGTACTTTTTCGGTTGACCGATTTTGATGAAAATGTTCGTGTCAGGTCCTCTAATGGTAGCTAACTGAAGTTTCAAGTTCGTACAATGTTCCGTTCTTGAGATATTCTGTTCACACACACACACACCAATCGCTAAAAACATGTTTTTTGGGTTCAGGGGGGTGTAGATCCGGTGAAAACTCGATTTTGAAAAATTAACATGAAAACAATACTTTTTTTATTTTTTCCTTCCTATATATTCATATAGGCAAGAGAAAGTAAAAATGGCTGGTATCAGTCCAGCGATTTGTCAGAGACCGAACTCGAAACAAAAAACCCTTATTCTTTTAAACACAGTATTATTCTTTCAGATTTTTCTCCTAACGACAATTAAAATCATAGTAAAACATTTGGAAAGGTTATTTTAAGAACAGTTTGTTATGGAATTTATTAAAACGTAATACAAATCAAAGGATAGAAGTCTAATTATTTTAGGAATTCTTACGATCATTATTTCCTATGACTATACATTAACTAGTCGAATAGGAAGTACAAATTAATTTAAATTACGGTTAATTGTCTTTTTGGAGTTTATTGGTGGAAGTAATAAATTTTATTCAATATTATTAGCAACGTTCAACTGTGCCTTCACGACCTACATAAACGTAACCGGATTGCAGCAGACCTACGATGAAGTGCAGGAGGTCGGTCTCGACGAATCCGACGGTAGAAGCTACTACACAGAAAATATAGCTATTCGAAGTTCAGGCTTGGCAACAAACGAGTCAACCTAACCTGATAGAAGCAGAATTTATAATAAAAGGCGGTCGAAGGAAGAGAAGAAACATTCCACAGCCATCCCCTCTCCTGTAGAATAACAGACACACACCTGACAGAGCTCACCTTTACCTGCCTGGCGGACTGGTGTTTCCAGCTGCGTTACTCGCTGAACCAAGCAAACTAGGCTCTAAACGTTTTGCGTATTCAACTCTTATGTGTGGACCCAACTGATCCGAAATAAACTTCCAACCTAATAATAAACGATTTCTTACGAAATAACCATAAATACAGACTAATAATAGCAACGTATAACTCGTTTTGCACTTGCTCTAAATTATTTCTGTATCCAAATCTAAAGCATAACACTATTAGACTAACCATTCGTTTTTAAACAGCCACATAAAATATTTTACACAACATATGAATTTAAATTTATCATGGTTTTTTGGTTTCTATTTGTTGAATTCCAATTTACCATCTATAAAAGATCATTTCAAAATTATTATTTTTTGTCTATAATAGGCAGGTGGAGAGTTAAATTATTTTCACTCGATCTGCTAGATCCAGAGCTACAAAAAATAGTTCTGTTTCTTAACACATGGTCGCCCAGTTATATGACAAACATATTTTAAGAACAGAAAAGGTAGACGTGTAAAAGACAGAATTATCTCCACTGAGAGTAATGAATTTCATTATACAGCAAGACCTTGTGGTGAATTAAGTGAAGGTATCCTTTTCAGGGTGGAAAGTAGATGCTTTTCAGAGGGCCTGGCATGCTGATACGCATACTTTGCCACTCAGTGAGGAAGGCAAAAATAAACCACCTCACTTCTTGTTTTACTAAGTAAAGTCAATAGAGGTTCAAACCAGCCTTTTGGCTGAAATGCCCGACCTAGCCGGAAATTGAACCTGGTACCCCTGGCGTATAAGCCAGTTGAGCTGACTACATTAACAGACCAAATTGCAAATTTTTTCATAATCCCTAATAAGTGTACATTGCAATCTGGTAAATTTAAGAATAAGCAACTCCATGACTAAATGAGATGAATGACGTGTAAATGAGCCTGTAGTCTTGTACAGACTCAGGCCAATCATTCTTAAGTATGTATATATTGAACCCCAACCATCAAAGTACACCGGTATCATTGTCTAGTATTCAAATTCATATAAAAAGTAACTTAATTTACTTTAATTTGAACCATGAAAAGTACGTCTCTGAAAACCAGTAGTTAAAAACAGCTGACTCACCGTGACTACCACTGACCGACCCCCGGTGGAATGGGTAAACATTGCACATTGATGTGCAAAACGATCGGGGGTAAAGAGAAAAAAACAATGAGCCTGCCATTTCATTACATGGTTTAAAATATAATTACCACCTGAACAAGGTAAAAGTCTTCCATAATACTGTGACAATATCAAAGAAGAGTATGGTTCGAGAAATTTCTAGTACTTAATTCATAAAATGTTAAAAAGTAGATAATAGAGTGAAAAAGTAACAATATTGTTGGTTATAAAACGGAACCTATTTAAAAAGGAGTGTATAATAAGGTAGGGTCTTGGTTGTACAACTATTTGTGAGAGAGACGGTTGATTAACTGTAACACTTTTTACTCTATTGTGGCTTGTTTACAATAGCTAAGAGTTTTCCAGTACTAATAGAAAAGGGTGTTTTGTACTTTATTATTTGATCGAATCTCTGTGCCTTTCGAGAAACCTCTTTCATCAACCTATATAAAGGGAGCCCAAGTGCGGTCAGTGAGTTAGTATTCGTTTAATCTTTGACAAGTGTTTATTGCG
Source organism: Catonia carolina (assembly GCA_035578175.1). Taxonomy (NCBI): domain Eukaryota; kingdom Metazoa; phylum Arthropoda; class Insecta; order Hemiptera; family Achilidae; genus Catonia; species Catonia carolina. The sequence goes on from JAQMRL010000010.1 coordinate 33,522,836, forward strand.
CTGGATTAGGTCAACGTAGTATCCGGGCATTGTAGTGGTTAACTATTGTTATACTGTCTTATTGTGTACATGCATTATAGTCAGTTTTTGTGTACAATTATTTGTAAGTAGTACTAAGTAAATTATTTAAGTTATTTAGTGTATTACTCCATTATAATTAGTTTATTATTTATTTTGTAACTCTTATAGTTTGTAATAAATACTTTTAATTTTAAACTTTAGTGTATTAATTATTTAATTACCTACAAATTATACATCCCAAAACATCGTATTATACATCCCGAAACGGACTTTCCGATATTCATAACTAGCAAACCCCCCCCCCCCCCCGACCACTGCACTTAACAGCAAATTAAACTTAAATCGTTAACTTCTTACACAACTTGACATGTTGAAAGCAAAATTATGCTGTACAAATAAAACCAATCAGTAATATTACTGACCCACCGGGTTGGTCTAGAGGTAAAGTCGTCACCAAAATCGTCTGTTCAACAGCTGATTTTCGGAGACGAGCGTTCCTGGTTCAAATCCTAGTAAAGTTAGTTTACTTTTATACGGATTTGAATGCTAGACAGTGGTTGCCGGTGTACTTTGATGGTTGGGGTTCAATTAACCATACTCTCTTAGGAATGGTCGGCCTGAGTCTGTGCATGACTACATCTCATTTACACGTCATACATATCATCCTCATCTCATTGGGTCATAGGGTTGCTTATTGTTCTAAATTGAACAGATTGCAACGTACACATATTAGGAATTAAAAATAAAGTATTATTACTGGAAACCGTAATTTTGTTAACACCTGTATGAATTACCAATGGAAGGCGAGAAATGTGATCTAAGAGCAGCTGAACACGTGTAAGAAAAAGTCAGGTAAAATATATTTCTCAAGAAATGGTATTACCTCTGATTTTTGGAAGGTTTTCATAACTTTCTATTTAGAAATCAGATGTGACTTTTTTTATATCAGTCGGATTTTTTGTTTTTAAACAATTTGAAAAAATCTGGAGTGAAACACACACACAACTTTCTCTTGCCAATATAAATAATTAACAATAAACCTAATATTAGTAATAAAACATTAGAAATAAACAAAAACTAACCTCAATAAACATAACCTTATTTTAATCATTATATGAAAGACGCAAAATGAAAATCGAACTCAGTTTGGCTTAAAAATACGGAAAATCACTCTTTCACGCTAAACTAGGCTCTGTAGAGAAAAATGTTCTAAATAAAGGTTGCAGATCTCTTAATTTTCTATAAATTCGATTACATACACTTTTATTATAAAATGCAAAAGCATTTTTCTAAGGCCGAAATCTTAAAAAAATCGATTTTTCACGTTTTCGTAAGAAAAAAACAGAAAATTGCTAATTACTGCTAAACTAAGCGTTATACAAAAAAATGTTTGAAATAAAAGTTGTAGGTTTTTAAATTCTCTACAACTTTTATTATATAAATTTTTTCGCTAAATTGCATATTAAAGCCGTAATCTTTAAAAAACTTTGTTTTTACGTGAAAACAGCCACACCAAGAATTTCAGCAAACATGACGCCTACCCTATCTTGTAGAGAATAAAAAATTGAGTAAACCAGGCGATTTTAAAAAAATCGTAGGACCAGTTTTTGAGAAAATCGCAAAAAAGTGAAAAATTACACGAACAAACTACTACTTCCGGTTGACCGATTTTGATTAAAATGTTAGTGTCGGGTCCGGTAGTGGTATGCAACTTAAGTTTAAAGTTTCAAGTTCGTACGATGTTCCGTTCTTGAGATATTTTGTATACACACACACAAACCAATCGCTAAAAACATGTTTTTGGGTTCAGGGGGTCTGAAAACGTATAGATCCGGTGAAAACTCGATTTCGAAAAATCGACATGAAAACAATACTTTCCTTCCTATACATTCATATAGGCATGAGAAAGTAAAAAGGAAAGGGTATAGGATGATGTCTTATTGTATAGTGGCGGCACTGTAGTTGTTTAGGTCATCAGCCGAAAAGCTGGTTTGAACCTGTAGAGGTTTTACTAAGTAAAACGAGGAGTGAGGTGGTTTACCATTGCCTTCCTCACTGAGTGGAAAAGTACACTTATCAGCATGCCAGGCCCTCTGAAAAGCACATATTTTCCACTCTGCAAATGACACCTTTACTACATTCACCACAGGGTCTGGCTGTATAATGAAATTCATTACTTTCAGAGGAGATAACTCCGATAAGTGTCTTTAACACCTCTACCTCTTCTGTTCTTAAATGATTCAGTCATTTAATTGGCTGACCATGTGATAAGAAACAGAACTATTTATTTTAGCCCTGCAACGAACAGATTGAGTGTAAATAATTTGAGTGTCATATGTAAATAATTTCATAAAGTGGCACTGTAGTTATATGCAATACATACAGCTGCATAATGAAATAAATAAACCACCTCCACGGCGAAGTGACTAAAGCGCTAGCCTAAAAAGTGGAAAGATTTGGGCTTGATTCCTGGCCAGGGTCTGCTAATTTTAACACGTTAAAAACCACTTTTACAGAACTTTTTTTTTTTTAATCCCTAGTGTGTGTATGTTGCAATCTGTTTTAAATCAGAACAATAAGCAACCCCATGACCCAATGAGATGAGGATGATGTGTATGACGTGTTAATGAGGTGTAGTCTTGTACAGACCCAGGCCGACCATTCCTGAGAAAGTATGGTTAATTGAACCCCAACCATCAAAGCACACCGGTAACCACTGTCTAGTACTCAACTCCGTATAAAAGTAACTACCTTTACTAGGATTTGAACCAGGAACCTTCGTCTCCGAAAATCAGCTGATTTTGGCGACGACTACCTCTAGACCAACCCGGCGGGTTGGTTGTTTTTTTACAGAACTAAAACCCACAATAGTCGCTAACGACCAAACCATCGATGCGACTTAAAAAATAAAAAAACAGATGGTACACAATAAAGCAGAAACATAAAATGACTAACCTCACTTCAAACAAATAAAATAAAAGATAGCTTTATTTTACCCATTACAATTTTTTTATCAAAATTTAAAAATTATGTAATTTTTAAATAGGCAATATTTTCCCTGATGGTCAAATGACCTTGGGTGGTATTCTTGCATGATAATTCCTGATGGTTTTGTTTTAGTTTTCAACTTTATATTTTATTTTTTGTAAATATTAAAAGTTGTTTATGTAAGATTATGTAGCGGTTTTTTTTTGTAATTAAGGCAAGTCGTTATTATTACTATATTATTATTAACAATGAAAACAGTTGTGTTGATTTTTTTGTGATGACATAATTATAAACAATGGAATGAATAGATAATATTACTCAGGAAAGCTCTAAGCTTTCTGAGAGTGAAAGAATTTTTGAAATTGGTTGGATAGTTTCTGAGAGTACCTAATACAAACAAATGTCACTTCCTTCTGATATTAAAATAATAGAGCAGGCTTAATTTAATTGATTCAATTCATGATCCAATTCCTCTTTTGCGCACTGTTAATAAGACACACCAGCAAAAGCTTTTTAATAAGCTCTTGTAATAAAATATTAAGTGCTATTTTAAAAATAAATCAACTCTATTAAAAAAAAAGTACAAAATTCAACCAGGTACAGGCCAACATAACCTTAATTGTGCTAGGGTGCATTCAATCATGAATGGAAATGAATTTATTTGAAAAAATAATGAATTGAATTTGAAAAAAGAACTTAACAAGTTTAAAATGAACTTGTACAAAATAAAATTACATTAAACCACTGTGCTATGCACTAATGTGTACTATAAATTAATAATTATGATGCTAAACTTAAAGGTGAAAATCCCTGGTTCGATTGTGGGTTAGAGTCTGAAAATCTAAACACTTTTGAAATTCAGTAATTTACATCCCACAATAGTTACATTACATCATGCAGCTGAAGCAACTTCAAACAAACTAAAAAAATGTTCTCAAGACTATAATATATATATATATATTACCGAATATCTAAGCAATTAAACAATGACTAAAAAAAGTAAAAAAAAACATAATTGTCTGGACCTTTATTTAAACTTGTTAAGTAGTAAAATTATGATAAAATTGGCGAAAATTATTTATGTAATAACTACAACTAATTTTAGAATAATCATTAATAAATATGACAATTAGAAATGAGTTGTTTACAGAAAGATTAAGCCTTTATTTATTATAAGTACTACCTCTAACCTGAAGTACTGATGACAATACATTAGTAAACAAAACAATTAAATTTTATAATGTTTCACCAATATAAGTCACAATTACAACAATAAAACATGTAGTTACAAAGCAATGAAAATCATATTTTGCTTTACAATATGTATGTTTCCTAATTAAGGTAATTGTTTCTGAGGAGAGGTTTCTAAAACAAATGTACTTGAAAAACTTAATGGCAAAAATAAAGTAATAAAAAACTCAATATTGTAAGTTGGCATACATTTAATAACGAAAAAGATTTATTTCACACTAACCTTACAAGAATTCTAGCCAAGCAACTTAGAACAGATACTACGAATAATTTTACATAAATTTTCAGATCTGTAATTAAAATGATACAATAAAAGTGGATAAAAGGATTTTAATACTGAAGGATCAGCACGATTTGGAGTCGTTCGTCAGTACATCAACAAAATAAACTTATACTGCCATATAAAATAATATACACGATATGTCAAATTTTAAGATAGGGATTGGGAAGGTTATGGTACAGACAGAACACAAAAACGAAGCTGACCACGCGTTAGCTTGGAATGGTCAAAGGAAACTGTAAGAATACCTTTATCAGGACAGCCTGATCTTAATTACTACAAAATGTTTCTTTACTAATACACATAAACCTAAATGCTTTTGTTTTAAGCTATAGTTATAACACAACATGAATTGTGATACAAGAAATTTTTTACAACTTCAATTTTTCTGTCCATTCCATTAACCTAAGTTTTGTTTAAATACCATAATTAATTATTCACTATTGATAAGTAATTTCTCAATCAATAATAGAGGGTAATATTGAGGGAGTAGCAAAGATTTGAATATTTAAAGCAAATTACAAAAGATATAGGATGTTGCAAGTATATAGATATGAAATGAATTGGACAAGATAGAACAGCTTGGAGAATTGCATCAAACCAGTCAAGAGACTGATGATAAAAAAAATAATAAATTATCACCAAATTGTTATTTTACTTTAAATAGCTGTTACAGAGATCCTAGTAGAGCAAAGAAATTACTTAACTCTACCTTGTTGAAACTAATCAAAAACACATTGCACGGGTAAATTTTAGACCAAACTAAATATTCTCAATCAATAGACGATCTACAGATTTTAAAAACTTTATATACTCTGATGATGGTGAATCCACCGAAACATGTGTAAGGAATAAATAGGAAAAAAAATCAATGCAGCTTAAAAAAATGTTTGTGAAATTTATTATATGAAATAGAATATCTATGATACTTAACCACGGCTTTCTGGTTTCCTGATCAGAAGAATTACTTTATTGTCTGCTGTTAGGCCTACATTCAAAATAGCAGTCATTGCATTTTCTAGATTTGTGACTTTTAAAATGTTCTAGTCTAAAACTGTGCAGCTGTGGACAACTAGTAGTACATTTTAATATTTGTAATAGTTATAAGATATCTGATGAAAAATTTAACTGAATTTTCTTTGACAAAATGTGCAATCAACAATATTTAATGTAGGCCAATATGCAAATTAAAAAACCCATGAGAATCAAATTCTTAATGTTCTAGATTAATGTTAACTTTAGTTAACATTAATCCAAGGAGATGTTTTCAGAAACATCTCCTTCTGAAGATGATTTTTCAGAGGTTAAAATGTGTTAATCTTTTAAATAGGTAGAGTTACACAAAGGAAAATTAATTTAATACTAGATTGTTTTGTCAAAGGCTAAGTTAACCTAGTCAATTACAATGAAAGCATGGGTATTTCTCACAAACTCTATTTCCCTTCAATTTTTATAAATTTGCACTGTCATATACTTTCTGATAATAAAATGTTTGGTTAAATTTACATAAATGTTTTTATGTAAACTGTATTTAATATACATTAAGTTAATACCAGTTTCTATAGAAAATTCAGTAAATAAGCCGAAGTTAGCCATGCAGGCAAGTACTTTAGCTTAACAAACCCAGTTATCATCTACCACAATACTAAAAAAATATAGTACATGTTTACCTAATTGGCCCAAACTAGATCAACAGACTTGAGTTTTAAAAATAAAAGACACCACCCTAAGCCATTCATTATTAAATAACGAAATAAATAGAAATTTTGAGAAGGGAGTTTTGGATAAAATAAATCTTGGGTTATTTTAACTACACGATGTAGACAATGTACACTGAGAACAGTCTAAATTTGATATCTTACAACTGATAGAAGTAAACAATAATATAAATTTTTAACAAGTCATAACGTAACCTAATTTTCAGAAACTCCTTGCAAGTTAAAAATTCATCGAAGAACAAATTGAGATAATTCAAAAACGATTTTTGTAACGAATTAATTAATACATGAAAACACTCTAGACAGTGAACAACTAACACGTCAGAGTTGCGATGAGTAACTAATAAATATTACAATCAAAAATGTACCCAGTTATTTTAGGTTGTACCAATTTTTCTACTAACAAAAAATACGAAATACGTCAAATCCATTTACCTAATCGTTACTCAAATGTAATACCCTAGCCCACAGGAAAAATGAATTATGTCATTAGAAATACCTAAATAAAGTAGGATATACAAAAAGTTAACCGAATGACACAAATTAAAAAAAAACTATTGAAGTAATTAAATTATTACGCCTCTCATTACAGTAGAAATATTAATAAATATGTCTTATTATTCATGAGTAAACAATTCAATTTTTGCAAATATACAAAAATTTAAATTATTTCAATACTGAAAGAAAACTTTACTTTCAATAAAAAGTTACAAGCGGGGTTAATTATTAAGTATTCATAACTGCCAGTTTCCTGCACTTTAAGCACGAAAAGATCGTTGTATACGGTTACCTACATCTATTACATCGGCTAGTAAGTAACATGCAAATTACATACCCAGAGTTCTGTCCCCCAACTCATGTTTGTTTAATCCACAATAACGGCAGGTTAATAATCCAACACTTTAACACAATACACCAATTTTAAACTTTTAAAATATTCACAACTAACGTCACAAAACACACAACGAAACACATCTCAACATAGCTGATAGATGACTAAATTCCACTGGCATCTGTAGCCCGAGTCAATGCCTGTTGGATAATATGAACGTCGACACAAATATCATAACCTCCTTGATCTGCGTTACTGGCTATCTATTTAGCCAGCAATAACACATAATATACGACCCTATTTTTATACATTGAATCATAAAATACATTACTTTTTTATTAAATTTGTGTGATTGTTCTCACAAAAACTTCAAAATTCGGGAAATAAGTAAAAGAATTATCTTAAACCGGTATTAATTTTCAAAATATCCTCAATTTTATGGTAATGACGTCACTAATTTTAGCACGTAATAACTTATACCCTAGGTTTTCGATTCTTGAACGAACCCAGTGCACGCTCAAAAATCCGTTGAAAAGTATTATAATTTACACAATTAATTGTTAAGTTCGTATGCAGACGTGTGTTATTGTGCGAATTGAAAATTCTTAACTGCTAAATATATTGAATAAAACTTTTTTGTTATTTAAAATATAATTGGGTTATGTTACCCATGTTTAATTAAATTATGTCTAGTGATGACTGCATCTTGTTGTCCTCAGATGATGAAGCTTGTGTACAGGTATGTTGTAAACCAATATTCGCCATTTCAATTTTGTAACAGCTGAAGTAAGTTGGGTTGATAAAAATAGCCGTGCCACATACACTGTTGAGCGGTAGATGTTTTGAAGTAAAGTTAAATATTGTCAAAAGCCTATGCAATACCGTGTTATACACGTTAAAACTAGTTAGGAGTTACATAAAAATTGATTAACGTACTTAACCTTCAAGGTTTGGCATAAAAAATGGGTTTTGTAGTGACAAATTATTTTGAATTTTGGAGTTAGTTCCTATTTACGTACTGTTAGGTTATAACTGCGTGCTACTGTTGCGTTTTTGGTGTACGTCGATTTAATTATGTTACCTAATTTTTAAAGATTTAAAGCACGTTACCTATGGCTAGTCTTTATGAAACATTTTTACAGAACATCTATTAGAGTTAATATATATTAAAGTTAACAAACTAGGTATTTAGAAAGGGAAGAATGCATCACGTTCAGTTTATGTCAAGAAAGGAAAAGATTTGGGTATTAAAGCTGTCGCTTTAGTGGTACTAAATTTTAAAATACGCAGGCTGAAAATTACACAGTAAGAAATTGTTAATTTGGTATTAAATTAACTCATTTTAGGGTAAAATACAATATAAATGTGGGACAATAAAGTGTACTCAACGTATGTTTTCTGTAAGATTGTACTGTTCTGTTTAATAGTTCCAGTGAAAATGTTATGCCACCCCTAACATTGATCCATTTTCAAAAGGTATAGTTTTGAAAGCATACCTACATTAGTCAATTATTGTAAAAACCTATTGCTGATCCTTAAAAGGTGGAGTCAATTTTTTAAAATACTGACATGTACACTGTATTTTAATTTCATTCTGCTGGACAGTTTTGAGTAGTTGCATTAGACTAGCCCCAATACAGAAATGCATTGTAAACAAGGTAAAAATAGTATGTTTACTATTTTAGTGTAAACAGATTTAATATATCTGTACATCAATACTGGTTATTAGTTAAAACAGGTGTATGATTTTGCATGTTTTTTTTTGTGTACATAAGTGCTTCTAATTTTATTTTGTTGTATTAGAACAATTTTTTTGCTGAAACTTTTTTAACTTTTATCTTAAAGTCAGCGTCTGTGTTTTAGCCTGAACAGGTGAAAGTGCTAAGTAACTGTGGTAGGACTCTTATTAAAGATGAAAATGCAAAACTGTTTCCAGCTGGTTATTTACTACAGTTTAATAACAAAGTCAAAGTAAGTGAAATTTATGAAATTTAAAAAAATTTTATATTAGCCTAGAGGTAAAGTTGCTGTGAGTCAGCTGATGTACAGAGATGAAGATTCTGTAGTTTAAATCCTAGTAAAGGTAGTTACGTTTTATACAGATTTGAATACTAGACAGTGGTTACCGGTGTACTTTGATGGTTGGGGTTCAATTATCTTTACTTTCTCAGGAATGGTCGGCCAGAGCCTGTACCAGGTTACATTTCATTTACACTTCATATATAGGCTATCATCCTGTTCTCATTAGGTCAAGGGGTTGCTTATTGTTCTAAATTGAACTAATTCAAATGTACGCACATTAAGGTTTAAACAAAATTAGTAGTAGTAGTATATTTTCTTCTTCATGTAGGCCTACCTTGTCCTTTCAGAAAGTTATTAACCACACAGCTATTGCACTTCATTGCCAGCCAATAAAATGCACTCCCATATCTATATCATACCAATCGTGTAGGTTCTTTAACCGCAATGTTTTTCTTCAACCCGGTCCGCGTTTATCTATTATTTTGCCAAAATAATATTCTGCACCAATCTATATTTCTGACCTCTCATCACATTTCCAAGCAGTGATGTAGCCAGCATTTTGTAAAGGGGGTCTGGCATGAACTAACATAGGGAGATCTGGGGCTTGCCCCCCAGCTAACAGGGGGTTCGGGGGGGCCTCCCCCAGAAATTTTTTGAAAATTTGACCTCGAAAACACGGCTTTTATTATATCTTTGAACATATATCACTGATTCTGACTCTAGTTAACAGTCATTACTGATCTACGGCTACGCAGCCAACAGCGGGCAGACAGACAGATGGAGGAGTCCACTTTTGATTCCGAGAATGTGGGGTGAGGAAGCTTCGCCCTCCACCTGCAGTGCAAAACTACAGCGCATCCGTGATGTATGTAAACAAGCTGTCAAACCGGCCTTGTTCCGTCAATATTATACTCAATATACCATATCATACCATACCTCATTTTATTCTTCCGTTTGCAGAATTGATATTTGATTAATGTGACGCTTTTGCCATCATATTTAAGATCACCTCCCTCATGCTATTAAAGTAATTACAAAAGTATACATTTTGTATCAACAGTATATATTCAATATTGTTTAAAGTTAATGTTACTAACTAGTTACAAACAAAATCAAGCTTCGTACTAAAAAATAAAAAAAAACCAGAAGGGGGTCTGGACCCTAAAAAACCCCCCTTGGCTACGTTCCTTGTTCCAAGTATTCCAATTTCATTTTAAATTTTCGTGTAATTTCAATGCTCTTATCCAAACAATCAAGTTACAGAATTTTTCAAGGATGCATAGCTGCTGACTTCTTTTCTTGGTGTACAATGTATAGAACTCTAGTGCCTTACTGTGTGTGCATGAAAGACTCAAGCATGACTGGCCACCCTTGTTTTCATGAAAACTTGCGTTTGGTTTGCCGTGGTTGTATTTTGTTACAGGAAATAATGCTGTTTGTCTTAACTTTGTGTCTGTGAGAGGTTCAGTAAGATTTTTCACCCTTGTATTTGTATTTATAACCATATTATAATGTAGTTAAACTTAAAAGTGGTGTTATTAGACGAAAAGGTTGTTGATAACTTTATTTAGTTTTAATAGTCAGACAACCATCATTCTTACTTTAGTTTATTAAATCGCTTTAATCACAGTGTTATAAAGTTACTGCTAACAGGGTGTTTTTAGTAACTGGTTATCACGATAACTGGTTGAATCCAATAACCATTTTATTATTGTGGTATGTTAAAAAACGCCAATCACTAGTTCTCACCCTGCACTACTTTACCCTATCCATTCTATTATAAAAAGGTCTACTGTTTGTTCCTTGAGGCTTTACCAAATATACTTCCTTACTACCATGTTGCAAGCCTTCACGATGTCAATGAAAACCATATAAACTTTCTTCCCAAATTCCCACTTCTTCTCAATCATCGATCTCACCACAAAAACCAGATCCACCATGCTCCTTCTTGGCCAGAAACCATGTTTTTCTTCACTCTACATTCCTTGAATGTATGATTTGATTCTGTTCAGGATTATCTTTTACAAACTATTTCTTATACTCACTTATGAATGTGACCCCTCTGTAGTTCTAATACTAACGCCTGCTCTCCTTAATCATTGTCACCACTTTCTTTTTTCCCTAGTTTTTTGGCACTGTACCCTCTGGCCATCTTTCTTATCACCCTGTACAGGCATTGAACCTCTATTGGCCCAATATGAACGGTGACTTAATCTGATCCACCGGCTGTATTGTTCTTCATTGCTCTCATAGCATTTTCGTATTGTAACTGAGATGGTGGTTCTCCTTTTAGTCCTTCCAATCTTTTCCTATTTTTCCATTTCTCTCTTTCCACTGTTGTTTGTCAAAGTAGTCTTCCCGTAGTTTCTTTATCTCCTCTGGTGTCTCAACTGATTTTCTTTCGTCATCCCCCATTCTGCTGGCCCCTTCAGTAGGTTTCCTTTTGTTTTCACCATTGGTTGTCAAAGTAGTCTTCCCGTAGTTTCTTTATCTACTTTGGTGTCTCAACTGATTTTCTTTCTTCATCCCCCATTCTGCTGGCCCCTTCAGTAGGTTTCCTTTTGTTTCTCATCATTCCAACCTTTTGGTGAAGTCATCCCATGCTTTCTCTTTTTCTTCGCGTATTATTCTTTTGCGTTCCCTTTTTCTGATTTCTTATCTTATTTACTTCTTCTCAATCCTTCTTCATACTTTTCCACCATTCTCTCCAGGCTTTGTTCTTTTCTCTTACTGTCTTTCTTGTCTTCTTATTCCACCAATAACTTTGTTTCCCTTTCTGGTTGCTCCTCTCCGTAGTTCTTTTTCATATTCTTTTTCTGCAGCCTCTGTAAAAGCAGTTTTAAAATGTGCCCGCACACCCTCCATCTCCTCATCCTGTGTTACTCTTACTGTTATCACTCTTTTAAAATTGTCATTAAAAATCATTGTTCTGCATTAATTTTTATAGTAAAAACGTTTTTCTTTGAATCAAAGTCTTCTCATCTCTTGTTTGTTGTTGTTTAGGTCATCAGCCAAAAGGCTGGTTTGAACCTGTAGAGGTTTTACTAAGTAAAACGAGGAGTGAGGTGGTTTACCGTTGCCTTCCTCACTGAGTGGAAAAGTACGCTTATCAGCATGCCGGGCCCTCTGAAAAACACATATTTTCCACTCTGCAAACGACACCTTCACTTCATTCACCACAGGGTCTGGCTGTATAATGAAATTCATTACTTTCAGAGGAGATAACTCTGATTAGTGTCTTTTGCACCTCTACCTCTTCTGTTCTTAAATGATTCAGTCATTTAATTGGCTGACCATGTGATAAGAAACAGAACTATTTATTTTAGCCCTGCAATGAACAGATTGAGTGTAAATAATTTGACACTCCACCTGTCCGTCATGGGCATATCTCTTGTTTATGTGTATGATTAAAATTAGTTGAGTTTTTTTATTATCTGAAAATTCAAATATCTGTTAAGTCTATTTACAAACGTAAATAGAAAAAATTCTTTTGATGTTCCCATAAAATTAGAGAACATTTCATAATTTTTATTAAGCACCTTTGCATTTTGAATTTGTATTGCGAAAAATTAATGTCCTTAAAATTTTTCTTCCTGCGATTAAAAATATTCTCATTCCAGTTTCTGAAATATCTTGAAGTGCTAAAATTTTAATCCCATATTTGTGTGATTTATCTGTTGTTTTAATTTTCTAATTAATTTTTCTTGAATTTTTAGTTTTTTCGCTACATGCCTGTAATGCACAAAATTAATGTATTGTACATAAGTTTTTTTTTATAAAGGCATTTATTGTTAAACTATTTTTTATTTTTGTTTTAGACCGAAAATAATAGTAAACAAACACAAAAAAGTTCTGAAGATGCTGTACCAAAAGTGGAGTTTAAAAGACAAAATAACTTGAATTGTACTAGAGATGATTCTGGATGTAAGCGTATCATGGTAAGTACTACTCTATTTTTAGTTACATTGGCGAGTTATTAAATGTCAGAAAAATACACATAAACTGTAGTTGAATCTCTTATAATGTATACTCAGCCAAACAGTCAGCCGTAAAAAAAATACTTCTTTAATTTATTTCATCTCTTCTCAGTTGATCAAATTTTCTCTGTACAGGGCTATTTTAGATCACGTGAAGTAGCTGTAAACATTTTCTTGATGCTGTTTTTGCTGCATACACTCAGCATTCTTTCACTGTAGGTTTTTCTCTTTTTATCTCTATCCAGTGTTTTGCTCTTGTTCTTTGTAGAAGCTGTTACTCAATAATCAGTTGTTAGGTCCATTATGTTTTCGTAGTTAATTGTAGTTTTCTGAAATTTAATTAAACTACTTCTTCAACACCTTAGTCTATAGTTTAGTGGCTTACATTTTTTTTGTAAACGTTTTACCATCCATTGTAAACAGGTGTTGATAGAACTTAAGTCTTAGTTTTTTTATCTTTTCTATTAATTGTTCCTAATCAATTATTATTTGTACAGTTTGTGTCTTTCTTGCAACCTGTACTGTTTTACTACAGTACTATCTTTTGGAGGATCTTTCTCTCAATTTTCTCTCTTTCTCGTGTACCATCCTTCCCAGTCAATCTAAAGTATTCGCTTGTAAAGACATGCTAGTATTGTAATATCTGATCATGGCTTTTCTTGAAAGTGTTTTTTTCTTGTATTGGTTGGGAATTCTTCCGAGTGCAGCAGCCATCTTTCCTTGTGTCCTATTGTTTGCTTCATTTTTACTGGTCTTCAGTATCTTCGTAAGGTACTTAAAGCTATCAACTTTTCCATTTTTTCTGTTGTGTCTTCAAGTGACACGATGTTTCGATGTTTGTTATGTATTTAGTTTTTCAATAGAAATCTACGTCCCACATTTTTTGCTTGTTCTATTAATCCTTTAATGAGCATTGACATTCTTGACCATTAGCATATTCACTGCTGCTTAGAACATTGACGTTGGGAAGGTCATCGACATATCCATGAAGTCTTGTCAAGTAGCATTGCTGTTTAGAAACTATACATTAAAGGAAAAAATTAACTTGTACAATACTTTGCTGTACAACCTTGGTGGACGTATGGAAGTAAGATATTTGGTGCTCCTGAACCAATTTAAGCTGGATCCAGGTCTTCCAATCTACCCGGTCCCTCCAGGAGTTCCCTCAAGGGAACTACTCGGTCCCTTGGAGGTCACTGTATATGAATAGAATGCATGTGTGAGTCCTTAGCACTAAACTTATTAATAGTCCACCTGGGGTGAATCACTAAACCAGTTCAAAATAAAAGAGGAAATTTAGCATGTAAGGAATGAAGACAAAATTAAAAACTGCTGAGAAAATTTCATACATGAAACATAGCCCTAAAGTGATTTATATTCCAGTGTGAGTAATGACTCACTAACTTAACAAAATGTTCCCTGAGGTTATTTAAATCCTTTTTGGTAATTAAATCCTTGATTATTTTATATTCAAATTTCTTTACAGCCTACATTTTTGGGGAAATCAGATACAATGAGAAGTAATTTGCTAGTCACCTCATCTGCTACAGCTGTTCTTGTTACGGAGTTATTTAAGGATTTGCCAGTTACTCCATCTACTTCTGCTGCAGTTAGTAAACCACCAGTTAGTAAAAGTATTAATGGCAAAGAGCAGGTAAGATTATTATAAAAAATGTTAATAATATTTATCAAATATATTTTTATACTGTGTATTTATGTATAGTACAAAGTAGTATTCCTTTGTTACAGAAATTGAAAGAGTTTGCTGGTTGTAACTGTATTTTAGTTGATATGAAATTTGGTGATTGTTGTTTTACTCTAACAACACACTTAACCCTTCTGCTATGGGAGGCAATCTCAATTGCCCTGGTAGATACCAGCTTTAAAAGCCTATACCAATTGTATTTATGAAGCGATTAGCTCGGTTCATATATCAAATGACATGCCTTGAATGGCTCTATAATTTCATATAAAACATAATGCAAATGTATTGATAGCAAGGTTGAAATGATGGTTGTTAAGTTGCCAAGTTACTTTTGAAGTCGTCCTATCCTCAAGACAATGTAACTTATGGAATATTTCATTTATAAGGTTCATAGAACTACCTACTAAATCAGAATAATGCGTAGAATAAACCTTTTTAAAAAAAAATTAAACCTTTTTGTCCTACATGCGTGCAACTGTTAGTGTGGTATGCAGAAATTCTGAGAGTAAACATTGTCTTTCTTCATCAAAGCTCCCTCGACCTGTTTCATGGCCTATTTCAAACCCTATTCTTTTACCATTACTCATAATTTTGTATGTGTATTTGTAACTGTTTATGTGTTCAATGTCAATGCTATTCACATACGTATTGTGAACTAGAGGGTGGGGAATGGCAGAAATTTGACAATGCAACTCTGTTCGAGTATCACAGATTCTGTTCCCACTTTGCACGTTGCAAATTTCAAACTGCAATAATTAGGGCTAATGTTACTCTAAATTATATTGTAAAACATGGTTTTATTCACAAAAATGTCTTCTATAAATTATGTTTTGTATAATTTCATGATAAAACTTAAATTTTAGCACGTTACAGCCAAAAATATGAAGTAACCTACAAATTTTTACGCTTGAAAGTGTTTCGCCTGCTGTAGCTAGCGAAAAACGCAACTGATTTTTATGATTGTAAAATATAAATAACCGTACGTGTTGTATAAAATGCTTGTAATTTTTTCAGGTATTAGGTTAGATTATGTATAAAAATTAAATTATTGTATTTACAACTTTTATGATTTTAATATATGTTATATTTTTTTATAATAATATTTATAAATACTTTGGAAAAATATGTTTTGTTTCTTTTTTTTATGAAGCAAGCAAATATAAAACGGACAGAGGATAATAACAGCTCACCCTCCGGTTTACCAATATCGACTGAAAATGATTCTGCAAGTGTTCCATCAATAAATCCAAACTCTGTTTTATTTCAAAAGGTATGATATAATTAGTGTTCTCTGTAAAATGTAATATTATAATTTATAATTTTGTGTTAATAAAGCGTCTGAATTGTATAAAAAGAGCTTATTAAGATTATGTTATCTGTTAGTTTTACTTTCTTTTGCCCTACATGAAGTAAAAAGGCGTATAATATAAATAAATTGCTTATGACACAGGTGGAATGTTAAATTATTTTCACTCGTTCTGCTAGTTCCAGGGCTACAAAAAATAGTTCTGTTTCTTAGCACATGATCAGCCAATTCTGTGATGGAAGCATTTAAGAATAGAAGTGGTAGATGTATAAAAGACGCTAGTCAGAGTAATCTCCTCTGGGAATTGTGAATTTCACTTTACAACCAGACCCTGTGGTGAGTGAAGTAAGGTGTCATTTGCAGAGTAGATTGTAGATGCTTTTTTGAGAGCCTGGCATGCTGATAAGCATACTTTTCCATTTAGTGAAGAAGGCAATGGTAAACTACCACACTCGTTATGTCACTCAGTAAAGCCTATAGAGGTTTAAACCGGCCTAAACATCAATAACAACAATATAAATAAAAGAAAGAAAAGTATTGTTTTTATGTTGAGTTTTTGAAATCGAATTTTCACTGGAAATACATGTTTAGGCCGTGTGAACCCAAAAAAACATGTTTCAGATTAATGCGTGCGTGCTTGTGTTTGTGAACAAAATATCTCAAGAAAAGAATGCTGTATGAAGTTGAAACTTTGAGCTTAAGTTAGGTACCTTAAGAGGACCGACAAACATTTTTATCAAAATTGGTTAACCAATGTAGTAGTTTATTTGTGTAATATTTACCTGTTTGCGATTTCTACAATGTTGCTAATCATTCATCCGCAGAGGTGGTGTAAAATATTTTTATTCATGATTTTTTTTACTTAAATTAAGTATTAAGACTAATATTAGTTATTCCGGTAATTGGCTGGGCACATAAGATAATTGAATACTACTTAGATATTGCGGCGTACAGGCTCATTCTGTTAAAATGAACAAATAATGACGTTCTTTGAATTTCATTATAACCAAATTTTACTGTATTATATAAAACATATTCATACCCATGTAGGTGCATTATAGGAAGAGAGAGTATCAATTAATACCAAAAATAAATGGTTTATCAGTGTTGACGGAAACTCCAGCCAATTGGCGTAGTTGTTAGTGCTACTGCCTTTTACGCTGGGGTTCTGGGTTCGATTCCCGGTCAGGTCTGGCATTTTTCCATCACTTATTTTCATCTATCATCCTTCTCACCATCTGCATTAGCAGTAATTGCAAAACAGTCAGACGTTAAACCAAAAAAAAAGTTACTACATAAGTAATCATGTTACAATTTTTATTTAATGTAATTAAGGGTTAACTGATGTGAGATTATTACTTGCGCAGCCATCAAAACCATTTGTGTAAATTTTTTTTTTTTTTGTTTCAGTATGTTGTCATGTGTAAATCTCGAAATAACACTGCAGAAATGGACACAATCATAAGTAAATTATTTAAAGCATACAATGATACAGATTGTACTTATAAAGAAAGCGAACAATTTCGTTTACTTTTAGATGAACAGTTGCAATCTTCAAATTTCCCAAATTTTAGACTGTTCCCCTCAATGAAAATTATCAGAGATGAATTGAAGTTTAATAAGATCAGTGTAAGTAACATAGAATTTAGTTTCTTACTTTTTTATAAACATATAGAAAAGTCATTGAGTAATTTCAGATTATGAATATTAGTTAAGTCCCGGGAATTTAGTTTTTATTTGGGAATGGCCAACACTACATCGTTTGTAAATATATGACCAGAAATCCGGGACCTTCCTCTTGTTGCAGTTGAAGTTTGAAGTCGATAGCATGTTTGGTTTGTGTTTTGTGCGTGTTTTTTCAAAGTAACTTTTTTAGTGGTGTCGTGAAAATGAGTGATGCACATTACAAGTGAGGTTAGCGAGGATTTGTAGTCCTGCATTCAGAGCGATGGCAGAGATTGGATAAGTCGGGTAGTCACTGGAAATGAGAACGAGATATTTGAGTATGACCCCGAAACCCGTAACCAAAGTCAGCAGTGGGTGGAAAAGGGTGGGGAGCGGCCAACGAAAGCAAAGGTGTCCAAGTTGTGATTGAAGGCAATGTTAATTGCTTTTTTCGATATCCATGGCATCATTCATTGTGAGTATGTTCCTGCCGGCCAGACAATGACTGGATAGTTCTATGTTGGTTGGAACTCATCATGGTAGCGTACAGGAGGTCAAGGAACCTGTAACTGCGTTGCTGAATGGAGTAACTTTAGAGGATTACCAAGGGTGCTTCCAATTGTGGGAGCAACGTTGGAATCGTTATGTAGAGTTAGAGGGAGACTATTTTGAAGATCGATAAAAATATTTTGCTTGTAACTTAGTTTGCTTGTGTTTTATTTACGAAATCCCAGAACGTAATTGCCACACCTCGTATAATGCAAATATCATGTGATATTCAAGAATTAAATTGAACCCTTTCTCTGCTAAATTTGGGAATGGTTTGTAGAACACGTCTGTGCTGAGTTAGGAAATCAACAACTCATTCTCACCAAGTCCTATAAACGATATTTAAGACCAATACCCCACTAAGTCTGGTAAATATATCTAACACGTTGACTGCTATTAGACCCAAAAATCTGTCACACTTGTCTTTAAAAATGGGCCATGTGCATAAAAATGAGTCATATTAAATTACTTATTTTTTAATCGTGCGTTATTAACATGGTTTCAAAAGCTATGGCCTTGGGGAGTGACATTGTACACTTAGGCGGAGTGCACACCTATACGATACGATACGTAAGATACGATATTTATCTTATACGATATTTATCTTATGCGATAAATGTCCGCTTGCTCAATACAAAACACATTGCTGGTAAAAACTTGCCGCACACCAGTAATACAGCTACATCTATCGTAAGATATTTGTAGCATACGATATGTTCGGCTTGTCTTATGCGATAAATATCTTAAGACATTAGTCGCCCTGACACCCCTGTTAAAACATCATACTATCGCGTTTTCTTATTTTCATTGTTAAAAATTTGTTTTAATTATATTATTACAATAATAGACGGAGTTTGGAGACTAGCTTCCAACGAAATGGTCTGCAAAAACATAGAACCTATTACAAGTATAATTAAAAAGAAACGAATATCATTCCTGGGACATCTTTTAAGGACACCTGAAAATAGAACTAGCAGGAAAATAATAGAAAAACTGTGGTATAGTAAAAGTGATATTAAATGGATCACAGAATTAAAAGAAGATATTAGAAGGTTACAAATTACAATAGAAGATTTAAAACGCAAGACAAATGCATTGAGGATATTGAAGGACGAACGCGTTATACTACAGCCGGGAAGGAACAAGCAACGATTGGGAAGAGTGGTTCCAGAGGAGGAAAGAAAATTGCGCTCGGAAAGGATGAAAAAATATTGGGCGGAAAAGAAAAGGAAGAAAGAAGGAAAGACTTTAAATGTAAAATTACTAAAGTGGTCCTTTGTAGGCCATAAAATTTTAATAATAATAATAATGTTAATGTTTAATTTTAATTTTACATTTCAGAGCCATGTGACCCATTTTTACGTCAGCATGAAAAATGTAATAGGCAACTGGGTTTAGTTGCAAAGTACTCTAGACTATTTTAATCAACCAAAATAAACAAAAGAAGTAATAAAATTTTAAATAATACAGCATTACAGTACAGGACAAGAAAAACTACCTGTATAAGCAAAATCCTATTATTTGAAAAAGGCCAACTATTTGACCTCAGTGTACTTTATACCTTTATACCTAAGCTTACTTATACTTTACTTATGCCTTTACTTTACTTATACTTTATAACTTTATACTTAAGGCGGAGTGCACACCTATACGATACGATACGTAAGATACAATATTACATGATGCTTAACGTCTTCTATCCAAGGAGAATTCGCCAATAATAATAATAATAATAATAATTACAATAATGAAGGACGATCCTGTTTTTATGATATTCTTTGTAAATGAGGGACAATTTTCTCTAAATCGGAGGAAACTAGATTTAAAATAAAATAAAAATTCTCAGGTCTCATTCTGTATGTCTCCGTGAATTTATCTTCATACAGCGATATAGAATAGGTGAGCTGTGGTGTGCACTGTGTAAATTATATCGATTAACCCAAAACCTTCTGTTTATCCTTCTATTTCGCCTTTCACGGAAATACCAACGGGAGATTACAAAATCCTCTTCGCTTGAGAACTCATTATATACTAAGAAAATGATTAAGATTATATCGTACAAATAAAATCGTATCTCACTGGTGTGCATTCATGTAAGATATACGATAAATATCGTATAAGATAAATATTGTATCTTACGTATTGTATCGTATAGGTGTGCACTCCGCCTTAGGTATAAAGTTATAAAGTATAAGTAAAGTAAAGGTATAAGTAAAGTATAAGTAAGCTTAGGTATAAAGGTATAAAGTACACTTAGGTCAAATAGTTGGCCTTTTTCAAATAATAGGATTTTGCTTATACAGGTAGTTTTTCTTGTCCTGTACTAGAATGCTGTATTATTAAAAATTTTATTACTTCTTTTGTTTATTTTGGTTGATTAAAATAGTCTAGAGTACTTTGCAACTAAACCCAGTTGCCTATTACATTTTTCATGCTGACGTAAAAATGGGTCACATGGCTCTGAAATGTAAAAACGTTTCAGTGCGCGTAATTTGAGATATCATACGTCCTGATAGCTTTTTATAAATATGGCCGCTCAAAGCTCACAACTTTGAGCCTCGAATATGCAGTTCTTGGTGCTCAAGAGTTAACCAACTTAACAATTTTTTTAATCATTTATCTTTTAATTTCAGAGAAATAACCGAGTGCAAGGTAATCATGCAAGTGAATCAAAGAATATATCTAATGAAGTGCCTGTTAGAGTGAAACCATCTATGACTGAAAATAATGTTCAAGTTTCAAAGCAATGGGGAAACAATATGGTTGAAGAAGAACGAGAAGAAGAAGAAGAAGAGGATGAACTAGCTGGAATTGATGAGAAAAAAAGAAAACAAATCAAGAAATTAGAGAAACATTTAAGGGTATGTTTGTATTTTTAAATTCATCAATTTTATGTTTAATTAAGTGTTCAAAAAGTTCCCTAACTTTTTTTATAGCGCTTCTACAGTTAGTTCCACAGAGATCTGTCAGCACTCATTGTGTTAATAAAAATATCTTGAGTAACATCCACTTTGTAGTTTGTTGATATCTTGCTTATTTGCTGAGAAACTGCTGTTTTAGTAAAGGTGTTTTCTACACGTTTGTCAAAGTTAAAAATGAGTGACTTGTATGAAAAGGGTTGTGCCATGAAACTCAGAAAATCTTTCACAAAAACTCATGAATTGCTTGTCAAGGCCTACGGTGATAAATCCGAGAAAAGAACAACTTGCTACGATCGGTTAGAACGGTTTAGTGAAAATTCTCTAAGACTCAAAATAGCTTGTCAAGTCGCTCCTATGTGAAAGTCATGGTGACTGTATTTTTTTTTTATGCCAGGGGGGTTGTTCATTACGAGTACCTTCCTCCAGGCTCTACAGTTAACCAGTCTTACTAAATTAAGCTTCTGAAACGCCTACAGCAAAAAATCAGACGGAAACATTCCGAACTCTGGGCGAGTGGTGACTGCTTCTTCCACCACGATAACGCACCAGCCCATTCAGTCCTCAGAACTCATAAGTTTTTGGTCAGCAGTTCAATTACCATGCTTCCCCACTCACCTTTCTCACCTTATTTAGCACCCTGTGACGTGTTGTTCCCCAAACTAAAAAAATACCTCAAAGGAAAAGATTTTCAACAATTCCTGAGATTCAGAAGAATGCTACAGGGCAGCAGAAGGCCATTCCAGAAGAGTGTTCCAGGATTGCTTCAGAAAGTGGAATCACTGATGAGACAAGTGTGTACATAGGAGAGTATTTTACTGTCAGGTGGATTCAGACCCTTAAGCCATAAGTCAAGTATGTTTTTTTTTTGTAAAAAAACTTCGGGACCTTGTGAGGATGGGTTAGGCCAAGGGTTTAATTGTTAAAACTAGTATTAAGGGCAACAGACACAGATTATTGTATGGGTTGAAGAGATTTTCCCAGGATTGGTAGGAACGAATCTGTCAAATTAGAACAGCTTACAACAAAACAGCGACTCATGACATTGTTTCTGAAACAAGTTTTTTTTACACAACTTCCCTATAATCTGAACTAATTGGAACAGGAGGTTATTTGAATTATTTAAAAAAATGTGTATAAGAAAAAGTTATCCAAAAATAGCAAAATTTAATATTACACACTCATTATCAGAATGGTGTTGCTAATTGTGTATAATTAAGTGAGAAAACAACTCACAACTGAATACATGGAATAGTTACTGAACTATTGTACCTAGCAAGAGCCCGCCAGGGAAGGGCAAAATTCAGATGAAAATGACGTGAGCGAGTGGCTGTCAGCTGACGATAAAGGTCTTCAGTTTACTGTCGATAAAATAGTTTCTGTAATTGTACCGGAGATAGTCTTTATTTTTAATACATAAAAAGAATGTTAAAAATTAGAAATCAGTTTGTATTATTCAAAATTTTAGATCAGCAGGATTAGCGGAAAGTAAGAAATTAATGAAAATTCTACAGTCGTATTTTTAATCAGATATAAGCAAATTTTTTATTCACATTATTTCGTAGAGACAAATACAGAGGTTCTCAGGAGAATAAAGTGATAAGTAAATCATTTCCACTATCAAGTGTAGGAAGCTTCAATATTTTGGACTTATCATACGAAATGAATCACAATTTTCATTACTATTAGCCATTCTGTAGGGAAAAATATACGGAAATTGAGGAAGGCAGAAGGAGGGTGTCATGGGTTTGAAATCTGAGAACTTGGTTTGGAAAAAGCTTAGAAGAACCTTTTTCGTAGTGCAATGAACAAAATGAGAATTGCCATAATGTTAGTCAACATTCGGAATGGATAGACATCTGAAGAAGAGATACAGATCTAATTGTCAAAATTAATCCTGTAGAAGATGGAATTAGTGTTATGGAGGACTTGGACAACTTGACCAAACCAAATTTTTCTCTCTTTGTTTCAGCCTGTTTAAGAGTGCAGGTATTCACTGCATGACATAAAAATGTACTTTTGGTGAACACCTTTTTTGACAATTGGTTTAAATTATGATTAAACACATACTGGAATATTAATTCATTTCTATAACGAGTATCAAATCAAAATTTACCTACTGATAATTTTTGATAAAAAGCTTTTTGGAATTATAACAATAAAATTATGTTTTCTTTAGGCTGTGAATAGAGCAATTAAAAAGCTAGAAGAAAGAGAAGTAAATTGGGACAAAGAAGACAACTCATCCTACTTGATGGTGGACAGGTAAGAAGCATTATAAAATTTAATTTAACCATATCAGTAATCAAATTGGCAATACCCTTGGCTGATAATTGAACAGACCGACTAAGCATATTTTTCCTCCTGTTGTTCTACATCTTATTAGTGCTAATGACTATAAAGTTGTAATTGAAAAAATAGATATATTTGTAAAATTGTATTTTGGTGAATGTTTAAAAACCATTATGTAATAAATTTGGTGTACAAAAATAAGTTATCAATTCACGAAGGCGTATTGTTTTACATTCTTAATCAAGGATTTGTTTTTTACTAGTCAGAATTATAAGATGATGTGATCAGAACAGCAAGAAATTATTGTTAATTTATATTAATAATTATTTTATGTATTAAAAAGAGTTGTAAGGTGTTAAATAAATGGTTTAAAGAAGTCAGAAATGGAACTGGTGTAAGAATGGAAAATTAAGATAAATGGCGGCAAATTGAGACATATTACGTTTACTTTGAGGATAGACATGTGTCCACCGATATGAATAAATGAAAAAACTAGTTCCTCAGTCAGTTGATGTAAAGTACTTGGGAATGCACTTAGATCGATGCCTTACCTGGTCCAAACGTATTTGGAACATACGTAAAAGACGAGGATTGAAGCTGAGAGATTTGTATTGGGTGATGAACAAACGTTCACAGCTGTCATTAGAGAGGAAGCTCCTACTGTACAAAGTCATATTGAAACTGCTGTGGACTTATGGGTGCTTTGGGGATCAGCTGTGAAATTGAATCTTGCTATTATCCAACTATTCCAGTCAAAAGTTTTACGGATTATAACAAATGCTCCATGGTATGTGACAAATGATGCGTTGCATAGGGACTTGCATGTCAACACCATGAAAGAAGAAATTACGCAGCTAAGTTTGAAATATTAAGAAAAATTAGCAGATCACTCAAATTCTTTGTCGCTTAAATTACTTGATAATAGCGAAGATGTAACATGAATAAAATTGCTTGACCTTCTGTTTAGATTTACCGACTAACCTACATTGTAAATAATTATATCCATTTCAACATCATCTTCCTCCTGTACGTATTCTACTATCACTGCTTTTTGTTACCTTTTCTATGACTTATTCATGTTTTATATAGTTAATGTTTTCAAAAA
Source organism: Catonia carolina (assembly GCA_035578175.1). Lineage (NCBI taxonomy): Eukaryota > Metazoa > Arthropoda > Insecta > Hemiptera > Achilidae > Catonia > Catonia carolina. Next base: position 33,547,465 of record JAQMRL010000010.1, read on the forward strand.
TTATAAATAATTTTTGTTTTTCTTTTCAAAGCAATACTATTGGTTATTGTTTTCGTCATGTGAACTTTCATGTTATTTACTTATAGTATTGTTTTTAAACTGATTGTATATAATCTCAGATGTTAGAAAAAAAAGTCAGAAAGGATATTGAGAAAACTGGAAAAAACCGAGAAAATAATGAACCGAACCTAATTCAGACAACTAATTACGAATTTTAAGGCTTCATGAATAAAATTCATTCCATGCTTAAAAATAGAACGCTGGATGGACAGAAGAAAGCCCACAAATAATGAATTCTGGGAATATAGGATGGAAAAAGAGCTTTCAGAAACATCTATAGTCAGCTCATGCGTCTAAAATTGGCCCTATATGTATAAAAATTGAATATTAATTATTTTAGAAGGGATTTAATATTTTAAGGGAACTCATCATGGCGGCATACGGGATATGGTCAAAGATGCTGTAACCATGGTGCTGATTGGAGGATTACCAAGAGGTAATCAAGAGTAGGAATTGTAAAATTGAAATAATCAAGGAGCAACGTTGGAATTGTTGTGTAGTGTTTAGAGGGTGACTATTGTGAAGGTCGATAATAAAATTTTGCTCGTAACTTAATTTGCTTGAGTTTTATTGACAAATTTCCAGAACTTATTTGTCGCACCTAGTAGATAATATTAGAAAACCTACAACTTTAGTTTCAAACTATTGCGGTTATTTTAGCATCAATTAGTGATTTTCTGTATTTTTAACACGTTCAGCGCCATGGACGCATACGTGGCACCCAGTAGTACCTCGTCTGCTGTGCTGAGAGCGCCACGTGTGTGTCCCACACAGTATTATTTTTCTGGTGTTCTTACATGATCGGTTTTTCAGTTGTGCTCTTTATATTTTAGTGGCGTGTTAATTGAACTATAGTAAACGTGTATCGGTTCGGGGTTTCAGTTTTTTGTTTTAATAAGTGTTTATAATGGTTATGATGACTATAACCAATTATTATTTCATCATCAATGTTATTTTCTATGTAACTTACTACTTATTTTTGTAAACAGAAAATATTTATAGTGTACTACTACTCATTAAAATCAACATTGTTCTTAATTTTTCTAATAAACACAAAACAAATAAAACATTCTTTGTTTATTAGTCAAACCCCTTCTACCACTGTACTAGGTACAATTTTAATAGAACCAGCAAATTTGTGCCGTAAAATGTTTACAATTTATGAATCATATCCGGTGCCATTCCTGCTTACTGCTATCAAAACAATTGTATTTATAGAAAAATGTTTCACAAGATGTCATCGTAAGGTAATAAATCCTCTTTGTCGGTTTTACCAAGGATCTTTTGTTATGCAACTTACAGTTTTGTCGAGTATCAGACTAATAATACAATACATTTTTTATTAATACTTAAACAATAAAACAGTAACGAAACTGAAAATGCATGCGCTAGTTGTGTATAAATACAAAAATCAAAGCGGATGCCACATGTGCATCCAGCGGCCCCTCAGTCAGATAATTCAATCGCAGGGCCACTGGCGCCATGTACGCGCCTTTATTTTATTTGCTGTAAAATTTCACAATATAATCCCTGCTAAGGATAAATGTCATTTTTATAAATTATTTAACCTAATTATTTAAAAAAAGTATGTTGGGCTTACAAAGTCTTCTAGTCATTTCTAGGTGGCACTCAACATGTTAAGTCAAACGGAGGTTGATTTTCATTTACTGTCATTCACTCATGATTAAAATTAGGTTGTTTTTAGTTTTATATTGTTTTCTCATGATTAAAAAACTGTAACAACAGTAATGAAAAAAATTTTTTCATTAACATCACACATTGGTTACAGAAAGTCATGTGAGTGTTTCGCACCAAATATTTTTATATTAGATTGAATTTTTAATTATTTAAAAGGCATCTTTTACTAAACAGAATTTTATTTGTCATATTTTTTTGAAGTGCAGTAAAATCTCTCTATTGCGGAACTCTATATAGCGGAAATCTCTCTTGAGCGGCATTATTTGCCGACCCCGACCCTTTCGTATACTACGATAATGTATTTAACTCTCGTTATAGCGGCACAAAAATCTCTCTATAGCGGCAAAACAATATCTTCAGGATATGGATTTAGACACCTATGTAGGGGCAGACAATGACTTAGCCACTTCAGCAGATGTTGGCGATGATGCAATAATCGAAAATGTCTTAGCCCAAAACAACAAACTAGAAAGTGAAGATGACGATGAAATGGAAACAGAAATGTTGTCCCTTCAAGTAAACAGGCACTAGACGCTATTCTTGTTGTTTCCACGTACTGTCATTGCCAATATGTAAATGAAAATTTACAAGTTTTAAACATTGAAAATGAGATTGAAAACATGTTTTATGAATTGAAAACAAAACAAAATTTACAACTTATTTTACGAAATGAAATTTACTTCACAGTCATTGTTTCCTTAATAACAAAAAAAATATATACTGTAGGCCTACTGTGTATTTTTTTGTGTTTGTGTAGCCTATGTTTTAGGAGATTTTAATTGTATGTATCCTATGTTTATTACTGTTCAGTGAAAAACGAGTTTCAGTGCTAATTAATTTTAGGCTATCTATTACGGTATGTACTGTATAAATGATTATTGAAAAAAGTTCAATACGAAAAGTGAAATTCTATTGTTAAACATTAGTAACACAACATCTAATAAAACCAGTTTGTATCCAAATTTCTTGTTAAGTTAATAACCTACACTTTAGGTAATTAATTTAAATATCTCACAGTATTGAAGTAATCTACTGTATTAAACATTCGTCATAAAGTTATCTATTCAGTAGTTTTTCAAAAACTTATTCCATGCACCATTTACATACGTATGTAAGTTATTTTGTACAGAAAAATTAGTACTCCAACTTCCCTCCCATCGTTAATTACTCGCTCTCTTTATAGCGGCGGTACCTCATGGTCCCTTCAATTCCGCTATAGAGAGATTTTACTGTATTAGTTTATAAATAAATTGTATTAATATTAAAGAGTTATTCATTTTTTTGAATTACGGTTTACTTTCTAGGTATCAGAGAAGGTTTACACAAATTTACAAGAAAATCTGTGAATTAAAAAATAAACCAGATGATGCAGATAGACCAATCAAGAGAAATATTTCATTCAGAGGTTTGTTTTTACAAATGTGTGATTCTTATCATAGGTGTTATTGTTACTATGATTATTCATGTTGATTTCCTGTTCAAGAAATTTAAGTTAGTGCGTTTAGATGGGAAGGGTCGGTCGGTGGAGGGGGGGTAGGTTTAGTAATCGTGGAGGTAAACAACATGAGTTCTTGGCATCACCAGAGACTTCCCTTACTGTAGTGTGTTGATGGCTGCTTCGTTGGCGCACGGTGGGTGCAACTCTCGGTTGAGAGAACACTGTGGGCATATTGCTTGGGGCAGCAGGTGACAAGCAGAAGTATTATCTTCTTGTTTGTGGGATCATTGATGGGTCTGTGTTGGAGTCCGATAGTTCACCCAACAAGTGCTGATGGTTGGAGCAGCAAAGCGGAAAGGAATGATGACTCATTGGTGCCTCCCTTATACACTAACTGGAGGGGTGGTTTCTTGCTCTCTGAATTGTCGGCATTTCAGAGTCATTTGTTGACTGGCAGCACAGTGTAGGCTGCGCCACGAATTTGCAGGCTTACCGTCCACCAGTATTACAGTGCATACTGTCTAAAGCAAAAACATTCCCTCATGTTTATTTCATATGACCATATAGGGCTCGGGCGATGAGTAACTTTTCACAAATTTAATTAATTTTTTACTTTGTTAAGCAAACATAAAAGTAATATTACATTAATTTCTATCAATAAACTTTTGAAAGAAAGTAGATAGGTCTGTATACGTTTATGTAAGTAAAGACAAACAATTTGTAATCATTATTATTATAAATAATAACAATGTTATCATTGTTTTAAAGGTAATTAGAGACGGACGGCGCGTTGATGCGCCGTAACTGTGCAGCCAACGTTGAGCGGTAGTGCACACAAACGACTGTATGTATTAACCATGATTGAAAAATTTATTTGGCTGACGTCTCGTCACCAGCTTGTTACTGTTCTGTCATCCAATCCTTCACCATGTGACTCACCGTAATCCGCCGTCCATCTGGACCCAGCCTAATACGTCATTGTTTATGATTTTTATAAACATTATTTATATTTTCATTAACAGAAAATGAAATATGTTATACTAAAAGGGTAGTAGAATGACGGGTGGCGGATGACTCGGCATTACAACGGCAAGCTTGGAAATTCATGGCACAGCCTCTACCTAATAAAGGGGACAGCAATTTACAGTAATTTAGCTAAATTAAAAATTTTCCGAGCAATTCAAAATGAGCTGCCATTTTGATTTGATGTAATAAAATGACCATGATTTTTATTTATTAAAGAATTTTAATATCAAGAAATGTACAAAATTTCTTGATACCTAAAACCATTCTTGAGTATACGTTTTTTTGTAAAAATACAAAATGACAGATTAACGGAAAACAAGTTTTTGGAATTTTGTGTGCAGGAAATTCTCCCATTTTATTGATGAATGGATCAGAATGTTTTGAGTGGGTCACTTTCTTGTTATGCTCTGTATTTTTATTAACGAAAAACTGAAATCTGTATTTTTAGTTTCAATTATTTCTCAAAGTTAGCTAATTTTTCTGTATTCTCTTTTAGGTTCTGGGTTCCCAGATGTTGATAGGTGTGTTGAGAAGGTTTATAACCATACAAAGAAATTTCCAGATTTTCGCGATGTATTAACTATTGTGAAAGAGGTCAAGAAGAATGAGAAATTAGGATCAGAACAGATTCATAAAATAGGTATGGTATTATATGTGAACTAGAGAAGGGAGTATTACCGCTTCAAATTTGATATATTTCCAAGTTTGATAGCGATGAAACGAAGATGTTAAGTTGGCAACTTTACTAGCTGTTCAAAAGTTCTAACCAATAGCAATTCCCGTAGTATTGTATATCAAATAAAACTACATTTTAAGGCGTATAATTTGAAATATCACATGCACTGAAAGCTTTACAAATACGTCTACTACGGCTGTCTGAAGCTGGCAATGTCTGGTGTGAAAAAAGTGTTTTCCCGGTAATGAAGGGTTAACTCTGTCAAACATGGTATAAACCTTATGAAATAGTAGATTGGTGTTTTTATCTTAAAAATTTCATAAACTACAATAAAACAAACACTATTTTCAAAGATAACACAAACAAAACACTGACAATAACTGTAACAAAAATAGTCACGATATATCTTAGATTACGATAGTATTATTGTACTTGCAAACTAAAAAATACAACAGCAAGATTTCACTAAATAAAAATAAACTATCACCCACGTACAAACAAACATAAAAACTCGGGTAGATGATCTGATAAGCAAGATCACATTTGATAACTTAGGTGCTTTCTTGATGTTGGGCAACTTATTTCATTACAAAGTATAAAGAAAAACACTGCCCATAACAGACTGGTGGAGAGTCAAATTATTTACTCTCAATCTGTTCATTGCTGGGCTAAAATAAATAGTTCTGTTTCTTATCACATGGTCAGCCAATTAAATGACTGAATCATTTAAGAACAGAAGAGGTAGAGGTGTAAAAGACACTAATCAGAGTTATCGCCTCTGAAAGTAATGGATTTCATTATACAGCCAGACCCTGTGGTGAATGAAGTGAAGGTGTCATTTGCAGAGTGGAAAATATGTGCTTTTCAGAGGGCCCGGCATGCTGATAAGCATACTTTTCTATTCAGTGAGGAAGGCAATGGTAAACCACCTCACTCCACATTTTACTTAGTAAAACCTCTACAGGTTCAAACCAGCTTTTCGGCTGATGACCTAAACAACAACAAAAGAAAAACAACAGATGTCTAGCCTTTATGAATACAATATAGCCAGTTTATATTTATCTGACAGAGAATACGGATACAATGTTGTGTATCGCATGAGACAAGTGGAAAGTGTTAACAAGTTAATTAATGTAATGGTTTTTTATGTTTATATAAAAAAAATCTTTTAATATTTATCTTTTTACTGCTTCTTTTACTTCATTTTTACGAGTAATTTCGCGGTGCGCACCGCTTCTTCAGGTAATAACTCATAGTTTCTAAAAAATGTTTATGAAGATTGCATCTTCCTTTGTCAAAGGTTTGATTCCTTTATAAAGATGTTTGAATCTTCATAAATATTTTCGTGAAACTGTATGTTATTACATGAAGAGGCGGTGCCCATCGTGAAAGTACTTTTAAAAACAAAGTAAAAGAAGCAATAAAAAGGTAAATAATAACATTTTTTAAAAGGTTCTGTAATTCAAATCATTGTACAGGTAGTTAGTTACTTTTGTATGGATTTGAATAATAAATAGTGGTTATTGGTGTACTTTGATGGTTCGATAACAGCCTCGCAATCGCAGGAAAGCTCACGTTCCCATGATTTCTACTGTAACTATGGATTTAATGATTATTTATAGATTTGATTTAGAAATCAAACAGTTGTTTTTGATCAAAAGTAAAGTGTTCAGGTAGATTTTGATTTTAATTTTGATTAAAAAAAAAAAAAAAATTCACTTCGCTTATGTTAGACATTTGACGGGCATTCCTGAACCCTGAGATGCACGAAAAAAATCACCCTATTTTACATTACGTGTTAGTTTCTCCCACAGTTTATTGTTATATAGAATCTAACCTTAATAAACAGAGGTCCAGATTTCACTGCGAATCTTTCAGCAAAGGTCCAAACACGAGTGATCAGGGCACACTATTTGGATTATTTTGGATCCAAATAAACATGACAGTATTGCACTTTAAAAGATAAAGATAAAAACTGTTCTTAATTTTTTGTAAAAATCCAAAATTGTTATAATGAAATTATTTTTTTCTTGTTTTTAGCGGAGAAAGTTTTCAAAGAATTTGGATCTTTATTGAAAATTCGCCGACAAAGAGATGATTATGATATATTATGTTCGTATTTACCAAATATCCTTGATCCAGCTGTAGATAATAAAGAATTGAATGAAAAATTACAAAGTAACTTTGAATACTATAAAAAGAAAGAAGAAGAAGTAAGTATAAAAAAAAGTTAGGAGTTATAAAATGATTGATAGTAACTTTGTCTAAAGTCTGAAGAAAAAGTGTTTTAAAGGCTGAGACACACCATCTGTTTTGGGGTTTATGTGTTATAGGGATGTCTGTTTTCTTCCCAAACTTTCATATTAGGCTGATATGAGACATATCCAGAAAGTAAGTGTACTGAGCCTCTCATGGCCGGAGGGATTTTATTTTCGACATGTTAGCGATACTTCCGTTTAGCCTGACTTCTTCCCTTCGCAACGAGACCGGTTCGAGGTCAGTACGTTGAGAACTGTCAACGTGACAACACGTTTCGTGAAAAATGTCAATCCAATCTCCCGCCGAGTACAAAATACGAGTTGTCATCCGATATCTCGTTTGGAAGGGAAAACCTCCGGTTGAGGTTTCTAATGAGGTGAAAACTGCATATGGTGATAAAAGCTATGAATCGTACGAGTGTGTACAAGTAGTGTCACGAGTTTTAAAACGGTTGTAGGTCTGTGTATGATTATCAGAGGAGCAAAAGACCTTCAATTGTGACTGACGAATTTGTGGAAAAAATCGAAAATGCGCTCCGTGATTATGATTGCAGATTGACTGTAGATGAACTTTCTGCGATGTTTCCGCAAATCTCCAGATCTCTACTACACGAAACCATCACAGAAACCCTTGGATATCGGAAACTGTCTGCGAGGTGGGTCCCAAAACAGCCGACAGACCAACACAAGTTGAATCGAGTGAAGGCCGGGCAAGAGTTTTTGAGGCGCTGCAAACTTCATGGAGATTAATTTCTCCGCTCCATTGTTACTGGAGATGAAACTTGGGTGCACACTACACGCCTGAAACCAAAAGACACTCAACAGTGGCGTCACACCTCTTCAACCTCCGCCAAAAAGTTCAAAACCACAATTTCAGCCAAGAAAATCATGGCATCCGTGTTTTGGGGTTGTCAAGGCATTATTTTAATGGAATATATGCATCAAGGGGAGACCATCAACTCTACAAGATACTGTGAGACCCTAAAAAAATTGTGGAGGGCGAACCAGAACAAGAGGAGATACATGCTGCAAAAGGAGTCTGCCTGCTACACGACAATACCAGGCCATGCACAGCCAATGCCATGAAGGAACTGCTCACATCGTTTTAATGGGATGTCCTGTTCCATCCCGCGCATTCCTCTGACCTAGCTCGTTCAGATTGCTATCTCTTTACTTCCCTGAAGCTGCACATGGGTGGAAAAAGGTTTTCAACCGACGAGGTGAGAAGTAGACGAAGGGGTTGGCAGGAAACTACTTCGAGGAAGGCATCAAAAAATTGATACCCCACTTCACCACCTGCATTGAGAGGAATGGCGACTATGTCGAAAAATAGCTTACATATGTACTAAAGTAACCACGTAATTTTTTTGTTTTAATAAAAAAATTTGAAACCTACAAAAGTTCAGTACACTTACTTTCTGGATATACCTCATACAATGTGGTTGCCCTTTAAGGCGCTGTATACTTTCTGCTAAATATCTTCCTTTACACTTCCATTGGTATCTTTATCCTCTTCTGCCATCACACATGAGTGACTTGGCTGATATACTGGTGGCCAATATTCGCAATGTTACAGTCCTTTTTGGTAGTGTGGCACAGTCCATAGTTTTTTGGTGCAGGAAGGTGTTAGAACCCTAGTTTGGGATTAAATATATTAAGGAATCATGGATAGGTAGTAGTAGATTTTGGTGAGCAGAAATGAATTTTCAGAGGGGTATATTAGGATAGAAAAGAGGAGATAGAATCAGAAATCATGTGATTAAGGCATGTCAGTTGGATGGAGGAGATAAATTACATAATAGGATGTTGTACTTTGAGATGGAAGGAAAAAGCCCTATCCTACTAGTCATCTTCCATCAAGTTTTTTGCCTCTTCGTTCGAAAAAAACTTTTCACCTGGATAATCTTGATCTCCCTGTCCCATGCTTCATCTAAGGCATCCACCCCCATATCACGTAAAGCCATCTACAGTACTTTCAGGCATTCTCCTCATGTGCCCTTACCAGTTTGACCTTTTAAACGCCACTGTTTCTTTAGTGTTGACATCAGCTCCAGCTCTAGCTTCGATAACTTCATTTATAAGTCTGTCCAATCTTGTGAATCCACAACTTATACGCCGATTATCTATTTCAATTGCTTTCTGCTGTTTTGTATTTCTAATTTACTTCTCCCACACATAGCGATACTTTCAATTGTTTTGTACAATCTCCTTTTGATTTTGACTTCAAAAGTTGTATTCCGGCTCCAGATTAAGGGATAGTGATTTAGGGGTAGCTCTTTTGTAATGATAATTCACTTAATTTCTTCGACAATTAGGCATATTTGTGTCCAATTGATAACACTGATTTTGATGGCTGTAATGGTGAAATGAACCATTTCACCAAAAACAAAATTACGATGGCAATGGCTTGTTCCTAGTCTTAATTTCAACAAGACAAGGTGTACAAGAAAAAATATGGTTGTCCACCAACAGCTGACTGGTGGTTGCGCAGACAACTTTTTCTTAAGACTTTGTCTAAGTTTAAACATCTTTATTTTTTATAAAATAAGTAGGTGTAATAAAAAAAAGTAATAGGTTCTGAAAATGTTATAGTTAGCAATGCTAATTATTTTCCATTTTTTAACTTGTCTTAAATTTTGTGCACCATTATTTTCAGTTAAAACTTCCCTTCTGATGTTATTGTTACAATTATCATTTTCATTTAACAGAAAGCCGGAGAATAAAACTAATGAACCTTCTTTTAAAAACATTGTATTCTTACACATGTATTAACTTGTAAAAATACAAACGTTTATAAAAAAATATATTGTTTTTTTTTTTAAATTAACATGGTACTAAAAGTTTACTAAATGTAATGGTATACTAAATGGTAATGGTACTAAATGTTTTAAATTAACATGGAATATGAACCAACTGAGACTGTAAAATGTTATCGAATAAATTATTTAAAAAAATAATATGCTTTCAGTTATGTTTACTTTTTATTAGTTACACGTCTCCAAGGAGTAGGAATAAAGAAAGATTATTAATATTAAAAATCTCCTCTCCTTGTTAAAATTTTTACAATTTTGTTTTTATTCTGTAAAAACTCAGTTTTGTGGCAATGTTAGTTTTTCTGCTGCACTCTTAATAGGTGTTGCACATCTACTTTATGTTACTGTCATACTACTTTCAAACTTCTATGCCATGTTTCACAATGTCTAGTTAATCTCTAGAATAAAAAATATTCACAATCCTGCTTATCCAAACTTATTTCTCATTTATTCAATGTAATTATTTTTTTAATATTAAACATGTTTAAAAATAAAAACCATCATTTTTTTAATAAAGAAATATTTTTAATAGGCTACTAATAAAATTAAAAAGAACGATAAAGACTGTTGTTAAGAGTAAAAACAAACAGAACCAATTTCTTAATACAAGATATACTTTGAATATAAATAACTTAGTGGTAAAGCACTTCTATTACAGTCTATTCACCGAGTCTGGAGATACGCAGTAAACAAACGGATCACGTGATAGCTGTTGATTGAGTGCTTAACCAAGGTCATTATGCATTCTTCTAACACCAGTCTTCGTTGGATTATCCTTAGCATAATATACAGTGCTAGTTATATTTAATAACATAGGTCATGAAAATTTGTTAAATTTTTAGAAGGAAAGAAAGGAATTATTTTTACGTAAGCGCGGTTCATTATCCATAGCCAGCGTGGCAAAAAGTTGTACTAATATCACATGAACATTGCATACATTTGTTGATGCCATGTCTCTAGGCTTGGTGAATTCAGTATAGTTCATTAGCAGTTGCAAGAAATTATATGTTTTAACTACTGCCTGGCAGCATAAAATCATTATAACTATCAGCATATATATTGGCTTAAAAACTACTAGCTCTCCGCAAACATTGAGCATGGCACTAGGCCGACTGAAAACATCATTTTATTATAGACCGTTTATTTCTAACAAAAAATAGTTTATACTATGCTATTTAATTAAAACTATTTTAGTATTCCAAAAATTTTAGGTTAATGTAATTAATTTTTGGTACTTAAATTATTATTTTTCTTATTTTATTGCTGTAGCTTGAAAATTCTTTGTTCTGTCATTGTTTTTAAAAAATAATTGTAGACATTGTATAGGATTTCCTTCGCCTGACTATGAACTACTGTACCTCCCCCCCCTAGCTTCAGCATTTTAACTGTATTGAAATATTACAAATTAAACAAAAACCACTCAAAAAATATTACAAACTAGTCAAAAATTATTCACTCCATTAATTAGAATATTAAACCACAGTGATGTAGAAGTTAATATTTCTACAAAATTCACTTCTAACATAATTACAAGCAATCTGTCATATAGGATTACTCAAAGCTTACTGAATGTAATAAAATTGAAAAATAAGTAAATAAATTAAAGAATGATATTGCTAGAATGTCATCTTTACAACAACTCATAATGTAGTCATGTATGATTCACGAATGATTCTTCTATAATTAGTTATTGTACAACAAGAAGTAGGCCTGTACACCATAACATCAATACAATGTTAGATAAAAGGATTTTTTCAAAGGCTATATCAGAAATTATCAATTCTAGAGGCTAAGTTTGTGAAACTTGTATTTTTGTATGTACTGTTCAATGTTCGTGATGTATCATAAGGTGGATCAAATGTAAATATTTTAGTTATTGCCATCAGAACTTATAACTGTAAAAATTGCTTATAATATCCACTAGAAAAACTGGACAAAAAATAACTAGATATATTTAATACGGTGTTAAACAAAAAACAAGTAATTTATACTACAGTGTAATGTTTGAATGCGCTGTAGCATATCTCGTGGCATTGGTAGGCGAGGCATCATTTTAGTGGGAGTACAAAATAAACTAGTAGCCCAGCACATGTCAGTCACATTCCAATCTTTGGTCTGTTAACATTGAAAGGTACATGCTACACTTAACTAGTATTTTTAAACTATTGCAGTCTGTATTTTTCAATGCTACAACAAAATGCATTTTTTAAAACCTTAACAATCAGTATTTTTCAATACTACAACAAACAGTATTTTTTAAAACCTCTGCAATCAGTATTTTTCAATACGACAACAAACAGTATTTTAAAACCTCTACAATCAGTATTTTTCAATACTACAGATATTATTTTTAATACTGCAGTCACCAAGAAGTATTTTCAAAAACATCTCAGCCGAAATCTGCGTGTTGGACTTAGTCAAGGAATTTCTTGACTTAAGAAATCAGTATTTTTCAATCAGAAATCAGTATTTTTACAATCAGTATTTTTCAATACTACAACAAACAGTATTTTTTAAAACCTCTGCAATCAGTATTTTTCAATACTACAACAAACAGTATTTTAAAACCTCTACAATCAGTATTTTTCAATACTACAGATATTATTTTTAATACTGCAGTCACCAAGAAGTATTTTCAAAAACATCTCAGCCGAAATCTGCGTGTTGGACTTAGTCAAGGAATTTCTTTAGAAAGTTAAAGTAAACTTTCTCTCCTGAAACTCCTGAAATGTCATGTCCAGAAATTTAGGGTCTTGTAGCTAGTCTTTACGGAATATCAGTTCATTTGTTTAGTAAAGATTTAACTGAATCAAAAAAACTGGGCAAAAATGAAACATTCAGTACACCAGGAAAGCATCAAAATTGAAAAAAAAAAAACAAAAAAGTGCATTATGAAATATCATTTACAATTTTCATAAAACGTAAAAAACAATTACCCACGTTATGAAGTGTTTTGTGTGTTTTAAAAACTGAGAATTCAAAATTACAAATAGATTTCACTCACAAAACTTTAATAACAATTTTAAGGAATATGGGTTTTAAGTGGAAGAAGACAGACAACAATAGAAAAGTTCTAATAGAACAACAAAATATTTACTTCAAATAAATTTCATATTTGAATAAAATCAAATGTACAGGACACAAGGAAGATCAATAATTTATTTAGACGAGTCACATATCCACTCTTAACACATTTGCAGAGTAGTGCATGGACTAATGGAACTGTTAATGGCTACAAGAAAAACTATGTAAAGCATCCAGATTAATTTTAACGCACGCTGGCTGCAAGAAAGGAGAGGTGCCGAATGCTCTGTTGGTTTTCAAATCGGGATGGTAAACAGGGATTATCATCATGATATGAACGCTGACAATTATGAAAAATGGCTAAAAACATAACTGATCCCAAACCTGCTGCTACGATCAGTGTAAGTGATTGATAATGCCCCATACCATAATAAAAAGTTGTATTCAGCTCCTAATTCCAACTCCAGAAAGAATGATATGGTTACGTGGTTGAGGAATAGAAAATTTCCTGCTCTGATAGCATGTTCAAACCGGAGTTGTAAGAAAGCATAAACAAAACTACAAAGAATACTATTTTTATAGAATACTGGAAGAACCTGGACACAGTGTGGTAAGGTTACCTCTGTACCACCTAGAGCTCAACTCGATTGAACTGATTTAGGTGAAAGTAAAAAATTATATTGCAGCACACAATATCAGTAACAACATCAACGATGTGAAACAGATGTTAGAGCAAAAATTCAGAGAATTGACGGCTGACTTCAGGAAGAAATGTTGCGACCACGTGTCAAGGTATGAGAAAGAATAGTTGGAGGCAAATCGAGCAATGGATATGCGAACTGACAAACTGATAATTACTGGTAGTGAGAGCAGTGCGGAAGAATTGGAAACCGAAAATGAAGATAGCAAAGCCAAAGAAGAACAGATAACGGATGGAATTGAACCACTTAAACAGTGTATTTTATATGTAAGCTGATTTATTAATACCAGAAAGGTTCTATGTATATTGAATTTAAAGTTAATAAAATTCGGCATAATATTTATGATTTTGAACAAAAAAATTGATTGTTAATAAAGGAATGATTAAATCAAATAATGTATTCCAATCTGAAGCAAAACTAAATTGAACAGTGAAAGATATATAGGGGTGACCGGGGCTGGTTGTCACACGGGTTGGTTGTCACAAGCTTCATAACTTAGCCGATGTCCGGCATGACGCGTTAATTGTCTCTCTAATGAACTCGGCAGCCTTTGTTTCTTTCTCTAGTGTGATTTGAGCGTGCATACTCTAGTGATATTGGTGTTATTCGAGAAAAAGCATATTTCTGCGGTACAAGTAAAATTTTCTTCTGCTACAAGCTACTGTATTTCTTGTTATTGCTAAGGTTAGTCATTATTTCGTTAATGTGATATAAAAGCCTACACTTAGGTGTATTTTCCCCACTATTGAAATCCATGCTACATAAAGAGGTTATGTTTGTAGATAAACGTTTTTACAAAATGGCGTGGCGGGGCTGGTTGTCACATATCATTCGGGGCTGGTTGTCACATGTGACAAGCAACCCCGTATCAGTTTGAAATAATACGTAGCTTTCCTCCTCATTGTTCTCATAAATTTCAGCCTGTGGACAGGACGGTTTATGGTCCATTTAAAAAGTATATGAACACTGCTTGTGACGACTGGATGGTGTCAAATCCGGGAACCGATGACAAATTTATGATATCCGATTTCAAGGGCTTATCTACTGACAATGACATCATCCAATATTCTTCCGATTTCAAGTACACTGGAATATTTCCCTTTAACAGATAGATATTTACGGATAAGGATTTCGCGTCAAGCTATGTTACAGATAGGCCAAAACCAGAAGAAATAAACAAATAAAGTGCCGAGTGAAATGCAACACGCCAAATTATTCATGTTTCATAGTCGGCAGAGCTACCTGGTTGGAGTTAATCCGTTCAAGATACGTTATCTATTTCTCCAGTTGACGTTCGTCCTTTACCGAAAGCTGGAATAAGGAAAATTGAATAACCAGAACAGGCCTAGTCGGAAAAGAGTAACGGCAATTCTTACGGATACGCCTGTGAAAAGAAGATTCAAGAAGAAAAGAAAATGAAAGATAACAAAACAAACAAGAAAGTCCAAAAAAAAACTATTTAAAAAAACACAGAATAAAAGTGATGAGAGTAAAAAGAATGCGAATGAAACTTTGACTAATAAAGAGAGAGGCAAAAGTATTAAAAAAAAAATCGAAAGAGCAGAAGAAAAACGCGGAGGAAAGTTCGGAAAGTGAAGATGATGACTGTTGGTGTTTGATTTGTCTTGACTCATATTCTAACAGTCATCCTGGAGAAGAATGGGTTCAGTGTGTTGAATGCAAAGACTGGGCACATAGCCGCTGCACTAAAGGATCGAAAATATTTGTGTGTCAAAATTGTGAGAGTGATTTTTCTAATCAAGAAGACGAAAATACATGAAATATTTCAAATAAAATATCAATAATCCTAGTTTTTTAAAAATGATACATTTAAGTTTTTAATCTTTTAATTTAGTGTAATGTAATGAATAAACAATAATTTCAGACTTACATACTGTATATACTTTACCAATATTGTCAAATTGTTTTAATAATTAGGAATGTTAAAATTTGATTTTCTCCATATGAAAAACATGTGACAACCAACCCCAATGTGTGTGACAACCAGCCCCTCTGTAGGGGCTGGTTGTCGCAACTGAAATGTTACTTAAAAATTCAATTATTACCTACTTTGAATGATAATACGGAATTGTGGTTTTTACCTAACAAGCAAAACCCTTTGAAATTTTATTTAAAATAGTAAATACTTGAATTACTGAATTAAAAAAAAATTAAAAAATTAATTTTTTGAAAAGTGTGACAACCAGCCCCGGGCTCCCCTACTGTATACACATGTTTCCTTACTTATAATGCTATCTCTTTTAGGTACTCGTTCTCTCTCACTCAACTTCTGCACTACTCTAATACCATTCAACCCTACTACCTGTTCAAAAAGTATGCTAACTTAACTTAGATGTACAGTACTTGCATGATGCCCCAACTGAAGGATAGAAAATGATAATGTTTTTAGTTCACTTATAGAGGCCAATACACGCAAAATGCTAGTACATAGGCAATCAGTCCTTGCGCCATCTTATGTGCCTATAGTTATAATTTGCTGTCATAATGCCAATAATTTTTATAATTTACACAATATTTCACCTTTGTTTCCTTAGCATGGCATCTTTCTGTGTATCATTGTTGTGCTGTTCTTTGTTCTGGTTTTTGCTGCTTCTGAATGTGAAATTTGCCGTTCTATGGTACTATTTCATCAGTTTCTTCTTGACCTTCGCCAAAGTGTGGTGCAATAATGGAATCTATTTTGGTGTCTGTAAACTGAAGATCTTCATCAGCAGACAGTCACTCGTTCATTTCAACTTAGTCTTGAGTTTTGCCCTTTTATTGTGGGCTCTTGCTAAGTACAGTAGTTCAATGACTATTCTACGCATACAATCGGTGTTGTATTCTCTTGTAATTATATACAGGTGGCCAACATTATCCTGATAATACGTGTGTAATGTTAAATTAACTATTTTTGGGTTATATTTTGTTATTATACACGTTTTTTCGTATGATCTGAACATTATGAAATCTTAACAGGTCCTGATCCCAATTAGTTTGGATTAGCGGAGTTGTCGTATATATTTTTATAGTGTGTGTTTCAGTCGAATCACTGTTTCCATATTTTACATATTTTAAATTTTTTCACAGGTTATCAATAGTTTTGTTGAAAAAGCAGAAATGCAAAGAATACAGCCAGAAGAAGTACATAATAGTGATTGTTCTGAAGATGAAGAAAATGAAAATGATGAAAAAGAACAAGAGGATGGTGATGATGATGATGTGGAAGAAGAAGAAGAAGAAAAAGACGAAGATGATTATAGTGAGAAAGAGAATGGAGAAGAAATGAATTCAACTGATGATGATAGTACTAGTGATAACAGTCACAAGAGTAATAGTTCTAGCAATATAAAAAGGAAAAGGAGAAAAAGGGAAAAGTCCTCGTCGTCATCATCATCATCAAGTTGTTCAACATCTTCAGATGAAACTGATTTTGAACCTGAAGAAAAAATAGTCAAAAAATTACAAAAAGATAAAAACAAAAATGTAAATGTAACCAATGATAAAAAAGATGATTCTGGAAATGAAAGCGAATCACTTTTAAGCTACCTCAATCTTGAAGCTAATAATAATAATAATAATTTAGAAAGTAATTGTACGACTGGCATTAAAGATGATAATACGTTAAAAAAAAATATATCGTTACCAAATGAAGACAGACCTTCTTTAAAAGAAAGCGCTAATTTGTCATCGCAAGAAACCAATAATAGTTGTATTATAATCGAAGATGAAACAGTTGATACAGAAAATATTTTGCACAAAAAAGACTGCAATTCAATTGTCAGTAAAGATAAAGGAACCGACGTATTTGTTATACAAGATATAGGATCACTTAATAAAGCGGTATTTGATAATATTGATAAATTTAGTAGTAAACAATTTGATCGTAAACGTAAACATTCTGCTGTTGACAGTGTAAATCCTTGTCCAAGCACTTCAAAATCTGGTACCAGTCACAATTTATTTAATAAAACAATTGAAAACAAAGTAAAAACAGAACGTACTGTATCAATTTATAAAGATGATGAAGATGATTGTGTTCAAATCATTGAAAACCCTAAAAAATATTTTTCTGGAGTTTCTCTACAGCACAAAAAGGAAAATGATGACATAGATGTTATATTTGCAGGAAAATGTAAGTAGTATTATATTAATTTTTTTTCTGTTGTGTGAACTGAATATTAACACTCAGCTCTTCTGGTTATTGCTGCTGGCTGTCGTGTTTTCTTTGTAGGTTTGGATCTTTTCTGCTAAGCAGCTCTCTTAACTTGGTGGCCCAGCCTAACTGGGCGCCATTTTTGTTATGATGCAGGTTGGAATTTAACCCTATAGCTGGCAATAACATTTTTATAAATCGGCTGGGAATTATTAGCTGATAGGTTACTAAACCGTAAAGAAATTGTTTAAAATTTGCTTTTAAACATAAACCTTATCGTACTGTTTATCAAAATAACAAGAAAACTTACGGGAATAAAATATATATTTTATTAAATTTGTTACCTGACAGTTAGGGATGCTGAAGCTATTTTCAACAATCTATATAAATAAAATTGTGATTTTTTTCAAAATGCCCCTAATATTGTTTCTATGGCAGGTCTATCAAGTAAACACCTAAAATAAGTCAGCTGAATTTGTCTGTTTGTATATTGCAGCGTCACGCAAAAACCGCTGAACCAAATTCAATAAATTTTGGTATTTAGGTTCTGGACATAATCAAAATGAAAATAGGCTATAATTTTTTTTTAACATCACAAAAGGATGGGGGTGTTCAGAGGGAGGGGTAAACAAAATCTACAAATATCTCCGTTTAAAGTCAATGTATCAAAAAGTGTTATACAGGGACCGGCAGAAAAAATGTAGTTTTGAAATGAATAAAATAAACAGAAATAAGATGTAAAAAAAATTTATTGATAGATTTGAAACATCATTTCTTGCCATTTTTTATTAAAGCACTTAAATTCTAAAATTCACTTATTTTGTTTTAAAAATTGTGTCAGTCAAGTGATGACCCTCATTCTGCATGCCTTGATGTAATCGTACTTGGAAATTATCCATTGCCTTCACAATCATGTTGTTTGAGGCTTTACAACATACACTTTCAATTCCAAATACCCCCAAAGTAAAAAGTCACATACCGAAAGATTGGGGAGCGAGCAGGCCATGAAAGGTCACCATTTCTTGGAATCATGTGTTCTGAAACATTTGTCGTAACACTTTTCATTGACACTCTGGTAGTGTGAGTAGTAGCCCCATCTTGTTGGAACCAAACATTTGCAGTGTCAACTTCACAACGTTGTAACTCTGGTGCAAGGAAATTATTTAGCATTTCGACATAACGACTTGAAGTGATTGAAACTGCTCAACCGTTCTCTTCGTAAAAATATGAACCTGTCACTCTGAATTTAGCCACTGCGCACCAAACTGTCACACGTTCACAATGAAGTGGTTTTTCATGTAAGCTACGAAGATTTTCTGCCGCCCAGTACCGGAAATTTTGTTTATTTACACAACCAGACAGGTGAAAATGGGCCTCATCTGACATTATGATTATTGAATCGTTAGTTAAAATGTTCAGAATTGATTGTGCACATTCTCTTCGGTTTTGGAAATCATGTTGGCTTAGCTCTTGAACAGTTACGATTTTATACGGATGAAAATGAAGATCCAAACGCAAAATTCTTCGAACACTCTGATCTGATATTCCTAGCACAGCTGCGTTATGTGCAGCAGGGCGATGTGGACTTCTGGCAACTGACAATCACAAAGCATCTGTGTTTTCGGAAGTACAAACACTACATGGATGGCCTGTAGTTTTCCGTTTTAAAGATGAAGCCGATTCTAAAATTTTTAACCCAACTCATTATTGCATTGCGACTGGGAACACTACCGTGTCTACTTACTCCAAACTTTGTACGGTACAAACGCTGGGTTTTGACTACCAAGTAACCGTTACTAAAGTAAGTCTCTATGGTGAAAGCACGATGTTGTGCGTTCCACGACTCCATTGCAACTGTAATGGCATTGAGCCGGGGAATGAAAGTCATTGACCCGGTTCTCCCCACTTGCGTTGTTGCGATGTACAGTCAGATCAATAACCCACTTTTTCTGCCGGTCCTTGTTTAATCAAAATTACGAAACGTACAAAGATAAACAATTTGATTGTGTAAAGTTTTTTATTTTAATGCATAATAATGGAGATATTACCAATATAAAAATATCAATATTCTTAGAATACCAACATATAAAATAAACAGAACAATAAACATAGGCCTATGCGCCAGTAAAACCCGTATTCATTCAGTCAGTTACCTAGCTACCTACCTACTCATTTCACCAGTACCCTACACATCCATTCTCGGTCACATTGTCAAAAATGAATCTGTCGTCTTAATAGTTTGTTAGTTAACCATCATGGTGTTCATATTGTGATTTACCTTTCATGTAATGGTACTATACAGAAATTTTTATAGCTCTGTAGTGAATAATTTAATTTCCTACAGTTAAATTTCACACAGATTTGTGTGAATAGATTTTTAAAACATAAATTTTCATTGTTCTGTATATAGTAAATTTATTTATGTGAAACAATACAAATTAATTTTTGTGAAAATATTTTTGTTGAATCTGTTTGGGTTTCACCCAATAAACACCAGTAAACAAAATTAGCTGTCTAGAGGTCCCAGCCTCGATAACAATTGTATTACTGTTGTACACATTGTGTTTCGATTCTTTAAATTTCATCGTATTTTAGTCCCTTTATTGTTTATAGATTTTGAAGTTTTTAGAAGTACTGATATTCTTAGTTCGTTTTCTTTACTCCTACATATCTCTTAACTCCGTACTACGCTATTTTTTTATTTTGAAGATAATTATGCATTCGCGGAAGAGGTCATGCTTTACCTAAGTTAAACAAAAAAAAATGACCTAAGTTACAAGACGTGCCAAAATCATAAAATTAAACTGGGCTAACGAGAGCCAGGAAGCTACTACACCAAAGCTAAAAAGAAATCGAGAGAGACTATTTGTACCCATCAAATTGAACCTGTAGAACAATGTGAACAACTACTGGTGTTTCAACGAGTCTACCAGGCTTCTATCCATAGAAGTGAGTGCTCTGAAGCCCATTACAGCCGCCTGGAGGCTGACAGGAAGAGACCCTCACAACTATGCGAGGCCGTCTGTTGAAGAACATGAGCTATGATGAGCATCTCAACAGGTCCTTCAGGCTCTATTCGCAGAAGTGAGTGCTATGAAGCCCGTTCTAATCACTTTGAAGCAGTTAGGGAAAGACACTCAAAATTTCACGAGGCCAAATCTGTTGATGAACACAAGCTACGATTAACGTCTTAACAGTACATTGAGTTAGTATGAATACATTGAGATATAATATCATATCTCAGTAAAGGCTAATTCACATTCACACTAAAGTAATCAATATTGTTGGAAATTAAAAATTAAGTACGCTTCTGAAAATAATAAAGTGCCGCGTATCTTAATTTAAAAACACCAATATCTTGCTTTTATTTTACGTCCAACTATTTTATTTTTTCATTAATAATAATGTTGACATTGAAAGGAGGTAGATAACAATGAATGATTAAAAGAGTATCAGACCTGACAGGGATCGAACTCGGTACACCAACAGGCTGTCCACAGCACAAAGCAAACCGTTCAAAGAACGGGTACTTTAGCTAGTGTTTTTCTAAATTTTCAGATGACACTGTTGTATAAAACTTTCTCTTATGCCCTACTTGTAAAATTCATTATATGAAAATCCTTACCCATAATGTTTACTTCAAAATAAAACCAGAAAAACGATTCTATGTTCAAAAATTAAGAAAATATATACAAAAACATGTAAACAAAGAAACATAACCAAAATCAGCTCTAGAATGGCATAGTTTTAACAGAGAAGTGCAGGGAAAATACGGAACTAAAGCGATTATATTATTGTATAAAAATTTGCCTTATTTGTTACTAAACTATCGTACAATACATTATCTGTAGATTGATTTAAAACTAAAAAATCATTGCAATGTTGTGAAACAAATCTGATTTTGTGATGCTACTGGGTCAAGAACCGGTAACATCGTCTCAAAATCGACGATTGCTGGCTCTAGGATTAAAAGGGGAGTTGGGCCAAAATAAAAATTTCCAGAAATAAGCAATTTACATGTTGACACCTTTCAGGCATCAACTGGAATTCAACTGTCTGATGCCTGACGCCTCTCAGGCATTATTATTCTTTCTATACATGTTATTTCTTTGCTGGGAGCTAGGTTGTGTTTTTTGCCATACAGTGCTTCAGAAACGTTTACTCTGTTCTGTGATGAAAAAATAGTTCTAAGATATTGGCTCCCAGGTTTTTTTTCAATTTTGAAAGTGTCAGTTTGTTCATAATTGCTACTACAGTTTTTATGTTATAAACGGGGTTTTTACTATTCATTTAATCATCTTCAGCCTTTTTTTTTTTAACAAAAATGCTTATTGAAATATTTCTTTGTTATTTTATTAATTTAATGAAAGTCATGTAATAAACACGATTTGTTCGTGGTGATTGAGGACGCCCGGGCTTTAAGCTTCGGAATTGACAAGTGTGTTAAAGAAGAGCAAGCAGTTGGCTCTGAAATGTGAAATCTGAACACAGGCCGGATTTCGACACATATATAAAATGTTTATAATACTTTATCTGTATTAAATTAACACGTTGAGGCCAGATAACGCCCAAAGGCTTCAGATCGAATCTCTTCCCAGGGCTGTACATAATATAATAATAAGTGTACTATTACGAGGGTGTATTGAAAAATAATCCCTCCATCCCTGTAACTTGATTAGTAATAGATATATTGTTTTATACTTAAATGTGAAATGATAGATTAAACTGTCCCCTACTCACTAATGTAATCACATTTCCATGTAATCGCCGTTAACAGCTGCACATTTACACCAACGTACTATGCTTTGGAAAAAGTCCATCACAAAAGAAATCTGAAGTTTTTTACGGCACCATTTCCTCACCTCGAAAAGAAACGCATCACCTTGAGATGTTCCTTAAGCTTCGGAAAGAGGAAAAAGTCACAGTGCACAAGATCTGGGCTATAAGGTGGATTAGGTAAATCGTCTTGAAACCCAAATTTCTGTAGTGCTGTACAGGTTTTCAGACTTGTGTGAGGACGAGTCATCATGCAGAATTGGCTCTTTGTCTGGATGAACCCCACGCAGCCATCACTTTAGATTTGATAGGGTAGCAACATATTGTTCGGAGTTGACAGTAAAGCCACATTCTAAAAACTCTCCATGAGAACGATGCCGTCACAATCCCAGAAAATGCTAATCCTGACCTTCCCAGCAGATGGCATTGTTTTGAACTTTTTTGGTTGCGGCTGTGTATCGCCGCTAAAGTGACTTGTTAGCAAAGGGTGACAGTACATGACTTACCACTTTTGAGACTGTCTGGCCCATCATTATAATAGTTGTAGCGATGGAGGCATTACTTTTCAATACGCCCTCGTATAATCACGTTCATGAAATAATTTTGTTCGAATAAAATTACGTTTGTTACAATTCTTCTGTGTTTTCTATTTAAGATTATACATACATGTGAATTTATTTCATTTTTTTAATTTGTGAGACATATAATTTGTTAATTTCTAATAAGTAAAAATAAATTTTGTTGAAACTATACAACAAACGCAGGCAATACCATACTATTTATTAATAAATTTTTGAAATGCATCCTGCCAACCATTAATATAAATTACAGTTTAAACGAAATTGATCACCTTACCACCCTTGGTTGCTTTTTAAGTTTAAAAAACTTGCACGTTTCAGTGATACCACCTTCTTCAGAGCATATTAAAATTAAAATAAGTTTTAGCCTAAATGACTGAATGGAAACACCGTTCTAAATTTTAATTTAATTTTTAATAATATGCTCTGAAGAAGGTGGTACCTCGTTTTAATCTAAATGACTGAATGGAAACACCGTTTCAAATTTTAATTTAATTTTTAATAATATGCTCTGAAGAAGGTGTTACCACCGAAACGCGCATAAGTTTTTTAAACTTAAGCAACCAAAGGTAAGGTGATAAATTTCATTTATACTGTAATTTATAATACCATACTATATTTATCTGGTGATTAGATGAACAAATAAGTAAGATTGTTTGTATGGCCAGATGACTCCGTAAGGTGTCGTGTTATTTTTTCACTTCAATGGTGGGTTGGCATAGCGAAGCATCCGTGATTCTAGCCTCTGGGCTCAATGTGTTAACACTACTAATAGATTGAAAAAAAAAACACGTCAAAATATGTTAATCCCAAAAGAAAGTATTCAGTTTTGAATGCAGCGGATTTTCTGGAAGAAAATAACAGAAGTATAAATCAAATATTTTAATTTATAGCTTTTTCTCTGAATGTAAATTCATTTAATATTAATTCTTTATGTCTTTGATAGCCGATGATGAAATAAAGGTATTGACATCAAAGAAAAAACTAAAAACCTGTAGTCGACCTCAAAATGTACAGGTTATCAACGATTCGCCAAAATCACAGGTAATGGTTATTTTATATAGTTGAAATTTATTTGTTTTAAAGCGTTTATTTTTGTAACATACTTTTATAACTTTTGCTATTGGTTTTTTTTGCAAGGATAAATAATATTTTTATAAAAGGGAATCAAAACATTGTAGTTTTTTTATTATAATGTGTAAATATAAATGCGGAATTCTCTGATTGACTTGCTAATCACAAGATCTTCAGAACAACTAACCCTAGAAGCTTAAAATTTGGTATGTAGGTCTTGTTTAGATAGTAATTGTTCGGTAAGAAAGAATTTTAAAAATTACAGCATTAACATATTCACTGTTGGGTTACTGGGATTTAATTATTGATCACACTAATGATTAATTTAAGTGAAATTAAGAATGAATTATAGTATATAGTACAGTCAAACCTTTCTAATGTGAATCTGATGGGGTCTATATTTTTTTGATTACAGAGGTAAAAAAAATCTGGTGTGAAACACACAACTTTCTCTTGCCAATGCAAATAATTAACAATATAACCTAACCCCAATATAAAAAACAACCCCTTAAAACAACAATATTGTTGTTATAATATATAACAACAATATAAAAAACTAACCCCAAAAAACAACCTAATTTTAATCATGAGTGAAAGACGCAAAATGAAAATTAACTTCAGTTAGGCTTAAAAATACCGAAAATCACTCGTTCACGCTAAACTAGGCTCTACAGAAAAATGCTTTAAATAAAGGTTGTAGATCTTTTAATTTCCTATAAATTTGATTATATACCTTTTTGTCGTAAAATCCATACTAAGGCTGAAATCTTTAAAAAAATCGATTTTTTACATGTTTTTGTGAGGAGAAAAAACAGAAAATCGCTTAACAAAATCGTCGTTATACAAAAAAATGTTTGAAATGAAAGTTGTAGGATTTTAAATTCTCTACTACTTTTATTATATACATTTTTGTGCTTTAATGCATATTAAAGCCGCAATATAAAAAAAACAATTTTTTTTAAGTGAAAACAGCCTCCAAGAATTTCAGCAGACATGACGCCCACCCCATCTTGTAAAGCATAAAAAGTGTAATAAATGAGGTGATGGTAAAAAAATTGTAGGATCCGTTTTTTTAAAAAATCGCATGAAAGTGAAAAATGACACGAATAAACTACTACTTCTGGTTGACCGATTTTGATGAAAATGTTTGTGTCTGGTCCACTAGTAGTGTCTAACTTAAGTTTCAAGTTTGTACGATGTTCTGTTCTTGAGATATTCTGTTCACACACAGACCAATCGTTAAAACCATGTTTTTTGGGTTCAGGGGGTCTGAAAATGTGTAGACCCGGTGAAAAATCAACATGAAAACAATGCTTTCTTTCCTATATACTCATATAGGCAAGAGAAAGTAAAAATGTTGAAACTCAAAAATGTACTTCATTTTTAATTCATTTCATTTTACTTCATTTTAATTGCATTTTCTAATAAGAATTCATATTATTTCATTAAATATTACATTTGAAAGGTCAAAACTATTAATAGACTACCAATTGCTCAATACTGTGCATGTACAGGGTGATTCTAAATTATGGTTAATTAATTTAATACATGATTGTAGAGCTAAAAATAAGTAAAAAAGTTCATAAACAAAAAAAAGTTCATAAAGTTCATAAAAAGTCCACAAACGTTTCATATTTCATCCTTTTTCTCAGAAACTGCTAACACTATAGCTTCCAGACTGGCTTTATTCAATTTTTTTCCATATAAATCCACCATATTTGTCGGAAAAAGTAGCCCTGGAAAAAATTCAGTATCACTGTATTTCACCAGGGAAGTGAAATCAGGGAAATTTTTTCGCTAGCCGTAACTCATTAATGAAGCGTTTGCAGACATGTATTTATATGAACTTTTTTTCTTATTTTTAGTTCTACAATCATGTTCTAAATTATTTTACCATAATTTAGAATCACCTGTGTATAAAAAAAATTGACTTTTTTCTAAACCACCAGAATATGCGATCAGTAAACATTTACCAATGTTTATAGTGCTTTCATGTATCTTGCACACATCTTCAGTTATGTATCTTAAAATTCACACATTCAAAATTTAAAACTTTTTACTCCTGCCAAGGCAGATAAGGAATAGTCGACTCTTATATCTAAAACACTGTTGCCAACTGAATCAGTGGGTTGTCATATTCAACTTGTATATTCATTAATTTATAATGTAATGAAATACATATAGGTAAAACCACCAGATCGTTCAAGAAACAGTTTACAGAACACTTTTCAAACTATAAAAAAGGCAATAGCAAATGCTACAGTGTAACAGAATACATGTACTACAAGAATAAACGAACTGTATCAAATATAAAAAATAATCTAGAAGTATTGGAAATAGATGACTGACAACATGACATTAAAATTTTGGCGAAATATTGTATACCTATATATAAATATGGTGTAAAATAAGTTTCCTATAAAATTTATTTTACAAAAACATAATATTACTGTGAATGATAAAGAAAAAGAAAATAATAAATTTAATTCATGTGGAATTTATAAAATTAAATGTAATGAATGTAATGTAATATATATAGGTAAAACCACCAGATCGTTCAAAAATCAGTTTGCAGAACACTATTTAAACTATAAAAAAGGCAACCGAAAATTCTCCAATGTAACTGAACAAATGAACATACCATGTCAAGTATAAAAAATTATCTAGAAATATTAAAAATAAATGATAGACAAATGAAATTGAAATTTTGGAGAAATATATAGTAACGGAAAAATTAATAAACAGGTCGAGTATGACTACGAGCTAATTAAGTTGGCAAGACTGTTTTAGATATAAGAATCGACTATTCCTTATCTGCCATGATAGGAGTAGGAAGTTTTAAATTTTTTAATTTACTGAAGATGTGTAAAAGATACATGAAAACTGTATAAACATTGGTAAGTGTTTACTGTTACTGTATTCTGGTGGGTTAAAAAAAATATGTATATTTCAATTTTAAATGATACGGCTGTTTGTTATATCTGGATAGAATGTTTGATTAAAAAAGAAAGATATGACAAGGTGTATAAAAAGGCGACATAAAAAAACAGTGTGAAATAAAATTGAGAAACATAAACAGTACTATACTACATACTACAGTAATATGGTACAGAAAATTAAAATTATTACCAGAAATTTTAACGAAGTAGAAAATTATGTAATTTATATGAATATACTGTATCATTTTTACCGATTTCTATAGAAAATAACACACCAAAGAAGAAAAGGCTACATACCTTTATTAATTTATTTATTCTTCTGGTAAAAGAAATGATCTGGGTTTCACCCTGTTGTTTGGTCACTATAGATCTAGTCTTGAATGGAGGAGAGATTATGTCCCAGAACCTGTTCCGGCATTCCCCTAGCCACTGGTCGCCCCAGATCATGTCTTCCAATTGGTCTAACTTTTCACACGTCTAGGAACAGTCTACTATGTAGAGATATTCTTTGAAGAAGATCCGTACATTTCCTGTATTACTCCATAACTGTCTCTTTAAGAAACCAATAATCATGAAATTGTCTCGCGAGTTATTTTGGATTTGAAGATGATTCTTAAAACAAATTTTATCTGTTACAGGTATCATTTAACCCTTGTATAACAAGTACACCGATTCATAAAACATTTCTTTCTTTTAATAATGGTCTTTCTTTTAATAATGGTAATACAAATATTAATAACCATAAACGTTCAACGATGTTAGAAGAAATATTGAAGCGTCCTTTCATTACAGAAACCAGTACTACAACTGTATCTACCACTGCATGTAAACAAACCGCTAAAGTTATCGTGAATGGAGCTAAAGCAGAAATTATTAGTGAATATAGTGCAAAAAAGGTTCTCAGCATGAAAAATACTAAAGTATTTACAAAAGGTGTGAAAGGTGGAAAAACTTTTGATAGTGGTGAAGTTGTGACACTAGATTAGCATAAACTGTTGAATATTCATGTAATGAAATAAATAATCAATTTTGTGTCTCACCGTAGTTTTAAGGAATTATCATTGTGATTACCAAAAATTGTTTGAAATACTGTATAAGCTCTTTTAACTGACCTCACAGGACTGGTTCCTAGGTAGAATTATCTTATGTATACGTACACTTATTACTAGACACATCTCATCTTAGTCTGTATAAAGTAACTAGACATTTCTGGAAGCTCTTCTTTGCAAACCACATTCTTGAAATTCTTTCACTGTAGGCTTATTCCGCATTCTTCCATCCATCCAGTGTTTTGCTGTCATTATTCATGAAAGCCCTTGAAGTCTGTAAACAATAGTTGAACTTGTTATGGTCCATTATATTTTTTTGATGTGGTCCAATTTTCTGAATGTCCTTTCTTTGACTTCTTTAAATGCCTTATCCGACACCTTAGATCTATTGTGTAGTATTCTAAGAATAGTTTTTTGTCAACTGTTTGTAATCGGTTCATTCGTAAAATCTCTAGAACGACAAGATTGAGTAAGTTCCATATGGGTTGTAGGTGCTTATTAAGAAACAGTATTTTGAAAATTACTACTTCTTAACCCTAATATTACGGGAGATCTGTATGCGTCACCAGTGTAGGTGCCAGCTTCGGAAAGCGTATTTATAAAGCTATCAGCCCGTATGATATCTCAAATTATGCGAGTTAAAATGTTGTTTTATTTGATATAAAGCACCACGAAACTGCTATTAGTATGTTCGGTGGAGACAGGAAAAGTTAGCAAACCTAACTTCTGCATCTTCTCTATCTCAAACTTTGAAATATTTCATATTTGAGTTGGTAAAACTTTCCCCACTTTTTATTATGAGTCTATTTTTAGAATAACCATGGCTTATAGATTCGGAGGTGGACTAAGAATACGGGTGTTTGTGAGACAGCAAATGTTTTTTGTCTTTGTCTGGCCTATTCATTTGAATCTTTTCTTTTCCCCTGTAACCCCTATGTCCTTACTACTACTATTGTATTTTTGTATGTTATACACCGCTACTATGAGTGTAATAACCTACTATTGACATAGGGAAGTGGAGAAAGAAGGCTATTATTCTCAACACAAAGCAGTTGCTAGGCTGCGCGGGGAAAAATGTTATCAATTTTAAACTACTATTATTCCGCCAAATTTTACCCAAAACAGTATTGTGATACATTTTACTCACAAAACTGTCTTCTATAAAATGTGGTATGTACAATTTTATGATAAATTCCAATTTCAGCACGTTACAGCAAAAAATATGAAGTAACTACATTTTTTTGTGTCCACGATCATTTTGTGCCATCTAGTGAACGGAAAGCGTAACTGATTTTTATGTTTATATATTCAAAATATCCGTATATTTTTATAATTTTATAATTTTTATCAATCATGAAATTAGATATATGAATTTATCAGGAGCGTGCTTTGATATTTGAATGTTCACAAAAGCGGAATCAGTAGCTCTGAAAGGACTCCGTAAAGGAAGGGAAATGCTTTTAGTGCAGAAAATGATTATTGATTGTCATCGCTTGGTCCTTTGTCAAGGCTGGTGACGACCACAAGTGTGTCTTTACTTGTAAGTGGTAGGGAAAGCTTAGTATTTACAGTTTTTCTTTTTGGGTGTCATCTCCTATCCTATCATAATAGGTTTCCAATCATAACAGCAGTTCTTTTGACACTGCCACTCCAAATAGTTCTATACAGGGAAAATTATACCACTCTTGCAGGGTTTTTAGTCTTCCTACACTCCTCTCTCCTGATATTTTTCCCTGTATGATCAACTGCAGCAAATAGTATTTTTCTCCACGCATAATGTGTCCGAAATGTCTTTGCATCTATATCATATTAATCAATTCAAAATCTTTATATATCTGATGTAAGATATATAAATTTTTCCATGCTAAATGGAAAATTTAGGTAAATTTTTCCATGCTTAAGTGCTACCACAAAAATGACTGACATAATGTTCCTAACATAAAGTTACCGATTTATTCATTAAAAATTTATTTTTCAATGCTTTTGGTAGAGTTAGTTTTATTTTGTTCACAAAAGTCTAGTTTCTATCATTTTCATTTCAAATATTCATATTCTCCAGTCGCAGAAATGTTTATAGTAGTTACCAACAAAAAAAATTATAGAGGAGTAAAAAAAGACTGGATTAGAAAATAGGGGGTTTACAATTTTTTCTTCGAATTGAAAATAATACCATATTCATTAAGGAAAAAACTAAACTAATTTCATCCCTTTATATTTATAATATAGTGATAATTATTGAAAAAAACAAATTACATGAACATTAATTTGCAGGAAGTGCAAGAAAATGTTGATTATATTACTTTCCATTCTTTAAATTGTACCATTGACTCTATCTGTACATGTGAAAAAATTTCCTGTGCTACCTCTGTAAAATAATTGGGTG
Source organism: Catonia carolina (assembly GCA_035578175.1). Taxonomy (NCBI): domain Eukaryota; kingdom Metazoa; phylum Arthropoda; class Insecta; order Hemiptera; family Achilidae; genus Catonia; species Catonia carolina. The sequence continues at coordinate 33,578,114 of JAQMRL010000010.1, forward strand.
TAACTCTGGACTTTAGATTGACTTAAGAAAAATCACATTGCTAATTTGAAAAAGCTGTTGGGAGTGTGCATTAATAAATTTTATTATTTAAAGCATTACTGTTCAGTAACAATTTTGATATCTTTATATTATGCTTTTGTTAAATCAAAGTTAAAATATGGGGTTATGTTTGGGTGGAGTGTACAAAAATGTTTTTAAACTTTATTAATTGTTTAGAAGTATATAGTACGCATTATATTAGGTAAAAATAAACACCATAAATCATTCCCTTTGTTTGAATCCCTAAGGTTATTATCTCTATGGTATCTGTACTTTTATAGATTGCTGACTAATTACTTGAAATGAAAAACAGCTTACTGACTACAAACATTGATTTACAGATTAGGAAAAATTTCGTAAAACATTACGTTTCGAGTATAGCATTATACGGAAGTGAAACGTGGGTGATAGGGGCTGTAGAAAGGAAGAGGATAGAAGCTTTTGAAATGTGGTATTATAGGAAAATGTTAAAGATTAGGTGGGTGGACAAAATAAGTAATTTAGAGGTTCTTAGGCGAGTGGATGAAAAAAGAAGTGATAGGCTAGTGGGGCATATCCTAAGACATCCAGGTATTGGGCTATTAATAATGGAGGGTAATATTGAGGGAGTAAATTGTAGAGGGAGGCAAAGATTAGAATATATAAAGCAAATTACAAAAGATGTAGGGTGTTACAGGTATGTAGATATGAAACGACTTGCGCAAGATAGAACAGGTTGGAGAACTGCATCAAACCAGTCGAGAGACTGATGACAAAAAAAAAAACTAATTACTATAAAAGTTTTTCTCAGGATTAATCCAGCGTATCACTTTTATTAGGACTATATGTTATGCCGATGTGTTAATACCACCAAGACCGAAAATTAAGTTATTTAAACGGTTTTATTTGTATTTAGGACCTAATACCTTCAACTGCGTATCAAAGGATATGAAAAATACTAAAAATTTAAAACGCTTTTCCACATTGATGAGTGGCTGTTTACAGTTTAAGATACAGAGATATTTGTCTGATGATAGTTTATTTCATTTTCTTTATTTACTATAAAATTTTGGTTTTTTTTTGTTAATATGTGCAAGACATGTAATTGGTATTTTTTCTATAGTTACTTTTGATTAGTTATTCGCTTCTGCTTTGTGGTCAAAGATTGTCATGATTTGCATTAATTCTTATTTTATATCTTTGTTGTATTTTTATGTGTAATTTTGTTAATATTGATATGTTCTACATCTTTGACATTGTATTTTCATGGATGGTATCCTCTATCAGAGCTTTTGCTACAGGAGGTACCTAGTTCCACATTTTATATAAATTCCAATTTTGTTTCATTGTTATACTGATTTGTGTATTTTGCCTTTATGTTGTAGACTTATAATATGTGGAATAAAGATTATTATTATTGTTATTATTTTAGTATAATAAGTAAAAATAAAGACAAGAACGCGTAGTAAAATTCTGTTGCTATATAAAGTACTTATACTTGCGAATAAATCAGGCCTAACACAAAACACTACGAATATAAACCAGTATGTTATAACAATATAATATTATAAACAATAAAAAAGATTAGTAAAAAATAGCGATTAAAATAAAATGTAACGATAACCAAACAAATGTAAACACCACGATTAAGATTGCAAACAGGTGGTGAAATCACAAACATCAGTCAGCTGTATAGAAAATGAATAACATTTAGATTCAGTAAACGATTCCAAAGAGATTAAAATTAGTTGCAATGCTATTTGATGGATATTAAAGAAAATACATGCAAATAACTTAAAAGTTGATTAGTTTGATGCGGAGCACCAAAAGGGTTAATGTGTCCATGATTCAAAGGTGTGAATTTTGTCTATTTTTTGTTTTTTTTTTAAGTCGAAGCCTCTAATTTTTACAAAAAAAAAACAGAAACAATGTAGCATCTTACAAACCTGATACAAACTTCTATACTTAGATTTCTGTTACAAGTGCTTCATCTTTATAAAGGCTACCTTAGCCATTCATTTATAACCTCCGCAGTGAAAGTGTAATGTGGAGCCACAAATCTTTGTGACAAATTACTAAATATACGAGGCGTATTTTTAAAGTAAGTACCGTTTGAAAATAAAAAAAAATAAAAGGAAATTTGCAAAAACTAATTTTATTTTCGGAATCTACATACTTTTATCTATTTTTCTACATAGTTTCCAAGCTTTTGTAAACCCTTATCATATCGCACAACTAAATTTTGGAAACCTTCTTCATAAAAACTTGCCGCCTGCTGTAATAACCAAGAATTCACGGCCGTTTTCAATTCGTCGTCATCGTCATAACGGCTGCCGCCCAAGTGATGTTTCAGATGACGGAAGAGATGAAAGTTGCTCGGCGCAAGGTCAGGGTTGTAGGGTGGGTGGTCCAAAACTTCCCAGCCAAAAGAGTCCAATGCAGCTCGGGTCTGAGCGGCAGTGTGAGGGCTTGCATTATCGTGCAGAAACAAAATTCCTTTTGTGAGCATGCCACGTCTCTTGTTTTGAATTGCTCTGCGCAGCTTCCTCAGGATTTGGCAGTAGGCTTCTGCATTTATTGTCGTTCCTCGTTCCATAAAGTCGACCAGCAAAACACCATGCCTATCCCAAAACACGGACGCCATGATCTTGCGCTGTGACAAAGTCTGTTAGGCTTTGACCTTTACGGGAGAGTGCGTGTGTCTCCATTCCATGCTTTGTTGTTTCGATTCGGGAGTGAAATGCGAAATCCACGTTTCGCATGTTTCATCTGAAACATCACTTGGGCGGCAGCTGTTATGACGATGACGACGAACTGAAAACGGCTGTGAATTCTTGGTTATCACAGCAGGCGGCAAGTTTTTATGAAATGGTTTCCAAAATTTAGTTGTGCGATATGATAAGGGTTTACAAAAACTTGGAAACTATGTAGAAAAATAGATAAAAGTATGTAGATTCCGAAAATAAAATTAGTTTTTGCAAATTTCCTTTTATTTTTTTTTTATTTTCAAACGGTACTTACTTTAAAAATACGCCTCGTATAACGAGAACATAACACATATCAAAATATAGCACATAACGGAAAATATGTTGCATTTATTAAAATTTAAAACAAATTGTTAAATTTACCAACCGCGAATAGTGAGGGACTACTGTATAAGGTATATCTAAAACGTAATGTTGGTGTTTATTTCAAATATTTATCTGATATAAAATGTGAAAATGAATAAAATCAATTAAATTTACGTTCTTTTTTTACTTGTTTATGCAATATCCAAAATGTGAATAACATTTGTCCCAGCAACAAACAAGTTTGTCTAATGCCTATGTAGAATTTACTGTAAAAATTACATATAAATGTTTTAAGTGTTTTTTGGACTTCATTTTCGACAAAACATTTCTCAAAGATATTCCTTCACAAATAAATCTTTTTAATTGATACTGCAGCCCACAAATTAATCCTATTGTAAAATATTGTAATTTTTTACTAATATGTTTCGGTGGAAACGCCATTATCAGAGTACATCAATTTAAAAAAATTGAAACTAAATATGTTAAAACAATTTGTAGATTTGTCTTCTCCAGTCATTTGTATAAAATATTTTTTTTACAAATAACTGAAGATACAGGTAAAAATATTTAACATTTTAGCTTAAGTTTTTAAAAATTAATGTACTCATGATGGTGGGTCTACTGAAATATGTTTGTTAAATCATTTATTTTTTACTTTTATTTGTGTAATAGGATTGTAATAGGAGATACACATACGAACACCTAACGCATAACGGACAGTGGAAACAAAACATAACGAACAGTACGCACGTAACAAAACAAAACATAACGAACAGTACGCACAAAACAAAACAAAACATAACGAACAGTACGCACGTAACGACATTCCAACGTAAACATAAACACTCTTACAGCATCAACATCAATGTACCACCAGATGATCTTATTTACACAACGTCAGATGTGAGTACAAAAAAAAAAAAAAAGAAAAAGACAATTTTCTTAATTTAAATAAATTGGATTGTTGTCCTCACTCTCTTTTAAAACTTTTAAAGGGATAGGTGATATACAATTTTTATAAAAAACAGAAAACAAAATATTAATAATTTATTAATTTTTTTCAACTTTATTTTGATGAAAGTATTTTAGAAGATTTAATAATTACTCCAACTGAATTTAAAGAATTTTAATTTTTTTTAAGAATTTTAATTGTTTTAAGAATTTTAATTGTTTTAAATATTTCAACATTGGATCTGATAAGATTTTTTTTTCTTGAATAAAACAAAACACTAGTTGGATTTTCGATAAAAGCTTTTGAATTTTATTTCACGAACCTGGAACGTAACAAAAATGGTGCATCGACCGGGAAATTAAACAAGGATAAACCAGGATAAAAACAGGGATAAACCAGGATAAAACAAGGATAAACCAAGATACGACAAGGATAAACCAGGATATAAATCAGAATATCATAAAAACTAAAACAAAAATTCAATAAATAACATCAATAAATCTTCTAAAATTCATAAAAATCAATTATCAATAACAATTTCAAAAAACGTAACAATCTCACATCTGGCAAGTGTATTGAAATTATCTGGTAAGGCATTGTTTACATACATTTAAATAGTCATCATTACAGAAAACAATAAACAGGTAGAAACATGGATAGACAAGTAGCACCAATTCTGGACCCCACTAAATTAGACGAAACAAACGTTAATTTCCAATTACGAATACGAAAAAGTACAACAACAGGAAACGTAAGACAAAAAAGACAAAGGTTACAAAAACTCTTAAATAATGGACGACAAATTGACTTAACTACGCTACATAGGTTTGACATAGACAAACAACTGACGGAGTGTCAAAACTATTTGGTAAAGTTACGAAACCTAGAAAATTTAACTGAAGTAGAAAAGTATAATGCCGAAACATTTGATGATAGGCTTAATAAATTATTAACATTCATATTAACTAATAAACCAGATAAACTTGTAGGATTTCAAAATTTAAAGGGAGAATTTGATATTTGGAAACTTGATAGGTTACAAAATTTCGAAATTGAGCCTAATTTAGAACAAAACAACATAAATATTGAAAACGCACATTTAGGAAATGATTTCTTACTTGATCAACAAGAAAATTTTGGTGTTAACCATATTAATATTTTACATTCCCCAGTAATGCAAAATCCTGTTCTTAGAAACGAAACTCCTGATATATTAATACCGAATGCAGTAGGTAATCATAATCCAGCCTATTTTAATCGTGAGTTAAACTTCAATTGGACGAAAATTGCAAATCCAATTGAAAATGAATTAAAGCAATTAACTATAACTGATGGACGTGATATTGATATACTAGTACGAAATATCAAAATAATTAAACAAATTCAGAAACGCTATGCAGTAGATTTACCTTTAGTATTGTTAACTCAATTTATGACAGGCTTTACTGAACAAATCTTTGAGAATTCAATTAAAAATAATCATAATTTCGATCAATTTCATAGAGATTTAGTCAACAAATTAATAACGCCAAAAATGAAAGAAATATTAAAACTCAAATTGTTGTACCGAAATCAGTCGCAAACAGAGACACTTAATGAATACATAAAAGAAATTTTAGAACACCATGAGGTATTAAGATTAGATCTAACAGAAGGTGAGTTAATTAATATAATTTTAACCGGTTTAAATGAAGTATACGCCGCACATATAGGTATAATTGGCCAACCTCGTAACTTACAAGATTTCAATAAACTAGATACCTATGTCTATGAGAGAGTTTATGCTAGGACTCTGAATGACATCGGCGTATCTAAAATAAGTGATACGAGCGTAATACAAGATATAAATAGCATGGTACCTTCACGAGGTAAACAAAATATATTAAAAGATACAACTTACAACACCGTTAGATCACAAATGCCTGCAACCACTTTAAAATGTTTCTATTGCCATAAATTAGGTCATATCAAACGAAATTGTAAACTTTTACAACAAAAAGGAAATAATAATGTTTCAAAAAACTAAATGTTTACAAATGTACTGACCATAAACATATGATGTGCATTTGTAAAAATAATTCAAGTAAATATTTAAAGTTGAAAGAAAATAAGTTAAATTGTAATTATTCTTTAAAAACATTACCAATAAAAATTAAAAATAACATATTTAATGCCCTTATCGATTCAGGTTCCACCCATAATATTATAAATCAACAACTGTATACATTTTTAAAAAATAAAAAGGCAATTATAGAGGAAGAAAACATTAATACAATTTGTCTCACAGCTGATCGATTTCCTTTAAAAATAAATAAACAAATTTGGATTAAGGTTAATCTTCAAAAATTATCATGGAAAGTGAATTTTAAAATATTATCCAAATTACAACACCGAATAATACTCGGGATGAATTTTTTACAAACAACCCGCGCAATAGTTAACCCAACAAAATCTTTCATAACTTTTGATTGGGCAAGAGGTAAACAATTTCACTTAACCGACCTATCTCCAGAACAAATTAACAACGTGGAACAAAGTGAGTATATTAAAAATACAATTAATGATTTATGTAAAGAATTTCCTGATGTTCTTACAACTAAATTAGGTTGTACTCATGTATTGAAATACGATATTGTACTTAAAAATAATGAAATTATTAAATCTAGACCCTATCCTTTAAATCCGATAAAAACGTTTCAAATGAAACAACAAATTGACAAATTATTAAAAGATAAGGTAATTCGAGAAAGTATTTCCCCCTATTCTTCCCCAGCATTTTTAATTCCGAAACCAAACGGAACTAGTCGTCTAGTTGTAGATTATCGTCAAGTTAACCTAATAATTGATTCAGAGGCACAACCTTTGCCGAATATAAATCATGCGTTCCAATGGTTTTCCAATGCAAGATGGTTTAGTACGTTAGATTTAGCACAAGCGTACCATCAGATCCCATTGACAGAAAAATCTCGTCAAATTACTGCATTTTGTACACCAGATGGTTTGTACGAATATGAAAGGTTACCTTTTGGTTTGTCGACTGGTGCGCAAGTTTTAACTCACCTTATGAATACATTATTCAAAAATATTAAATATAAATTTGTATTTAATTATATGGATGATATATTAATATATTCAAAAAGTTTTACAGAGCATGTTAAACATATCAAAATAGTATTGTCAATTTTACGGAAAGCTGGCATTACAGTTAATCCTGATAAAGTGACATTTACTGTAAATGAAATACCATTTCTCGGACATGTATTGTCGTACAAAGGAGTCTCTATAGACTCAAATAGGACACAAAAAATATTACAGTACCCACAGCCTATGACAGTAAAACAAGTACATCGATTTTGTGGTATGGTTAATTATTTTTCCAAATTTATCAAAAATTATGCTGATAGAATTGAACCACTAAATAAATTACGTCGCAAAAACACTCCGTTTATCTGGCACGACGCTCAAAAACTTGCGTTTGAAGATCTCAAACAGGCAATCGCTAATCCACCGGTATTAGCAATTCCAGACTTTTCCAAAACTTTCATTTTGCAGACGGATGCGTCTGATACAGGTCTAGGAGCTGTCCTACTTCAGGAACAAGAAGGATCTAGGAAACCTATAGCGTATGCTTCTAAAACACTAACAGAAGCAGAACGAAAGTTTTCAGCATATGAAAGAGAGTGTCTTGCAGTTGTTTTCGCAACGGATCATTTCAGGACCTATTTAACACATCGCGAATTTCTTTTAGAAACTGATAATCAAGCCTTAGCCTGGCTTCTTTCCAAACCAAAACAGTTAGGTAGATTAGCTAGATGGTTACTCCGAATATCTGTCTTTAAATTTAAAATTAATCACATCCGTGGTTCAGATAATAATGTTGCCGATGCATTATCGAGGATGTATGATCTAAATAACGAAGATATTCCGCAGGATATAACTTATATTAATAGTTTATTGTCACAATTCCCCCTATCTTTTACAGACGTCAAACTACATCAGGAACAGGATACCTTTATCCTACAACAAAAACAACAAAGGAATAGTAAATTTTGTTTATCCAAAGGAGTCCTATGTTCAAAAAATAAACATAATAATCCAACCAAAATCGTACTTCCCGACTCTTTAAAAGATTTAGTATTTAAATATTTTCATGATTCGGAGATTGGTGGACACTTAGGTGTTGAGAAAACTATACACAAAATCACACGATATTTTTATTGGCCAGCTATATATCGAGAAATTCCTCTGAAAGTCAAGGCTTGTACGACCTGCCAACGAAGCAAACCTGGGATAAATTATAAATGGGGAAATCTCAGTTCCAGAGTTCCGACAGCGCCATTTGACACACTGTTTATTGATACCGTCGGTAGCCTAGCAAAAACCAATCAAGGATATAAATATATTCTAGTGGTAGTCGATAGTTTCTCAAAATTCACATGGTTAGCCCCGTTAAAAAACACTAATACATCCTCTATTATACATGAATTAAAACGTATTTTCCAAAGTTATTCTATTCCAAGATTGATTGTCACAGATAATGCTAAAAATTTTAATTCCATAATGTTTAAAAACTTTTGTTTCAATTTAGGCATAAAACGAACCACCCTCTCACCCTATCACCCTCAACCATCGCATGCAGAACGTTTAAACCGAAATCTTAGGTCTATCCTTATTGCGTATCATGCAAAGACTCAAGCAACTTGGGACAAATCTTTATTTTGGTTTCAATTAGCTTTCAATATGGCTCAACATAATGCTCATGGGAAATGCCCATTTGACATATTGCATACTTTTCCAGCTCACACTCCATTAGATAGAGCATGGAATATCCAAGATATCCTCCATAGAAATCCTATACGTTCTAGTAATATGATGTGTGATATTAGAAGAAAACTAGTTAAATCACATAATGATATGGCACGTCGATATAATGCTACACGCCATCCCAATCCATTTTCAGTGGGAGATAAAGTTCTGCTAAAAACTCACCCCGTTAGTTCAAAACAAAAAAATATTTGTGCCAAAATGGCGTATCGATGGTCTGAACCTTTTTATATCATCGGCTTCTCTACTCCAGTTACAGCATTACTTCGTAAGACTGTAGGAGGAGATATCACTAAAGAACATATTTCTAATATTAAAAAAGTTAAATAGTATACTCATAAATTACATAATTTATTTTTAGGTGCTGTCTGTAGCGATCCTCGAGTTTGGGATGATTGTAATAAAAAAAAAAAAATGCTGTTTGCATGTTGTTTGAATGTTTTATTGAATGGGGCCCCAAATGAATGTATATTACCATCTCAAGCCGACAACTGCTACATACTCATCTTCTCTTTTTCATTTTAACACTCACCCCCTTTATTTTGCTTACATGTACTGTGTGCTTCTCTTTACTCTCCGGGGGGAGGGGAAGATTGTAATAGGATTGTAATAGGAGATACACATACGAACACCTAACGCATAACGGACAGTGGAAACAAAACATAACGAACAGTACGCACGTAACAAAACAAAACATAACGAACAGTACGCACAAAACAAAACAAAACATAACGAACAGTACGCACGTAACGACATTCCAACGTAAACATAAACACTCTTACAGCATCAACATCAATGTACCACCAGATGATCTTATTTACACAACGTCAGATGTGAGTACAAAAAAAAAAAAAAGAAAAAGACAATTTTCTTAATTTAAATAAATTGGATTGTTGTCCTCACTCTCTTTTAAAACTTTTAAAGGGATAGGTGATATACAATTTTTATAAAAAACAGAAAACAAAATATTAATAATTTATTAATTTTTTTCAACTTTATTTTGATGAAAGTATTTTAGAAGATTTAATAATTACTCCAACTGAATTTAAAGAATTTTAATTTTTTTTAAGAATTTTAATTGTTTTAAGAATTTTAATTGTTTTAAATATTTCAACATTGGATCTGATAAGATTTTTTTTTCTTGAATAAAACAAAACACTAGTTGGATTTTCGATAAAAGCTTTTGAATTTTATTTCACGAACCTGGAACGTAACATTTGTCATCGGGAACTGTACATTATTCGCAACCACCCAATTTGATTGCTGTATTTTTGACATGGATTAGGCATGAGTTTGAACAGGGGCCTCCAGTAGATTTTTTCATGAATGGCTGTCACCTGGTCACCATACAAAGCTGCTTGCCCAACCAGTATTACTTAACAAATAATATTGCCTTTCTACCAGCTGACTGATTGGGCTGGCATGAAAGCCCAAAACATAAATTCATTGGTAAAAAATAATATAGTAGTTATTTTTTTATTTTATCAGTCTCGGCTCATTTGATGCAGTTCTCCAAGCTGTTCTATTTTGTGCAAGTTGTTTTATATCTACATACCTGCTACACCCTACATCTTTTGTAATTTGCTTTAAATATTCTAACCTATGCCTCCCCCTACAATACACTCCCTCAATATTACCCTCCATTATTGATAGACCAATATCTGTATGTCTTAAGATATGCCTCACTAGCCTATACCTTCTTCTGGTCAGATGTTTCCATATACTTGTTTCATCCACTTGTCTAAGAACTATTTTGTCCACCCACCTAATCTTTAACATTTGTTTCATATTTTGAAGTTCTCGAAGCTCTTGAAGACCTGGATAAGTTAGCCTAACCAGAATCATACAAGAAGGAGTTTTCCCATGATAATGCTAGTCAGACAGAAAAAACTGTGCTGTTGCTTTCAGTTTTTTAGTAGGCAGACTTAATACCCCACGCCACCGTCTGTGAGGGTTGGATGGGAAACCCTTCCTGTTCCCTTACAGCAGTTATAATAGGTTAATAAAAATTACAATATTTTTACAATAGGATGTTCTTTCAATTTTCCAAACAAATGAAAATTGAATAGGACAAGGTAGGATTGTATGGAGGTTCATAATCTCCCTTGGTATGACTTAAAAAGGAAGACTATTACTTTTGTGACATGTAGACTTGCATTGTCATGTTGGAGAATAATGCCACATGAAGGTTTTTCTTGGTGCTTATTTTTGGGTGATAACTAAATTTTTTGAGAGTCACTGTGTAATGATTAGTGTTGACAGTAACTCTCCACTATTAAAAAAATCAATAAGAATTGATTGTCCCAAAAAACAGAGCCATGATTTTTGTTATTGGACATAAATTGGTAAAGCAATCATTATGAAAAACTGTCTGTGTAGACTGAATAATCCTACTGCTACTGAGGACAAAAACAGCTCTTTTTATGCAGAACAGAACAGGTTTTCCCCCCACCACTTAACGAATGACACCAGAGCAGTACTAACGGTGAAAAATCCTTGACATATCGTATACGTCCTTTTGGAGTCTCCTGAGTGGAGTTATAAAAGATAAGAAACATATATTACTTTTTGAACAAACTTTGTAAATGTAGCAGTGAAAATTGTATTATATCAGAACATGACTGGATGGTATTGCATTTGCATGTGGCAGTTTATGTATAAGTTGTATGTAGTGATTGTGTGGTCAGTTAAACGAGCATCTGTTGTATTTTTATACACAACATCAATTTGAAAACTAGTCTATTAAATTTTATATCCTAGTTGAGAGTGTCTTATAAATTTTATAAAAAATATAAGGAATAAAGGAATTCATTAAAAAAGATATATAAAATATAAAAACACCTATCAATTGGTTGCATTCACTTTAAGAAATTTACTCTTTTTAATTAACTCGTTTTGCTTTCTTTATGTTCACAGATTTTCAATTCAAAGAATTAACAAAATTTGATGTAAATTAAATTAAATCAGTCGAAAAAATGATCACAAAAGAAAAATTTTAATAAATGATTTTAACATATATGAACAAAATATCATGTCTTTCCTAAAAATGAAAATACATTATTACCTCATTTTTTTCTGACTAATTGGGACCAGAAGCGATCTGCAAAATTGATAATCTGAGTAAACTGGAAATGATTGGAAATCGATAAATCAAAATGTAATGAAAAACTCATCTTTTATTTATATTTCTTTGTACAGAAACCCACTAAAATATGTTTATATATAAAAATTTACAAGTGTTTACTTTTTCTTTATGAATAAATACATTATTTATGTCTTATTATTTTTATGTTGCATTTAAAGGCAGCATGATCACACAATCATTAAACCATAAGTTCAGCTGGTGTGGTGCCAGGCTGCTGATCAAAGTAGGGCATGAGTTTTTCCAGCTAGGACTCGCCAAGAAAATGCATTATTGTATCTAGATTGTAGTGTTGTTTAACTACTGTATGTGTAATATCACGGTTATGTGAATAAATTTTTTTTCCTGATCCAGATTGGTCCAGTTAAACCGGACATTTGGATAAACAAGGTAGTAATGTAATAATTTTAGTTAAATAATTATTTCTGTAAAAAAGGGTTTCATAATAAATTATATAGTAAAGAAATTTGTAACTGTCACAAAAAACTAAAACCCACAGAATCCTGACGTTAGAACGAAGAATCCTTAGAACCTGTATTGGTAAGAGAATATACAAAGATAATAGTTGGAGACTGCTACCAAATAATGAAGTCTATAAAATTTCGGAGCCAATACTAGACACAATTAGGAAAAAACGAATCTCCTTTTTGGGCCATATCCTTAGAACACCGGAGAACAGAGTACTTAGACGACTTATTGAAAGTGTCTGTGATTTTAAAATCGGTTTGAACTGGACGAAGGAGGTCAATGAGGACTTGGAAAGGTTTGGGTTGACGCTGGAGGATGTGAGGTTCAAGTCTGAGAGTTATAGAAAGTTGAAGGATCTGGCTTTGGAACCGGAAACCAAGACTAGAAGAGTGCAGAGGGTGACGGAAGAACTCCGGGCTCAGAGATCACAAAGAATGAGGGAATACTGGGTAAAGATCAAGGCTCAGAGATCGAAGTAGAGTCTTTCATGTTGTGGCTGAAGTGGTCCATTGTGGCCTCACAAGTAAAAAAAAAAAAAAAAAAAAAAAAAAATTTGTATATAACCGATTTTTAATGGATGCATTATTTTAATTAGTTAATTTTTTTAGAATGCGGTTATTAGTAATACGATTATTTTAGAATGTATAAAATATATTATGCCTAAGAATAGACTGATTTGTTATAAATTAGGTAATATTAACAAGTTGTATATTATTTTTTAATATTGTATAATTGTATTTTTTTTAAGTTTATTGGGTGTATTGATTGCTATTGTCATTAAGCCCTTTGTATATTAATATTATATTCAATTCTGTTCAATCTTTACATTAAATGTACTTTTATGTATACTCATTTATGAGGTGTGTCCCAAAAAGTATCCAACCTCAAATCTCTGCGCTGACGATTTTATTCTTTGTTATCCGGCTCGTGGCATCCTTCAAAGTAATCTCCATTTGACTGTACAACATACTCCCAACGTTCTTTCAACTTTCTGAAACAGTTCTGGAAGCCAGTTTTTGGAATGGCCTTTGAGTGTAGTTTTCAGTTTTGGAAACAGAAAAGTCATAGGGGGTTATGTCAGGACTGTATAGAGGCTAACGAAGTTGCTTAATTTGGTGTTTTGTCAAAAGCTGTTGCATAATATTTGATGAATATGCTGGGGCATTATTGTGATGTAGCCAGTTTCACAGATACGTGACTTAATTCAAATTATCGGTTAAAATTTTCGAAATACCAAGATTTTTTCTAGTTAATGATATGAGTGAAAAACTGTCAAAATTCAGCGCTGTATGCGTTTCTATTGCCAGGACACTAGGAAAGAAAACGAAACAGGACACCCAAATGAAATATTATACAGCTATGGATGTACCACTCATAATATATGGGACTGAAACATGGGTGTCATCACACAAGAATGAGTCGTATTTAGGCTGCTGAAATGAGTTTTTTGCGAGGTGTCAAATGTTGTATCCGGTTAAATAAGATTATGCAACGAAGCTATACGCACCAAGTTTAACGTTCAGTCACTGTGAAACGTTAAGATCTAAGAGAAACTGGTTCAATCATTTACTTTGCATGCCAGCACACAGGCTTCCTCTGCAAGCATGGAAATATAAAACTAGAGGGAAGCAAGGCTTAGGGAGACCTAAAAAGAGATGGATGATGATGACTTTCTAGTATGCATACAGTCAAATGACGATCTTCTTCAATTGTAAGTCACACATGCTTGACATTTTCTGGTCTTATTGTGGTCGAACGCGGACCACTGTCAAGTGTGCCCATTTTTAAACTGCTTGTACTACTCTTTTATTTGTGTGTTGCCCATAAACTCTTTACCAAAGGCCTTGTGTATCATGTCAATAATTTCTGCACAATTCTTTTCAAATTTGAAGCAAATTCATTGATCTGATCTCCCCCATCATTTACAGCAATAACAAAATCCGACGAACGTAAGCAAAGTGCTCTACAAAAAGACACACTGCGTGCAAAGTAATGCGTTCTGTTGATAAATGCGGCATCTGGCGAGTTCGTGAGAAGGTACTGGTCTGTGATTTGTACCACAAATTTCGGAGCATTGACCAAAGAATAGGCCGGTTTTATTTATTCTGAATCTAATTTGATTTAATCGACCTGAAATTGCATCTATTTTTTTACTCCGATGGAGGTTGCTACAAACGTTGGCACAGAGATTTGAAGCGAGATTGGATACTTTTGTAACACACCTCATAAAGTAATATTATTACATTCTGAGATTTTTTATTTGTAATTATTGTAATTTAATGTATAATTGTGTGATTACTCTTGAAATATTGTATTTTATATGTACGGCAGTTAAGGTTTATTATTGTTAAATTAATTTATTTTATATTTTGTTTCTTATTGATTGTTTAAAGTACTTATAAAACCACCAACTATTCTTAACTAAATTGAAGAACTGATTAGCTATGTCCACACTCGTGCGCTTGCCTTTCAATGTTCAATTCAACATGTATCAACGCTTGCCTTATTGCATGCGTTTAGAGGCATGCCATTCACCTGTCCATACTTGTGCCTCACTTCTGTTGTGTTTTCAAGATGAATGAAGATGATTTTATTCTGTTAGGAGGAATCAATAAAGATATTTAGTGATTAAACATGTAAGTAAACGTAGGAAATCAAGGTTTACCTATTGTTGTAAAAATCCATGGTTCAATTCAAAAATCATTTTGTTATCTTTAAGTGGAGCCAAAATATCACTTTTAAAACATTCATATTATAGAGAAAACTCTTAATCTTCAACATACTTAAACGCCAATTTTTTATATAAAGCGTGGACAGAGTAACAGGTGTTTAAAAAGTACTTTTACGGAAAACCGACTAAAAACTGAGTATTTTTTATGCGTAAATTGTTGTATTTCCTAATTTCTATATAAAATAATCTAAGTCAATGCAGAAAAGAACAGGCTTTAATTTGGTGTAGCATTCAAAATTTTCTGTTGGGTTTTTTTTTAAAAGAGCTCTACAAACACGATGAACGTCTTTAATTTTTAAATTTTGTGCGCACTATAGAACACTATAAATTGAACTTGAATATTAAAACACATAGAAATCCATGGCTGGTGGAACGTCTTGCGTTGTACTACGCATTATGAAAATCTCCTACTTTTGACTGATCTTGGGCATACCTTGGTGCATGCGTTGGTTACAGTGAGGCATGCGCTTGCGCAAGCGAAACCGCACAAGTTTGGTCATAGCTAATGGATGAAGGTGCTGTACTTCAAATATTTTTTTTGTGATCGATGAAGGAGCTAAGGGCATACTTTTGGTAAATGCCACAGAATGCTATAGTTCTACAGTAAATACTAGTGGATGCAGGAGCTGTTCTGTTTAATTTTTCGTTTTTTTAGTGGATAATGGATCATTAAATGATCTTTACATGTCAAATTTTGACATTTGTTAGAATGTTTAGTTAGCTATGGTAATAAACACTTAACTTCATCATTAAAAGGTGTTAGCAGACTTATTTTAAAAAAATTGTCAGGTAATGAAAAAAATATTCATCTGTTTTCACAGTGTACAATACAGAAAGTAAGTTTGTAGCGTGCAGTATTTTGAAAAAATTATTAATTATTTAGAGCAAATAAAAACACTCAACTGCCTATATCGGTTACCAGCTACCGACTCCCTCTTTCTTTTATTCTTCTTAAACTTTTCATTGTTATAAAAATTTTTAAATTTATTTAATTTATTTTACATAAATATTAGATTTAAATTTGGAATAACAAATAACATTTATTTTTAATAATTTAATAATATTTTAATAACTTCAATTACATTTATTTTGAAAATTTTTAATTATTTTAATTTTAGAATATATATCATGCTTTACAATAATGAGCCCTCATAACTGGCTGCTACACGTTTGAAGAATTTTTAATTGCACAATATAAATTTTTGTGAGGGAAATACTTAGGTAATAAAATGAAAGTAATATAAAATTCAGAAAAAATGGCTGCATTAGAATTTTGATTGTTTTTTCTCAAAATTACATTTTTGTACTTAGTAACTACATTTTTAAGTTCTTCAATTGAGTTTTATTACTTTTATTAAACTTTATCATAAAAATTTATTTCCTTCATGTTTAGAATACGGTATACCCCCATTAAGACCGTAAAGAGGCCAAATACAAAAGAGTGGGTGTATTATGAAGCCTGCAGGGTGCTTACTTTCCTTAGCACTCATTTCGACCGGGTTCTCCGGGTCATGTTTGATGAGTAACCACTGAGACTGTAAAAGAACACCCTAAGAGACCATTGACTGAGCCTCTACCACACAAGCACATTATGGATGACCACATCCATTCACCCTGAAAGATTGGGTATAGGGTACCATGACCTCTTATTATGATAAACTTATTGGGCATACGTTTACTTATTTTACAGTAATGTTTTTTAACATTATACCGTGCGTTCGGAAAGTCGCTGTGCACTGGAATTGTGACTATGGATTTATGAAAATATGTATAAAGAAATGACTAAGCATTTTGGAAAAAAATTTATTCAATACCTTAATTACATTGTTAAACCGTGATTACATTGTTTATAGAAGGTGTTCGAAATGACCTCCATTGGCATCAATACAGCATTGCACTCGTTTCATTTTGTTTGCAAACACCTTTCGCAACTGAAGAACAGTGATTCCTTGAATGTATGCCGTTATTGCGGCTTTAAGTTCGTCAATCGTGTGTGGTCTGTTCCGATACACAGTTTGTTTCGCCGCACCCCATAAAAAGAAATCGGGGGGAGTCAGATCAGGAGATCTTGCAGGCCACAAATTCTTTGAAATTATTCGTTCACCAAACACGTTGCGCAGGAAAGCCATTGAGATGTTAGATGTATGTGCTGTTGCCCCGTCTTGTTGGAACCAACCATTATTCATTTCCACTTGTGTTATTTGATGCGTAAAGTTCTCTAAAATATCAGAACAATAACGTTCACTATTGATTGTGTTTGCAAAAAAAATTGGTCCAACAATACGTGCTCTACTCACAGCAACCCAGACTCCAATTTTTGCTTCGTGTAAGGACTGTTCATGTAAAGCGCAAGGGTTAGTTGTCGACCATACTTGAGTATTTTGTGAACTTATATACCCTCCCAAGTGAAACCACGTTTTATACAGATGAAGATCTGTATAAAACGTTACGTCAAGGATGTCTTCGGAATTTTGGTTGATGAAACGTTGAAACCAATGACAATAATTTAGTCTCTTGTCATTATCTGAAGGTTTCAGCTCTTGAACACACCTCACTTTGTATGGGAATAGTTTAAGTTCTTGTCTGACAGCTTTATGTGCGGTAGCAAGTCCGATATTATGCTGTTGTGCTAACTTACGCATTGATTTTTTTGGACTTTGTGCCATAGAATCAGAAATATCCAGCAGCTTTTGTTCGTCTAGCTTAGGGGGCCTACCACTACGTTCAGCGTCCTCAACAGAGCCAGTTGCCCGAAATTTTTCTATCAGTGTTCGTACTGCATTACGGTGAGGAATAATTGAATCTGGAAACTTTTCAGAAAATTTGCGCTTCACTAAATCACTGTACTTGTCACCTTCGCGAAATACGTATTCGACGAGGAAAATGCGCTCCTCTACTGAAAGAACCATCGCGTCCAACAACAAAAAACGTGCAACAGAACTGCAATAAATGAAACATATACAACTTCAACTCAATGACTGACAGGCCTCGACGTGTTCGGCAACAATTGAACAGCACAGAGCTACCAACCTAGCCATGAAATTATTCCCTGTCATGTCACTTGGTGCACAGCGACTTTCAGAACGCATGGTAGTAAGTAGTGGTTTACATAGAAATAACAATTGAAGTAGCTATAAATCATGTTTACTTCATGTATGTAACAATGATTGATAAATTATAATAAAAAAAGTAATTTATTACCTCATTTTTTCGTTGCTATTTAGTTTTTTTTAAAAAAAACTTATGATTGTTTTGGTGGTACCATCTTCTTCAGAGTAATCAAAAAATTGAAATAAGTAAGTTTTTTAATCAAAAACCTTTGAGTATTCTACATGGGCAACATACGCGGCCAGAAATCATAAAATTGTTTGATAAAAAATTAAAAATGTAAGTTTTTAAACAAAAACCTTTGAGTATTCCTCCATATAGAATATAGTATGCCTCCATATAGAATATGGAGGCAACATACGCGGCCAGAAATGGTAAAATCATGCGAGCAAAAATTAAAATAGTAAGTTTTTTAAACAATAACCTTTGAGTATTCTATACGGAGGCAACATACGCTGCCAGAAATGGTTAAATTGTGCGAGAGACCGTGCAGTACATGGTCTGTCTCTCTCACAATTTTTGAGTGCTCTCTGTCTAACGCATACAATTTCGACATACGTGTGGCGGGGCATGATCTGAGCATGGACAGAGCGGGGCGACAGGGAGCAAATGAGAGAGATGTGTTAGAAAGAGGCAGATAGCATTTTTACTTGCATCAATTGAAATATATTGCAACTATAGCCAATGTTATCACTATTATACTCCAAAGAATAATTAGTTGATGGTTTTATAAGCATATTATTATATATAATAATATAACATAAACATTGGTGTAATTATTTACTGTTACCATATTCTGGTTGTTTAAAAATGTATATTTAAAGAAGAAAAAATTATTATTATACCTATATACACTGTTTATATTATTTTTTTAATTAAAATGTAGATGTTAGTGAGTAACTGAAATGTTGTATTCTTCACTTTCTGTTGTAGATTTATAATTCATGTGTACATTACACACATAATGCCTTTGCTGCATAGTTACAAAGCAGAAACTTGGTACAATGCTTGGTTAGAACTGGAAATTATCACAAGTCAAACCCGCCATAGTTGCTAATGACAAATCTCTTAATGCAACTTTAAATAAACTAAAAAACAAGTTTATTATGTATATGAGGTGTGGCTATTAAATAACGAGACTGACGTTGTAAAAAAGTTTATATTAATTTTATACATAATCACTTATTGTCACCTTCAATATACACTCCTTTATCCCTATAACGCTCCATAGGAATTTTCAATTGTTGGAAACAGTGCTGGAAGTCATCTTTTGTCAGCTCCTTCAGGACACGTGTTGCTTTCTCTTTTACAGCTTTCACAGACTCAAATCTTGTCCCTGTTAATGCAGATTTCACCTTAGGGAACAAGTAGAAGTCACATGGTGCAAGATCTGGTGAATAAGGTGGATGTTCTAACTCTGAGATGCTGTACTTGGCTAGGAACCTCTTGACAGATAATGCGGAATGAGCTGGCGCATTGCCTTGGTGGAGAACCCATGATTTGTCCTTTCACATTTCGGAGCGTTTTTTCCTTACTTTTTGACATAGTTTAGAAAGTACTTCAAGGTAGTAATATTGATTAATTGTTTGACCTTCAGGAACCCAGTGAAGGTACACAATTCCATGGATATAAAAAAACAATCATCATTGCTTTAAATTTTGACTTGCTCATTCGAGCTTTTTTGGCTCTCGGTGAAGTTTGGTTCTTTCAGTGCATGGATTGGCGCTTCGTTTCCGGATCATAAGTAAAAAAACCACGTTTCATCACATGTTATTATCTTCTATCTTTTCCCTTAGGTAAAATCTTCATTAAAAGGGACAAGATTTGAGTCTGTGGAAACTGTAAAAAAGAAAGCGGCATGTGTCCTGAAGGAGCTGACAGAAGATCACTTCCAGCACTGTTTCCAACAATGGAAAATTCGCATGGCGCGTTGTAGGGATAGAGAAGGAGTGTATATTGAAGGTGACAATAAGTGATCATGTATAAAATTAATATAAAATTTTTTACATCAGTCTCGTTATTTAATAGCCACACCTCGTATTTCATTAAATATTATAAATTTATTTGTAGCTTTTTTTAGTTTATTTGCATATTTAAAATTAAATCAGGGCACCTCTGTAGCATAGTGGTTAGCATGCTAGTCTACAATGTAAAGGTCCTAAAAATAAAAACACAATTCAAAATCCACTGTTTCAGTTACAATCTGGTTATAACTCACCATAGTTGATAATAACCAATATATATATATATATATACCGGGTGATTCAAAGAAATGGGAAATTTTGAAATTTGTGTTTGTAGCAGTGGGCAATTGTTAGCAATGAATAACGTACGCCAGCCTGTCCACGACACCTTGCCATTTAGTTATCATAGTTACTTGGAGTGGTGCGCAGCGTGCTTTTGCGATTAAAGCTTTTTACAAGAACAACAACAGTGTGGAGGTGGGACGTAGAGGATTTTACCATAATTTTAATTTAGGACCTCACGATCGTGTTCCATCAGCGCATGCTTGACACCTCATGGTTTCAACAAGATGAATTAACATTTTACACTGCACGAATATCGATGGCAGCAGTACGCCAATTGTTTGGCGAACATGTAATTTTAAAAAATGGTAACATTCCATGGTCTCCCAGATTCCCTGATCAATCAGCTTTTGATTTATTTTTGTGGGGGTCACCTTAAAAACAAAGTGTATCTTAGTCACCCTGATACAAAGAAAGAATTGAAAGCCAAGACCCGAGAAGCAATTGTCAAATCCCTGTTAAGATGTTAAGTCGAACCACCCGCAATATAATGAAGAGACTGCAGGAATGTTTCCGTAAAAATGGAGCTCAACTGCAAGACACCATCTCAAGAAATAAATTGTACTGTATGTATTCATAAATGGCATTATTTTTACTATTTAATGACAAAGATAAATTTATTAAACAAACATTTTTCTGGCTGCCTCTGTAGCGTAGTGGTTAGTGCATTGGCCTGCCACGGGGAGGTCCTGGGTTTGATTCTTGGCCAGAGTCTAGAAATTTTCATGTGTCACATCCCACAGTAATGGTCCATAATCTCCCGAAGTCGCTAATGACCAAGCAGTTGATGTGGCTTTAAATAAATTACTTTAAAAAAATTTCATAAAATTATTTAATTTTTCTTGTTTCTTTGAATCACTCGTTATAAATAAATCAACTTCCAACTTCGTCTAGATTAAAAAAAAACAAGTATCAATTTATATAGTGCAAGATTATCACATATTTTTAAGTAGCAATCCTTTTTGTAATGTTTTTCATTTACTTTTTAACAAGTAATTTTAATAAAAATTATATTTTATAAGACTGCATGAACTTCAAACCATTTTTTTATACACAATTTTCTAAATTCACTACTTATCTAATAATTACTGCATATTAGATCATCGTTTATTAAATTTTAAGTATCAAGTATACATCTGTAATATTGTAGTTTTTTAAGTCAGGTAGATTTTTGGTATTTAAAAACACCGAGAATTCTTGTAATTTGCTAAATATCAAAACAATCTATAAATTAAATAAAATCTGTAATAAAAAAATGAAAGTGTGTTATATTACTTCAATAAACAACTCCTGGGACCGGCAAACGTCAAGGTCCTCAAAACATATCTTTGGCTAAGCTTTTGTCAACAATTTCTCTTTTTTAGTGCTGATTCATCAAAAGAGGTTCACTACAATAATTTTGGTAAATCGTTCTTATCATGAACTACTCTCAAAAGAATGTGCATACTCATGTTTGTCCAGTCTGAAATATTCGTCACTACGAGGATTTGCTTCATCTAGGTCTGCACCTGTTTTCAACTTTGCCCTAGAGGATAAGTATGATAAACTCATACTTATTACCTCTGTAAAAGTTACCAAGATAGGCAGTCTTCCTTCTTTTAATAATGCTCATTAACTCAAGGTCCGTACCTGTACTATAAACATCTATTGGTAACATGACCAGTCCACAAAATCATGAGGATTTTCCTGAACTGCATACTTGGAAGTCCATGTTTCCTCTCTACACTACACAACAAAATAAGTATACGTCTTGATAAACCTTTATCTTACAGGAAGGAAATTTATATTATTACAATTAGCTGCTTCATGTTAAGAAATCTCAGTTTTACCATTCCAATATAAGTTCTTATTTCCACTGGTGGCTCCAGATCTGCTATAATCCAACTTCCTAAAAACTTAAATTTTTGAACCAGCTCAATAGGTTGAGCTTCAACTAGCAAATTGCATCGACTGTGAGGAACGTTACAGACCACCATCACTTTTATTTTCAGTGGACTGATTTTCACATCAAGAGCCTCTCCCTCTTCCTGATGTTATTATGTATGTAGGAAAGATGAACATCCACGTTGATGGAATCAACTAACATCAATGATTTTCAGTAATTTTAAAAGTGGAATATAATCATTAAAAAAAATTTCTCTTTGTCAAGCAACATGGTGTATCAGGAATAGTTTTGAATCAAGTTAATTGTCACACTCTTCTTCTAAGATTTGTTAGTAAAACGAACGGCTTGCTACTTAAAAATGTATGTGTATGTAGTTATATTGCTCTGCACAAGTACAACAGAATATCAGGTAGGAAATTTTTTTTGTTTTCAAAATCAGAAGTAATTCAATGGATTTCTTTGTATTCAGATTGTGACCTATGTTTGCCGTTTACTATGACCAGAGTAAACTGTATATTCAAAAGCAAGACTAAGTGTATACTTCTTAATCATAGTACAGCCGTTACAATTTTGTGTTTATTTAAAAATAATAGTGAAAATAATGGATAAAAATACTATTAATGGTTTAATAGCATTTATTTTTGTTAGTATATTTAAGCATCTAAATTTTTGTTAAATTTTTTGTATAGGTATGTATGTATGTATGTGTGTATAAAAACAGTACATAAAAAAAATTAATGGAAAATAAATAAGTATATATTTTTTATATTTTATTTGTTGTTCTAATTTATAACTAAATACCTAATCTGGCAAAATGATTATTTCAGTGATCAAATTGACAGTTAAATCACCAAGTTTAAGCCGGCAATAAACATCTACTATTAAAATATATTCAGTGTGGACAGGTGTCACATACAGCTGTAGACACAATATACTAGAAATATGTTATACCAATAACAACCGCTAGCTGTGCTTTATGGTAAATTAAACTTAAAGCATTTCTTCTTACCCAACAAATCTAAAATGATAATCGTAATAGTTTAAAATCTGAATCACAACTGTACAGATAAAATCAATTAGAACTCAAACAGGAACTTTCTGTGAAGAAATCAGATTTTCCAAAAATTTTGAAATAAGGAAAGAGTAATGGATGATGTCATACAGTAGGACAGTCTGTACCATACCTGATAATTGACTGCATAATCCAACACATTGCGTGGAATAGATGTTATAATACTTAAAGATAAAAGAAATATCCTTCCCAAATGGGTAGTAATGTCACAGCAATGTTTGTATCGGCACCCATTTATTCTTTCCACCATGAGTGTCATTGTATAGCGATCATGAATGGTATAAGAAGTCCTTAAATATCTGGTGTCCCCGAAAAAGTACCATTTAAAACCCTAATAAGTTGGTCCAGAATGACCATTGTGTTGGTTCCAAAAGATACTACTGAAGACACCATGGCTGTGGTGTCTCGTTTCAAAAAAAGTTTTTCCTCTCTTGGATTTTAGTCAGTTGTCTTTGTTGAAGTCACAGAATGCAATGGCGGCCACACCGATTGCACCTATTTTTATACTAATCGTAGAGTATATGAAGTTGCTCTCTGATTGGTGGAATAGCGTAATCTATTTGACGAACATGTGTCAATGCTTGTCCACTTCTCTTAGCAGGGATCATTTGTTCATTCTACCATATGATGATAAGGAAAGCACAGTAGCTAGTTAGAAGGGGGTGATGGTGACAACATTTAAAGTATAACCCCATTAATCCAGTGTTCGATGGTCTGACCATGCCATTATTGGGGGACTGTTATATGTAACAGTGTGAGCAATACACATATAAAGTGTATTACATAAAGTAAGGGAAAGTAGAGAAGTTGATGGCTTTATACAAGAAAAATGTGATCAGAGTAATAATATCATTGAAATTAAAATTTTATTTTTTTAAAATCTGTAGAAGATATTACATCTTCAGTCATTTGTGTAAAAATACAAATGATTGTACACAAATGACTGAAGATGTAACATCTTCTACAGATTTCAAAAAAATAAAATTTTAGTTTCAATGATATTATTACTCTTATGATGGTGGATCCACCGAAACACGTGTAAGTAGAAATAAAAGTTAAGGCAGCTTAAAACAATATCCTAGAATGAGTGCAAACAGTGATCTCATATCTGGTATGCCAAAATAGTTTGGGGTAATTCTTCATGGGAGTAACATAGAAAGAGTTTTTAAAATCACAATAAACAATGAAATCATAAAAAAAATTAAGTGAATGGTGGGAAATCTCGTGCAGATCACGTGATCACCTGAAAATTGCTACGTAGTCACTGCGTGTTGATCACGTGATATCTTTCTTACATCGAGATCCCCTGGAAATTACCACGTGATTGCCTCGTGCTGATCACATGGTAATTTTCAGTTCTTGGCTCAAATTAAAGATGTGATCGGCCTGTCCTGATCACATGATTGCCTCGTGTTAAAAATAATAGAAAATAAAATAAATTTAAAAAAGTTCACAACTTTTATTTCCCGCATTTTCTTCTACAGAGCTTAGTTTAGTGTCAATTAGTGATATGAAGTATTGTAAAGTCAAACAGAAGTTAATTTTCATTTTACGTCATTCACTCATGATTAAAGTTGCGTTGTTTTCACTTTAAATTGACAAGAGAAAGTCATGTGAGTGTTTCACACCAAATTTTTTTTATAGAATCCTGCATTTACATTACATACATCCAGATCCTATTCTAACTAATGCCAGGTCTGGATATTAACAAGGCGTGGCCACTTCATTAATCCTCCCACCACTTCCCCTTCTCAAATTACCACCACATGTATGCTTTTCTATTCTCGTTGTTTTAATTCCTTCCTTTTATCTTCCTCGACAGCATCTTCTTCACCAAACTTCAACTCCTCCATTCTCGGTATTATCTCGCTCATTCTTTTAATGCGTCCGTACCAATGCATCCTAATTTTCTAATCTCTCTGCTCCTCCCTTCACTTGACCACCCCTCCCTCACTTATACTTTCTCTTCTCAGACCCTCTCTAACATCCATTTATTTATTTACATTAGAGGTTAAAATTTATACATCAAGTTCAACAATGTAAAAAATAATAAGATCATCCACCATATATTTACAATAAAAAAAACAACAAAAGTTTGATTTAATAATTTTTTTTATTCAAAGTAAAAAAATATCTTTTCATATTTTATACAAACTTTCCAGAATGTAATCACAAAACAAAGCTTTCAAAATTCTTTTGATAAACAACATACTTAATTATGTTAATACTAACACATAAAGCTAAATTTATTATTAAAATACTGCACATTATTTTATGCCAAACTAATGGTTTAATTATAAAAATTTTACACTTAAAGCTACAAATTTATAACATATTTTTATTGTAGCTTTAAACAATTTTGCACAATGCAAAAAACTAAAATATTTCACAAGTAATGTGATATAAAATTTACGTGATGCTAATTACAGGAAGACATATGGTCTTATCAATAAAATGGAGCACATAAGCAGGGTATAGATGGGAGCTCACTTGATTGCTAGCGTAAGGAATTCGGTTGGAGAGGATCGTTTGTATGATTCCTCTCCTCCTATAACCTAATAGTAGTAATAATACCATTAGTATGCGTTTGTCTAAAAATATTAGTCATAAACCATTTCGAATAACTACTGTAGTACTACTGTAGTGTATTTTATTAATATACTAAAAGTTTATTATAATAGCTTAATAAAGTAAAAAAATGGATAAATTTTTAAAATTTTACTACGGAGTGTTATATTTTATATCAGTTTGTCTATGTATATATATTTTTTTCTTTAACGTCTATAAATAGGCCGCGTATAATAATATTAGATTACATACAATAACGAGATTAATTAATTCACGAGCTGGGAGCGTAATTAACACCACTACAGTGAACGGTCTCACAGTAACAACTGACAAATATGAAGAGTAAATATTTTCAGAATGTACAGTACGCAGATCGCCATGTGGATTTAAAGCAACTGTTACTATGACAACATCACATCTTACTGTCACCATTCCCCCTTGCCCTTCATCCCGCACTAGCAAACAAGTTAGCTCCCAACTATATGAACCAAACGGTTTAGCTCTTGAGCAGAAGTTAACAAAATTTGTATTTTCGTAAGTATAACTTTTACCGTTTGCTTTTTCCATTTGAAGGCATTGTTCTACTTCTACCGTCATTCAAAGTATGGTTTTTTTATAATTTTATCTAATTAAAATAGATTTGGACAGAGATATTGATAAAGTAACAACAGGCAATTAGAAAACAAGATGTTATTTCTTATGTAATTATGAGGTTAGCGCAATGGCCTACCGTGGGGAGGTCCCGGGTTCGATTCCCAGCCAGGGTCTGAAAATTTTCACATGTCAAATCCCACAGTTATGATACATAATCCACCCTAGTCGCTAATGACCAAGTAGTTGATGCAACTTTAAATGAATTAATGTTTTATTCATATGATTTGTTTTGGTTTTCCAATAGTTCCAGATCAGATGTAATTTTTTGTTTAGCATTGAGTAAACGGTACATCTATCTGTTACTGCTTTAATATTGTACTGATTTATATCATACCATTGATGTAAATTATGTTTACCATTGTGTAAATGGTACATCTATCTACTATTGCTTTAATATTATACTGATTTATATCATAGCATTGATGTAATTTTATGTTTACCTTAGTATAAACAATACATCTATGTGCTACTGCTTTAAGATTTTACTGTTTTATGATGTTCAGATTAACAAGAAATATGATTCTCACACCTTTGTTAAGATGGCTGCTTACACAATAACATATAGTTAATCGTATCTTATTTAAATTGAGGCATTTAAAAATGCTGCAGGTTCATTGTGTCCCTATTAATAAGCAAAAAACCAAATGAGTGTGAAAACACTTAGCATTTTGATTGCCGTTTTTGGTGATTTTACTTCCTTTTTTTTTAGTTGAGAACTTTGGATATTTTTGTTTAAGAAAACAAGGATATATGACAAGTTGTGGTATGAGGAGGGGTGCATGGTAACCTACCTGGTTCATTGATTATAACAAATAATTTGAATATTTTAGTTTATTTGAAAATTTGGGTAATTGAAATACATGATATTCCACTGCTACTAGGTTTTATAAAAATAAAAGCAATTAAAATGAAGTTCAGGGCAGTGAAGCAACGTTGCTATAAAGCAATAATTGATGTGTGATAGACAGAAAACATCCTTTATGATATGTAATAATTTCTATAATAAACATTTATGATTTGTGTTCTTGGAAACACCTTCTATCGCACCACAGCTATTTGGTACATCTGATTTCATGCCTCAGTAGCTATGAGTTATTGAAAGTATGTATTTTCTATTTTATATAATGGATTTATGTAATAAATTCAATTTATGTAATAAATTTCGCCAACATTCTTTTTTATCTGCGTCAACTTTTATGTTTATGAAAAAAAACACTGAAATGTGACTAATTATATCTAACTATACGAATCATATAAAAGAGAAAAACATAAATTTGGTGAAATAGATAAACATTTTAATATAATAGAACAGTGTAATATAGAAAATAAAAATAAAATTGAAAAATATGTGATGTTCCACATTTATAAATATTTAAAAGAGCAAAAGCAGGACATTTTGAATGAACAGGTCAAATTTAGGAATGATGAAGTGATATTGACTGCTGCTGCTATCTATAGTACATATGAGAAGGGAAAAATTAAAGGAAATTAATTCTAAGTCAGTTTTATATAAATGACTGAAGATGTATCATCTTCTGTAGATTGTTTTTTTTTTTTTTTACTTTTAAGACCACACTGGATCACTTTAAGTTAGTTTAACATTCATTTAGACTATAGATTGTTAATAAATAAATTTTTTAGTTTCAATTATATGTTATTTACTCTGATGATTCCACCAAAACACGTGTAAGTAAAAATAAAAGTTGACGCAGTTAAAAAAGAAGGTTAGTGAAATTTTATTATATAAATTCATTATATAAAATAGAATTAATTTAAAACTGCAGGATGCATTATAAAGAATTATTTATTTATTTGCATTATAGAATATTTTTGTATGTATTTTCAATACCGATTTTAACATTTTTAAGTGAGGGATGTACAGCAGTTTAACTAAAAATAAAAAAAGTAGATGTGATAAAAAAAAAGTGGAAAAAGGAGTAAAACAGATACTTTAATGACACAGCAGCAAGTTGGTATGACATGGGTATACAAAAACTGCCAAAACGTCTACAAAAATGCATCAATCGAAATGGCGATTACGTACGAAAAAAATAAATGTTCAAGTTTTAAAATGATAAAAAAAACATTATTGAAAATAAACATTTTCTGAATTTCTAAACAATTTAAACCTTACTTTCGATACTATATTCATATAACTATACTTATTAAATACTCAAATTACAATATGTTTAAGTCAGAAATAAGTTTCCTTAAAAATATTGGTATTTTAAAGCAATTCTCGCATTATAGAAATATAAATTTTATTCTTTAAGCACAAAGTAAATTTTGTTTAAAAATGGATGTAATTTATCTTTCTGTGATGCAAATAGTAACTCATTAAGTATATTATAAAAACAATTTAAATTTTAAAATAATAATTCTAATACTTTTAAATGATTTAAAAGTACATCATTTAAAGAAATCATAGCGATTTAGCTAATATATTTAAAATACTTGATGGCTAATAATGAAAACCTTAATGAACTGCCATAAACTCTTTACAATGTCTTTTTGTTTTTACACGTTCAGTACTACAGATGTGTATACAAGTCCAACATAAACCTTCTTGCTCGGCCTAAGGATTTGTTAACATGTCCTGTTCAGACATTATTTTATGATTATTTTCCAGTCAGCAGGTAGTTTAAACTGTTCATCTTGTAGACCTTTCTATGTGCTAAGGTACAGTAGTCGTGGAGTATTTCATAATACAACTTAAGAGGAATTTTATGTTTGTGCTAGTTATGAATGGGGGTTTAAATTCAACTTGTAAACTGTTAGTTATTCTTTCATTGGTAAAATTGCTATCTATAATTTTCCTAAGTCCGTCCTGAAACTACAAGTGATAGCAACAAACGATTTTTAGATTCAAAATCTACACAAAAATGTTAGTGGGTCTGGATTAGGTTTGAAGTTCCAGTTTTGACTGGAAGTCAAGAAATCAAAGTCAAAATTCGGAAACGAAAATAGCATCATTCGATTCCTCTTAAAGAATAGATACAGAAAATATTCTGTTTGAAGTTCTGGTTTTGCTGGAAGTGGACCAAAACTGGAAGTCAGAAATGAAAATAGTGACATTCAATTCCTCTTAAAGAGTAGATACAGAAATCACTAATGGTTTTTGTCAT
The DNA here is from genome assembly GCA_035578175.1 of Catonia carolina. NCBI lineage: Eukaryota > Metazoa > Arthropoda > Insecta > Hemiptera > Achilidae > Catonia > Catonia carolina. The sequence goes on from JAQMRL010000010.1 coordinate 33,608,038, forward strand.
AGATCAAAGGTAAGCCTTTTTAAAAATTGCCACTAGCCATGAGACACTTTGTCTCATGAAAGGGATTTTTAATTTTTAATTATTTCTAGTGAGTTTTTTTATAGGTAAGTTAAACATTTTAAAACTTTTAAATTTTATCTTGAAATTTCTTTGTATTATGTATACAACGGGACCTTAGTCTTTTTGTACTTGTTTATAGTTAGTTGCCTGTAGATTACTGTAAAAGAGTTACAAACAAAATAATAATTCATAATTTATAACTACTAATGTCAAATTTTATTTTGTTCTTTAAAGAAAACACAGAAAGAAAATATACTTACTGCCTGCCTATTGGTAATTAATCATAAAATAATATCTGAATAGAACATGTTAATGAGATTGTAGGCTGGCAGTAAGGGTAATGTTGGACTTGTATTATACATCCATATTGCTGAATGTGTCAACGGTTATAACAACAGTCACTGACAATACAATAAATTTTATAAAAATTTTAAAACAAAATAAACTGATGAACCAAATTCATCAACCGAACATACTTTTTCATAATGCACACATCATAAATTATTTATGATAGGCCTACATACGAGGTGTGTCAATTGAGTTCTGGGAATTTGTAAAAAAACCCAAGCAAATTAAGTAACAAGCACAATTTTTTTATCGATCTTCACAATAGTCTCCCTTTAACTATATATAACAAATCCAATGTAGCTCCCACGATTAGAAGTACCCGTGGTAATCCTCCGAAGTTACTCCATTCAGAACCCTGATTACAACTTCCATGACCTTCTGTACACCGCCATGATGAGTTCCTTTGAGGTGCAACTTCATCTTGGGGAATAAGAAGCCGCAAGGGGGCGATATCAGGGCTTTAGTGTTTGTGTTGGAATGGCTTTTTTTGCCAAAACTCTTGCACAATTAACGACGAATGGGCCGGCGTGTTGTCGTGGTGGAAGATCCGCCCGTCCTTGGCAAGTTCAGGCCGCATGCATAAAATGGGTGCTCACAGCTGCTCCAGGATGCCAACATAGAACTGTCCAGTCACTGTCTGGCTGGAGGAACATATAGATGATGCTGGGGATATTGAAAAAGACGATCAACATTACCTTCAGTTGTGACTTGAACATCCTTGCTTTCGTTGGCCGCTCCCCACCCTTTTCCACCCACTGGTGACTTGTTTTTGGATCTCGGGGTCATACTCAAATATCCAGGTCTCATCTCCAGTGACTACCTGACTCATCCAATCTCTGCCATCGCTGTGAATGCAGGATAACACACTAACCTCGCTTGTAATGTGAATCGCTCATTTTCACGATGCCACTAAAAAGTTACTTTCGAAAAACACGCATAAAACAAACCAAACGTGCTATCGACTTTAAACTTTGATTGTAACAAAAGGAAGGTCCCCTATTTCTGGTCATATGTTTACGAATGACGCAGTGTTGCCAATTCCCGAGTTATAACTAAATTCCTAGAATTTTATTGTCACACCTCATAAAAATTAATTTAACAAAAAAAAAAATACAGAAAACTAAATTTTAATGACGTCAAATAAAGTATGTAACTACAACAAATTAAAATAAGACTAAATAATATTACACAAGAATTTATGTTAAAGGCACAAGGTTCGTTTTATTATTTTGGTAACTATATTATAAAATGATCACATATTAATCAAATAGTAAGACTTTCAGAGATTCTTTCATCAATAAAGTTCTTCAAACAAATATGATTTGTTGCTATGATAGTTTTATAGAACCTCCGATCAACTGTGGAAAAATGGTAGACATAAAATTAAATTAAATTAAATCAGATTTAAATAAGCATTTAAAATTTTAAGCACTAATAAAAAATTAAAAGTAATTTAATGGTTCAGGTGAATTTATCTAAGAATATACAAATCCTACTATAATATTTGTCTATATACATAACATTGTAGTGACTCATCAAAGCTACAGATCTTAAACAAGAAATTTGGAAAGTATGTTCCTATGAGAATGTAAATACACATTATGACGCAACTAGTTTGGTCCCTAATGTTTTTTTATTAGTTTTGCATTGCTTCGCACATATGCGGTGGTGGTTTTCGTGTGTTTCTTAGTTTTGGCGGCTACCGTTTGGCAGTCCTGCTATGGTCAACAGCTAGAGAGGATGGCTGTTCTAGTTTGTATGCGGTAGGAGTTGAAGTATTATTTGTGACCACAGCGGGAATATAGGATTTTTTGTGGTATTAAGTTTGATTATATTTATTTTCATAAATTTATATCCCAACAATGTAAGTGTTAGTATTCTTTCAGAATTAAATAAAGGTATGAGAATTTGTTATTTTAATAATTACAACCGGAGATTTCACAAAAAATAGTTAAATGAATTGGACTTTAAATATCTTCTGGTTTATTTTGTTTCAGTGCTGTATTAAAATTTGATAAACTTATATAAAAAAATGAAAGTAACTATTAACTTTTCCTATCTTCAACAAGCAAGTTTTCCTATAAATAAACAACAAGTATTTTATATTTTAAAGTTCGGAACTTTTCTTGTAATAAACAATATTAAGTGATTACATACAATTTTTATTTCATAGATATAATACCAAGTATCCATACAAAGTACAAAGTATTAATACCAAGTATCAATTGGACCAAGTATCAAAATGTAATCAAAGAACATTTTTTGCTTATAATCATGATATATGTTTTTATTTAATAATAAATTTCCTTTTTACTTTCTCTTGCCTATATGAATATATAGGAAGGAAGGTATTGTTTTCATGTCCATTTTTTGAAATCGAGTTTTCACTGGATCTACACGTTTTCAGACCCCCTGAACCCAAAAAACATGTTTTTAGCGATTGGTCTATGTGTGTGTGTATGTGTATGAACACAATATCTCAAGAACGGAGCATCGTACGAACTTGAAACTTTGAACTTGAAAAGTTAGATACTACTACTGGACCTGATACGAACATTTTTATCAAAATCGGTCAACTGGAAATAGTTAATTCGTGTCTTTTCACTTATATGCGATTTTCTCAAAAACTGCACTTACGATTTTTTTAAAATCACCTGATTTAATAAATTTTTCATGCTCTACAAGATAGGGTAGGCACCATGCCTGCTGAAATTCTTGGGGAGGCTGTTTCCTCGTAAAAAGATTGGTTTTTTAAGATTCCGGCTTTAATTGCTGTATTACTAAAATAATATACTAGAAATCCCTCGTCTAATTACAATGAGAAACTTTTAAGTACTCTTCTTGACTTTTCGGCGTGAAACATCATTCTAAGTTTTCGATTTTCGGTACATACCATCTATATAATTATTTTATGGGACAGTAACAATTTGCAAGTTTATAGATCCCCAAGAAACATAAAAACGGTGTATTCATTTGAAATTAATGCTTGGAAAACATGAAAAAAGTAGTTTTTTTACTTTTTTGAATTAATAGTACTCCCACAAAAATGTGGGGATGGGTTGATGAATGATAAGTCAAAATCTTCATCTGAATGTGCTCTACAAAAAACTATTAAAACATTTTAAAAAAATTCCTACCGACAAGATCAATAAAATTCTATTTCAAAATTACTAGATTTTGTAAAAAAGACATTAGCTTATGATTCGATTTTCACTACTGAGGTTAAAATAAGCACAACAATATCATGTTTATTTTGTATCATTCTGTACAGCATTTAGATTTACCACAAATGTTTTGAGGAAAAATGGTTGAATAAAAATGATTTAACCTAAATGCGGTGTATATATAAATTTATAGAATAATATTATAAAAACAAAGCGTGTTTTTTGTGTAGGCTTATTTCCAAAACTACTGAACGAATTTTTATGAAATTTTGATAGCATATTCACATTTGCATTCACAGCAACAATTTCTTTTTTTAAATTTTCAAAAATGATAACTCTAATGGCCCTAATGAAGATTTTCATAAATATGTATGTGTCTGCACATGTGAGTACATACATTGTTGAACTAGATGAAGGGGTTCAATGACAAAGAGAGACATACACGGGGGAAATTAATGAAACGTTGTGTTTGTGTGTTTGTGTGAGCGTGTTGTACATTGGAGTATACAGTCGATCTAGCAGCTATACAATTTCTGTTACATATATTTAAAAAAAAATGATTACACAACATGTTTTGCGTGTGAAGCTGCGACGGGGCATCAAAATAAACGATAACATATTTTGATTTATGCTATCCTGTTTAAGGATAATACACAAAACAACTTGCGGAAAAGAGATAGAAACTTTCATAGAAGAGGAGTAAATAAAAATTGAAAAGACACGACATTATTTTGAGGCAATTTTTTCATCCACCATGTTACTTTATAGAACAAAAAGTGTGATATCTTTTGAACGCATCTATCAATTTGCAATATCTAAACATTGTTATTTTTACAATGAATTGCTTTATTTATGTCTATAGTTAAACATATTTTTTTGTATTTTTTAGTGATTTAGTGACACTTTTTTGTACATAAATTGATATTTCTAAAAGAAATTTTTTTTTAAATATTCAATTTTTATTCTAGTCATAAATGAAAACGGAAAAATTTGGTTCAAACGTTGTTCTAATAACAAACTCTTTATAAATAAATGGTAATTTTTTGAAATTTTTAGGAATGAAACTGAATGAAATAAAAGAATTTTTATTAGGCGTAAAATGACAGTCCGCGTGATCGTGAAAATCGCAGTTCTTGTTGGGTTAACTGATTTAAGCATATAACTTACTACATTTGAACAAATAAATATTTTTTGCCAGTCACTAATGGCCTTGTTAAATTATTTTAATAACTCTTCACCTTGGAGTGCATGAGTAATCAGAAGCTTGTAACCAATAAAGAATGTAATGAGTAGTTTTGCTGCGTATGTAGTATCCGTTCCTAGAACATTCTTCTATCTGGTCCAAAGTATCAATCTGCTATGACTCATCCCATCATTACAATTATTCCATTGCGGAGTAAATCCAGGAAAGGATACACAACTTTTTAACCACTGGAGATACTGAACTAAGACAAGTTTTAACGGATTTCTCAACAATTTAAACTAGGACATATTATTCCCATACCACACTATTTAAAAATTTTATACACTGAAAAAGTTTTTTCTCAATTTAAATTATATATTCACATAGTAGATACATTTTATATACTACTTTATTTTAGTAATAATTTGAGGTACACCGATGGTTAATAAACAGTTCTTAAATCACATAAAGTGAGCCCTGCATATTACATTGAAATAATTGGAGGAGGAGAAATTGCAAAAGAACTTTTCCCAATAATATTAAAAAAATACAAAATTCTATGATTTATAAAAATTATGCTTTTAAACAAAAAAGAAATCATTTAAAAAATTGTTAGCTTTTACCGTTTTTGCCGGTATATAAGACGCACTCCCGTTTTAAAGAAGAAAATGAGCCCTACATAATTACATTGTAATACTTGGGAGGAGGAGAAATTGCAAAAGAACTTTACCCAATAATATTAAAAAAAAATACAAAATTCTATGTTTATAAAAATCATGCTTTTAAACAAAATAAAAATTAAAAAAAATTGTTAGTTTTTACCGTTTTTGCCGGTGCAGACACACTCCTCTTGTGTTTAAAAATTATTTTTAACCCTAGAAGCGGTAATAGGTTTAACTTAAAGTGTCAAGCATTTTTAATAAAAAAAAACATGCTTACGAAAACAATTTTTTATTGTTTTTGTATTTCACATATCAGGTACGTATTATATAACAAATTAAACAAAAAAGATAGCTCTACCTGACTGTTATTTTTGTTTTCTGATAATATTATTTCCCAAATAACTAGGACTAATGAAATATTTATAATAACAAATTTGAGAAATATGTTTTGTGTTATTGGCTACTTAACAGATTTACCTAAACAAATGCGTAAAAATGGAAATATACATTTTTTAGTGCAATCTTTCTAGAATAATTACGTTTTTAAATTATCAGTTTATCTGTTTTCGTTATTATAATATGTGAAAAAATGGTAAGGTCTGTAGAGAAAAGATCTAGGTTATGTTTACGCAATGTCAACATTTACAGAGTACACATTTATTTTCGTAGGTTTTATTTACAACCTGAACACATACTAAAATAATATCACAGATAATTCACGATATTTAATAAATTTACAGTAAAACGAATTAAAACACACTAATGACATGAAACAACAACACATCTATCTTAACAAACAGATCGCCATTACAGTGAAACACGACATTACGAAACAACAACTTTCAAAGACTCGTACAAATGAACGAGAGAACGAAACTACCGGCAAACTGTGAAATTCAATAGATCAAATGAAATACTTTCATATGATTAGTTATATAACCTAGGTTGGACAACCTGCTGGTTGAAAATAAGAGTGGGTGCATCTGTCGACCAAATCGACATCGACATGTATTCAACAGCACAACTGTCGCTCAGATCGACAGTTACCGCTTCTAGGGTTAAACACATTAAACATGTATTTGTGTAGCTAAATCAGTGATTTAAAAATATTAATATTTAAAGATTGCTATACGAAAAACATCATTATTATGAAAGGTAGATACTAGCTACTTTTTAAGCTATACCAATATTACTCATACGCTTAACTGAAATAGAAAATTCTTTCCGATACACATCAGTCTTAGTGGGAGTCACTGTCACTTAAAGAATTTGAGCTATTTTCAAACAATAAATTAACTTTAGCTCCATTCAAAGAATTGCTGATGCCGCACTTCTTGAAAGAGTTTACAACAATTTTGGAGTCAACAGTGTTACAGGAAATTTTGACCCATACGAACCTGAGTTGTGGAACGACATTTAAGTTTTCCCCCCTGGTGTCATTTTTTGTCGAAGGAAGGAAAAATGTGTCTTATACAACGGCAAATACGGTAATTATTATAAAAACTACAAACAGCCAAAATTATTGTTAATAATCAATAAATGAAGTACTTACCACACAGTTCTTGAATATTAACGAACGATAATACTGATTCTTTATAACTAGAATTGGCTTTTCTAATATGTTCTAAACAATTATCATTGATTTGTACTAGACAGTCTTTCTTCAGTCCTTTAAAAAATAAACTATATCCTGACTTTCTTGGATTAGCAAATCCAACCTGAAATAAATTTAATACATGTTAGTAGCGATAAGGAATCTGATGGAGGAAAATGTCTAGGAAGAAGAACTGAATGACCAAAGGAAGAAAAAGTGAGTAGAGTAGAACTATGTATGCGTGCTCCGTTGATGTGCAGTCATTCATTTTGCTTGCTTTTGAGAATGTGTTGTGGCTGTTTTTGAAGGGGTGGGAGGATATGAACCGTTATGTGGCAGAGGGTGGGGTTTAACAACACTCTTGAAGAACAACTCAGTCACTCGTGTACTTTACAGTGGTAAGATCTCAGCATAGCGATTCTACTAAATAGTATTTTTCAATACTTTAATACTTTTCTAAACAGTATTTTACAGTACTAATTTAACCAGTATTTTTCAATACTACCTTAACCAGTTTTACTCTGTTGTGCATATTTTAAAATACTAATAGCACTTTGTAATGCCTCAACCGGTATCGACACGAATAGGCAAAGAAATGACGCTGAAAAACCAAAGTAAATGTATTATTATGAGCATGCAGCTAAACTTTGTGGTATATCAGTTCACACTTTAAGGAAAATATTAACGAAAGAAAAATAAATTGGAGATAATAGAACGTTGAGTATGCCAAGATAAATTTGTCCAAGAATAAACAGTAAAGTTAACATTGATAATTTCCAAAAATCTGCAATTCGAAATTCAATAAATAAAGATGGATTTTAATACAATTTTTGCACAGCCTTTCATACCATAATTTCAATGTACTGAGTTAATATAGTAAAATAATGTGTTTAAATATTTATTTTCCACTTCAATAGGCAAAAAGTTATGATTTTCAAAAGTGGTCATTTCAAAATAAAAGTCTTATCTTTCTAACAATATATCAAGACGCTACTAACTCAGTAGGTGTAGAACAACATGAAAAGTAACCCCAAGAAAATTGGACAGGATAACTGTAATAGTTTTTGAGAAAATGTTCCTTACATTAACATCACGGAGATAGGCATTCCGGGTCCCCTTAGAAAATTAAGCTCCTGTCAAACTTACAAAGTACTGATAACGCGCTATAAGTTGACGATTATGCCTATCATGCGGAGGACAGTATACTATCTATCCTACTTACATCGGCCAACCCGAAAGCATAAGACATGTATCAACCACCACGAACACTTAAGTAATAAAATTCAATTCATGACCAGTCACACTAAATAAGTAAGGAGTAATGTAATTATTTAAAGAAAGTGAATTATTTAAAATTCAATTGCAATTTAACATAATGTTACTGAAAATAATGAAATATGAAAACCCTCAAAATACAATAACATTTTAAAATTACCGTAAAACTAGTAATACTCACGATAATAAGCTCGCATTGACGGAACTCACGGACTGACTAGTCTTATCACTACAAATGTCAGAGTGCAGTAATTCAGTTTACTGCTGATGACCAAAACGGATAATAAATATAGCTTAGGCCTAGTATTATGAATTATTTAGAATGAATGTTTATTATTTAGGATAATTATTAAGAATCAATAAATAATACAATGAGATGTTTATAAAACGACATAGTTGTAAACATAATAAATCAATGTAAGAGTAAAACTAGATGATGTCATGGTTAAGCTGTCGCTATGATGTATTTAGAAAAGCACATATAGTAGCACTTCCTCCCCCGCATAGTCCAGTCTTACTCTTGCTGACGATCATCAACTTATATTGCGTTACTAATAACAAAAGGGTTGCTTCAATTTTAATAATATGGCAGATGGAGTAAAGAAAAAAAGACATTCACAGATACGGTGGAATCTACAAATACAACTTAACAGAAATAACTTGAATAAATAAATAATAATGAATAATTAAATAATATTAATTAATAATGAATTAATAATAAATATTTGAATAATTAAATATTAACAAACCTCTTCAAAAGCATGACCAATTATATATACAAGACCAACATTAAACTGGGTTAAGAGAGGTAAACCAGTTAAGATAAAACTAGTATTTTCTTCCATATCCATTAATCTCTCAGTAATTAATTTCATGCATTCTCTTTGCGCAACCCACATGTTCAGTGACCATGGTTTATTAGATACATCACACATTTTTACTGCTGGATGAGAACTTTTTTCTTCACTGCAAGAGAAAGATTAAACCAATTAAAATTTCTCAAATAACAGATTAAGATTACTAAATGTTTTTGGTGGTAATTTTTAAAATTGTCGACTATCATCTTACTTTTTCCAATCGTCCATCACACCCAGATGTCAGAAACTACAAAAGATAGGAACAAATAGTTTTCAGATTCGTAATCTTCACAAAAAGTTAGTGGGCCTAAATTGGGTTTGAAGTTCTGGTTTCAACCGGAAGTGGCCCAAAACTGGAAGTCAAAAAATTAAAGCCGGAATTTGGAAACAAAAACATTTGTTTCCGGAAACTGATTGAGTTTGAAGTTTCAGTTTCGATCGGACATCAAGAAATCAAAGTCCGAAATTGGAAACAAAAAAGTGTCGTTTGATTCCTCTTTAAGAGTAGATACAGAAATGATTGGGTTTGAAGTTTCAGTTTCGATCGGACGTCAAGAAATCAAAGTCGGAAATTGGAAACAAAAAAGTGTCATTTGATTCCTCTTAACGAGTAGATATAGAAATTATTACTCGTTTTTCCAATAATTCAAAGGTAAACCTTTTTAAAAATTGCCATCAGCCATGAGCATCTCTTGAAAGGTATTTTTTTACTTAGAATTATGTATGAGTACTTGAATATTAAGTTTTATTACAAGAGTTATCAGATTTCTGCTATAAAAAAATCAGTATGCTATTTTTATTGTTAACCCTTTCAGTGCCAAAACAATATTTAAAAGTTTGATCTAAGTGCCATTTAATTTAGATAAGGGTGTACAAAAAGTGCCAGCCCTTATTTCGAAGACTTGCAGGCGACTTTCGAAGCCTGCCATTGCCGACTAAAATTTCAACGTTACAGAAAAATAAAATTTCCTGTTAAAAATTAATTTTTATTGTGTTCATAAAACCAGAAATCGTTCTAACACTAAAAATATTCAAAATAGTTTTTTATTTAGTTTATTTTCAGTCGCATCGACAGCTTGGTCATTAGCAATTACTAAGGGTTTTGGTACCTTAACGGTGGTTTTAATGTGTTAAAATTTCCACACCCTAGCAGAGAATTGAACCCGGGTCCTTTCGCTTTGTATGCTAGAGCGCTAGTCACTACGCCACGGAGGCGGTTTCAAAATACATTATTCCATTAATTTTTGTTTAAGTTTTTTTTTTAAATGTTCGTTTATTCGAACGTTGGCACTTTATGCATAACTTATGGACGTCCGGTAAACCGGATGGTATAACTACGTAAAATAGATCAACGTCCTGTTTTCCAGATGTTGGCACTAAAAGGGTTAATAACAAATTAAATTAAAAAATTAATAATATGGAATGAGGAAATCAAAATACACTGCAAATATTGATAATTTCCAGCATTAATCCTCCGTACCGCCTATTTCTGTGATGTTATTAAATTAGAAATTTATAATAAAAAATTAAATATTTTTTATGTTTTTACCTCTAAATACATTAAAAAACAAAACCTGGTGTGAAACACTCACACGACTTTTTCTTGCAAATGCAAATAATTTTAACAGTAATAAAATTACTTAATAATAATAATATGCTGATAAGCATAGGTTACTTTTGTACTCAGTGAGGAAGGCAATGTAAACCACAACACTCCTCGTTTTACATAGTAAAACCTCTAGAGGTTCAAACCAGCCTTTCGGCTGTTGACCTAAACAACAAATGTATGTCAGAAAAAATTCCTTTAAACCAATTTTAATATCCGAAAACACAATACAAAAAAAAAATTACTGTATTGCTGACCATAACACACCTACTTACATTGGAATAACATATATTAATAAATTAACAAAATCTTTAAAAAGTTGAGTTAAGTTGTACTGATTTTTAAAATGCTAACTAATCTAATTAATCAATGAGACTTTTACAGAAAACTTCTTTTCTTTCCTTAAAGGACTTCTTTCTAAAAAATTTTTATAAAAAAGTCCATATGAATGCTAAAGAAAACTGTGTTACTGGGTAAATTTAATAAGATGACATAATAAATTGAAGCAAGTATAAGTTGGTTAATGTACAATTAAGGAATATGTATTAATTAAGCTAATAAATTCTTGACATGTCATATACTTCCTTTGGGATCCTCCTGGATGCAAAAAACTATAAATGAAAATTATCTGCTCATACTGGCTGTACCTCCCATAAAATAACAAGGAAATACAAAGGATTAAGATAATTTTTAGATTAATAACCATGAAAATTATTAACGTTTTTAATTATTCAATAACATATTACTAATTACAGAAATATTGAAATTTCTGACCACAAACCAATAATCTGAGTGCACGATTTCAGACACTGCAAAAGATTTCCAAACTATAACTGTACACCTTGAAATATTAATAAATAAATAAATCTAATTACCTTTTTGTACAGAAATTTCCAAATAATTTAATAATTTCATTATAAACTTTCAAAAGATGCCCAGAACAAAATTTTGAGTTGTTAACTATTGCTACAGGAGATCCAGTGTTAATATCTGAAATAACTGGTATACCCGAAAACTAAAATAAAAAAAAACATGCATTAAAAATAATCAAAGACATACAAAACTGGAACAAGTATGAACATACAAATAAGACACATACTTAAAAAATAATTTAAATTAGTCTACATTAAAATTGGAACTTAATGCAACAGTTTTTGTCAAATTAATCAAACCAAAATAATCTGTATATTATTATTATTATCTGTATAAATGAAGCATAAACTGAAAATAATAACAAATTCAACAGATTCATAAGTCATTGTATTGTTAAGAACTATTCCCTAGAGAGGCAAAGGCTTGGACCTTATCACTAGCCTACTCAAGCCAAAGACATTTAGAGTTTCTGTATCTATCAAATTATATACTCATCATTCCATTAAGTTAAGCATTGATACAGTAATCTGTTCATGCCATTTGCATTTAAAATAAATATTCAGTTTCATTATAAATGGTAAAATGTGTTAATTAATCATCAACAACAAAGGACTGTCATCAATTTCACCTGCCAATAAACTTCTAAAAAATACTAAATTTGCAGTTTTCATTCTTGTCTCTGACCTATCGAAAGAACAAATTACCATCAATTGCAAATGCGGGATAAGTGTTATGTAGTGTCCAGTAGTTTTGAAGTGCAGAAGCAGTAAAATAATTTCTACCATATTTAAACCTGCTATATGTATTTTTTTTATTATAACTACTCCAGACAACAGTTCTAAATTCAATAGTCGAATGAACCAAATAAAAGTACAACGATTTTACTACACTTGTATTCTTCTTAAGGTGTCTAAACAATGTTGCGAACAACCATGGCAATGCGTACGTTATCTGTTGTAATCTGGAACACAGTTCTGCAGAATTTTAGTATTTTTCAAATTTTTAGCTCTAATAATAAATATCATTGGGTGCACAAGCCTTACTGACAGTTTGAATACTATGTTTATTAACATTTAGTTAAATTTAATTAAACTCCCAAATCTCTAGTTTTGTATACACTAACCTTTTAGTCAATAGATTATAACTTTCTTTTTAGGTCACTGCGGACCACACATAGTACCCTCTGTGTACTAATTCTCCCTTTTCCTCTTTCAATCAATCCGATAGCTCCTCATCATTACAGAGCATTTTGCCCTACTCTCCTCCGATCAGATGATTCCTGTCTCTTTTCTTTTGGTTCATTCCTGAAATCCCTTAATAGTTTTGATGACTTTCCTGAACTCTTGTCTGTTGTGTACCGTATCTACTATATTTTGCTTCTCCTTGACTTCCTGGAAACAATTGACTTGTGTCTTCTTTTCCTCCATTCCAGAATCCTGCTGGCTGTTCTTTCTATTGACATTTTCTTGATGTGTGCATAAAAGCAGTCTTCTCTTTTTGAAAGAGGTTGTCAGTTTCTCAGTTTTTTGGTAAAGTTTTTCTTTACAGCATAGTTTGTAATCTTGTCCTTCTTTCTAAGGTCCAAATATTTTTCTAATGATCGCAAATAGAAAGGTTACTGTAGTAGGAATCTATTATACTGTTTTTAAACTATTATATTTACTGTAGTACAGAAAGGTTTGTTACTGTACAGAAAGGAAAAAAAGAGACCTACCAGGCATATGCTTGGAGTGACCAAGAAAAATGGTGTAAAAGCTTTCAACAAGAGAGCTAAATATTTTAAAGATGAACTAATACATATATATATTTTATATATTCATTCTTATTTAATGAGCTGCATGCCTAAGACTAACACCAATGCCATATCTGGTCTGCACCAAATTTATTAGCTCATCAAAATCTTTAAACTATAGGATTACATCAAAAAATATGTTTGACCATACAAAGACCACTCATCCATTGATACCATTATAGTAATTTCCATTAACGTACAGACATTCTCAAAAGGAAACTCTTTTGATCATGATGAAGCACTATTTTGTAAGAAACTAGCTAAAACTACAAGACAAGAAAACTTAAAGGCTCAAAAATTCAGGAAAATGTAAAACACTACTAATACAGGGTCCGGCAGAATAATCTGATGGTTTTGGAGGGTCAATAAAAAAATGCATGTTTCATAGTATTATAAAATTTAATGTGTCAAATTAAAATTCAATTTCTACAGTTTACTTACAATTTTCAATAACAAATTTTGTATTTAGTTGAAAATTATGCCGTCCAAATGGTTCTTATTTTTCCTCACGCATTCATTTAACCTCACTCAAAAATTTCTTGTCGCTCTCTCAATCATCGCTGATGTAACTGGTGAAACTACCAGTCGCTGGTGAACTTCTCATGAGTTAAAGTCGGTCCAATATCGATAATTCTGCTTATTTCCATATCCAGACAGATGAAAATGTGCCTTGTCGCTTGAAAGCACTATGGCTTGGAGGACATTTTCGAGAATTAACTCCCATGCTGCTTCGCGAGACGTCCAATCATTTACAATAAGTTCCAGCACAAGCATCATCTTGTACGGATAGAACTTAAGATCATCATGAAGAATTCTTCTTACAGCTTGATCGGACATTTTTAGTGGGGCAGCATGCTTCACAGTGAAACACCATGGAGACTGTATTACAGATAACCTTAAAGCTTTAATGTTTTTCGAAAGTTAATCACCCAGAGCAATATTCTATTCCTACCGGGAACAGACACTCTCGGTTCAAATAAAAATGTTTACAAACTAAATGCTGTGTAGTGATAACGGAATCATTGTTTTTAAAATAGGCTTCAATCACAAAAGCACGATACTCACCCGACCAACTCATGATGGCTACTAAAATATTATTAGTAGTGCTACCACATAACAACAGTCCCGCCTTCCCACCACTACCAGTGTTGCCAACGTACCAATGAATACAAAGTAATCAGATGATTCTGCCGGACTCTGTATAATATATTTTAGTATTAAGGTAGTTTTATACTTACTCTCATCCATACAGTATCTTTCTGGAATGGCCAATGAGTGTCCACTCTACTAACTGACTTTTTCAATATTTCTAATTTTAAATTCATATCTAACTGAGGTTTATTTAATCGGTCATTAAAAGACCCTTCTTCAAATCTGGCATCCATATTTAGAACAGGTACATCTTTCTGTAATAAAATAAGAAAATCTACTGCAAAAATATGGCAGCTTAAAAGAACAAGCTAAATAATTATTAGAAAAGATCTTTAGCAAAGTTATTTCACATGTTACTATTGCTAAAAACTTCTTCTTCACTTCAAGGTCTAGGTTTAATGAACCTGTTCGAGTATCCACCTCTTCCTTGGTCTTCCCACATCTCTCATACCAATTGGTTTATAATTTTAAGTCTCTATCGGCATCCTCAAAAAAAAGGTGATGGGTGGGCGATAATAAAGAGTGTTAGTCATTTAGAAACCAATTACTATGATAATAGTGTGGATACTACAACACAAGTGTTTTTGGTACATTATCTAACCCACTTTAAAACACTGGGTATCTGAGTAACACCACTTTGGAAAAAACAACAAGAAAAGCAATTAAAGAGATCCCAAAAACACCTTATTCATCAGTATGAACAATGGATTTTTAAGTGTTAAAATTCCAGACCTTAGCTGGGAATCAAACAATAAATGTTAAAAACTAATATTGTTTACTCTTAAATTTTATACGTACATTCTTACATTAACAGTACAAGAAGTATGAGAATAAATTGCACAAGTTGTAGCTAAGCAAATTTCTATAATAGAGTCAATAAAATTTAAGGCAAATTTATGACACTAATGTAATTAACCTAAGGTATTTTATTACCTATTTATAGACTTGTAATCATTTACTTAATTACTAAATTAATTAGTGAAATGAATAAGTAACGTAAATACAATTTTTTTTAGATTTAGAAGATTAACACAGTAGGTAATTTACGATAACAAATCACATAAAAATGAAATAAACATTAGGAGATTACAGTCGTACTTGGTGAAACCAAATCTACATTCTGTTTTCAGTTCAATAAAGTTTTGATATAAATCTGAGGCAGTCACAAAATATAATTGTATAGTGTTATTTTTGGTTAAGTAGAATATTTTTGGCAACAATCAAATTTTAGAACAATTTTAATACTAATGATACTCAATAAAATTTTGAAATGTTTAAAATTAACAATAAAACATAGTGTAAAAAATCTGAGAATGGCATATGTACGAGGGCTATTCAGAAAGTAGGGAACGTTTTGTAAATAAACAAAAACTATGTAAAAGAAAAATTTTTTATTATATACTCGTACATCTGAAAGAGTGATTAAAATACTACTTTTCTACATAGTCACCAAGCAAATTGAGGCACTTGTCATAGCGGTGGACAAGCTTCAAAATTCCTTCGTCATAGAAATCCGCCGCCTGCGACCGCAGCCACTCAGTGATGCGCGCCTGGAGTTCCTCGTTGTCGTCGAAGCGCTGTGTTGCTAGTCAGTTCTTCATTCTTGGAAACAAGTGAAAATCACTCGGTGCAAGATCAGGACTATAGGGTGGATGAGGGAAAACCTCCCATTTGAATGAATCAAGGAGTTCTTTTGTGCGGTTTGCCGTGCAAACCGCACAAAAATCAGCAAGGAAGATTATGGCTACTGTGTTTTGGGACAGGCAAACCGCACAAAAATCAGCAAGGAAGATTATGGCTACTGTGTTTTGGGACAGGCAAGGTGTGCTGCTCATTGACTTTCTCGAGCGTGGTGCAACAATAAACTCTGATCAGTACTGCCAAACATTGCGCAACCTTAGGAGAGCAGTTCAAAACAAGCGCCGAGGAAAGTTGTCGTCAAAAATTTTGTTTCTTCATGACAATGCCCGACCTCACACGGCAAACCGCACAAAAGAACTCCTTGATTCATTCAAATGGGAGGTTTTCCCTCATCCACCCTATAGTCCTGATCTTGCACCGAGTGATTTTCACTTGTTTCCAAGAATGAAAAACTGGCTAGCAACACAGCGCTTCGACGACGACGAGGAACTCCGGGCGCGCGTCACTGAGTGGCTGCAGGCAGCGGATTTCTATGACGAAGGAATTTTGAAGCTTGTCCACCGCTATGACAAGTGCCTCAATTTGCTTGGTGACTATGTAGAAAAGTAGTATTTTAGTCACTCTTTCAGATGTATATAATAAAAAAATTTTCTTTTACATAGTTTTTGTTTATTTACAAAACGTTCCCTACTTTCTGAATAGCCCTCGTATATTTAATTCACATTAAAAACAGTTTTTAAAGTTGACTACAATTTTACATGACTAGATTGGTACAGAGCCGTGTAAATAAAAATCATACCCAGCTGGATAGAGATAATATACATGTTACAATTGGTGTTTTAATATGTAGTTATAACAGAATGAGACACCAATGGCAGGTTAAGGTGTGCAGAATAATTCAAATAAATTTGTTTCAAGTAAACTTTTATTATTATTATTATTATTATTATTAGGTGCTGTTCTACAGCATCAGGTCATTTAACACAATCCAAAACTCCATTCATTTCTATTAAACACATCTTTATCCCTTAGACCCATCCATTCCTTTACGGGTCATCCCCTGTTCCTCCATACAGCTGAAACCCATTTCCAAATCTTCTGTGGCAACTTGTCCTCCTTCATTCTTCACAGATGACCATACCAAATGAGTTTTCTTTCTTCAATCTTGTCAACTGATAAGACATTTTGTCGACTTAATTTAAAATCTTTTCAAACCTAACTCATCAATCTAGCACAGTTAAAATACAATTTCTTTTCCAGAAATTAATTTCTATAGCTGTTATTCTGATTTTACAAGGGGTACCCAAAAGAAACCGGAATTATTTTTCAAAAGATATTTATTTTCAATTTTTTTACAAAACAACCTTATCCCCTTCAAAATACTCCCCATTGCAACTAATACATTTATCCCGCCAGTGCTTCCACTGTTCGAAAGTTTTGTAGTAATCTTTAGAAATGGCTGGCAGCTCCTCCCTCGTTTGTTTCTTGACCGCTTCAATGTTGTCAAATCTGTATCCTTTAATGTCCCTTTTCATGCGTGGAAATAAGAAAAAGTCACACGGAGCCAGGTCAGGCGAGTAAGGTGCAAGGGGCAGCGGAACCATGCCATTTTTAGTCAAAAAAATCTTTCACCAAGATGCCCATGTGTGCAGGTGCATTGTCGTGGTGGAAGAACCAGTCTACAGTCTGCCACAAATCGGATCTTTTTTGATGAACACTGTTGCGCAATCTTCTTAAAACTTCCAAATTGTCAGTTGACGGTCCGAAAGCACATGCTCTCGAATTTCTTAAACATTTTCGTAGATTCGGGCAGTTTATGGACGTCCAGAATGAGGTTTGTCATCAATCAACATGTTGCCATTTTTAAAACCAGAAAACAACTTGCATACTTGAGATTTTCCCATAGCATCATCTTTGTAAGCTGTTTTTAACATTAAAACAGTTTCAGCAGCACTTTTACCGAGTAGAAAAAAAATTTCACAGCTACACGTTGTTTACTTAAACTTACCATCATAAAAAACGAAACAATCACTGCACTGAACTCGCAATGAGTTGCGGTATCTGTGCGGCAGAAATGCGTACTACACAAGCACTGCCCATGGCAATGCTATTCCAGTTACTTTTGGGTACCCCCTCATAGATCTTGGTTCTTTCTTTTTAGCATACCTATCTGCTTCAGATGTAGGTGATCATCATGGCTAATCTAACCTTATTGGGTGCTATAAAGAAAAACTCTATGGAGCTCTTCCCAAACCAAGCTCTCAAATTGGGAAGCGGGAAAAGTCTTCTTCAACCAGGTCTCTTTCCTTCTGTCCGTCCTCGCAGAATGCGCTGGAGTATTTCATACCTTTCTTGATTTCTCATAATGTGTCCGAGATACTAAAGCTTATGACACTTGACAATGTTAAGCACCTCAGGGCCCTCATTCAACCAACGTAGGACTTCCACAATGGTGACCCTTCACGCCAACAAAATCCCCAAGACCCATCTGCACAGTCAGAGCTCAAAAGCTTCTGCTGGTAGTCACTCTGCTCAAGGTCCAAGTCTCCACACCATAAAAAAAAGAACTGAAAACACATCGCATCTTAGGAGTCGCAGTTTGGAGTAAAGGTGACATCGATACTTCTGAGCGCTGATCTCATTGTATTAAAGACACTCTGGCCTTCCCGATACGATACCTCATCTCCAGTGAGTTGTCTCACTCCTCATTGATAATGGTACCCAGATACAAAGAAAACGAGATTCGGAATATTCTTGCCTTGGAGAATCTAACCCTCTGAGCTATAAACGACGGAGTTTATAACAAAACAACGGAAGATTATCTTTTTAGTGCCACAAGATATGTGATTATTCCATAAAACAGGATATAAAGTTGTTAATTGCCTTATCTCTGCCAACTATTTTCAAAATATCATTTACCATGTATTAAAAAAAAAAGGCCGTTTACTGTAACCTAAAATACCAATCATTCTCAATTATTCGGTTCAATAATCAAAAACTCCCGTTATCAGCCTCAAACAAACTTAACTATAAAACACCCTGCAACTAAAAAAATTTGTAGTTTTATTTAATAAACTGCTAACAATTTCATATTTGGTTATCTCTTGATAATTACTTCATAAAATTTACACTTATGTAAAAAAAACTAATTAATTAACACTAATAAAATATTAAAAAGCAGTGTACCAAACTTTGGAAGCCGACTACATGACCAAATTTTATTCTTTCTAAATTGTATCGTCTTACATATTCTTGTGCAATATTTTCTTGCAAATTTTTTAATTCAGTCCTTTCATTATCACACATATTTTGAAATAATTTTATATTTGATTTAATAACCGTTTCCTGGAACAAATCAAATACAAGAAAATCATAATACAAACAACAGGAACATATAAAATTTAATTAATTAAAACAGAGGAATAATAAAATAAATATAAGATTGTGTTCTAGAGAATAAATAAAAACTTTAACATACCTGGTGCTTTTCAAATAGTTTTGCACATTCCTTTAACTGATTCATAAATTCATCAGGTATTTTTTTCTGACCAAGCATTGCTGCATTCTTTGTTATATCAAAACCTATAAAACCAACAAAAAAAAATTTAATTAAAATTAACAATAATTGTATAGTTAATACTTTCAAACATATTGTTACATTGTAAAGTGATATTCTGGAAATATAATATAAATATAAAGGAACAAATTGTTCATTATAAGAAATTGTGTATTCTATGAAGTGTTGCATATTGAACAAGGATAATGAATTGCAATGAATAGAACATTTTGAATGGGAGTTCTTGGAAATTGAAACTGGTGGAGATGTTTGTTTTTACTTTGAATCCTTCTACTGTGTTCCAGGAAATAATGGTGAAACTATTAGAAGGATCTTGATTGTTTGGGAAACTATTAGGCTGCAGGTATAAAAACAATTAGTTTCTTTAAAGTGAGTTAGTTGTTATGTGAATTGTAAATGGAAAGTGTTGTCAAGCTGTTCAAAATAGTGTAATTACAGGACCGGTTCTGAATTACATTAATAGTGTGTGTGTGCTTATGGGTGGTAGCAAATGGGTGTTGGAAAGGTAAATCATTGTTCTGACCTGTGAAATGATATTTTTTTTTTTTTTTAATTTTGGGGGGCTCCCAAACTCCCCTACACCCTGCCGTCTCCACCCACTACTATGGCTGGCCGCAAGGATGCGAGGTGGTACAGTAGAACAGCAAGATAATATCGCCTTAGTATACCGCACCATTACAACTTAACGTAGTCATTCTTTCTTCTCTAAATACAGTCAGCCGCCGAGCTTAACATACACCACATAGACACAAATAACACATAAAAATACGTAAAATAACATAAAAATCACGCAGTATTTACAGCCTTCCTTCACAGAATCCTGTACAGTTTTTCTTTAATTTTACTATCTCTGTGAAACAGATCTATCTCTCCATTTATTTCATTGGCTGTAGCTATACATCTATTGATTGGAGCTATTTTACTTTTAATTATATAATCAAGTTTAGTTTAATCTTAAGTTTTGCAATTAATTTAATAATTTAATTCTATTTGTTAATATGCTAAGTTTGATTTAATAAGACTGAGTGGAACAACCATTCTAAATTTTAATTTTTTTAAATACTCTGAAGAAGGTGGTACCAACAAAACAATCATAATTTTTTTAAAAACCTGTATTGCAACCAAAAAGAAATGTAAGGATATTCATTTATATTAAAATTTATAAATTGAATGGTTGGAAGGATGCATTACAAGAATGTTTGGAAATCAAGCTATATTAATTGCCTTTGCAAAATTCAGCCTTAATGGAAATGGCAACCTTCACTTGGAAAATGGTATATTTGGATCCATAGAAAACCGTTTTATTTTTGCCATCTCCTTCTGTTTAATCAAAATAACTGTTAGAAATATTTTTTTTAGAATTGTAGAATTGCTGACATTTAAATTTTTGAGTCAATCTCATAATAAATAAGATAGGTTAAATGTTTTTAGCTCGAGTAAAAAAATAATTCAGCCAAATTTAATTCATTCATTTTCTGTTTGTCCTCTTTCCATCAAGGTATTCACTTTAAGAATTAGTTTCGCAGTTTTTGCATAATTTTTTTATACTATGTAATTGTATATATAGATGTGTATCTTTATTAAATGAGGTTTAAAACTCATCAAAATACTTCTGAATATAAATAAATATTGAAATTTATTTTCTGTAACATACGTTACAGTTTTACATTACATTTTAAATCTTCATTTGTAGTAAATGTCCCATCCTCAAGCACATTTAAAGTAAATTAAATAACTAAGTCTATCTTTTACTGCTTGAGTCCCAGCTCTGTGTAGTTGCGGGGTGAAAGGTACAGGTGAGGTATACTGAATGAGTGATGCATGCTGGGAGAACGATTGTTCTATTACTCTGATACAAAACGTTCGTTTTCAAACTTTCCATATTTAACATATTTGTTTGTATTTATTACAATTATTTATTTACATGTTTTGATATAAAATGGTAAGGTAAATATTATGAATCCGACCAAGTTAATAACCCAGTAGGTATTTGTTAAATTAATGCGCCGGATGATAAGAATATGTTTTTAGTCTAGTAAGTACACTTTACCACTACAAATGCAGCAGCTGTGAAACACTACTAATTCATTTATACACTCACTCATTCCCCCACTACTATAACAACGCACTGCATTCCTCCCAACTACACGGACCTGGAACTCAAGCAGTATATAAACTTAAAGAACTTAAACTCAAGAAATATTACCATAATTTGACATAAGTACGGCCAAAATTTTTTCAAAATTGTATGATGGATTAAAATATAAACAAACGATGTAAACTTCAGAATTTCCTTCTTTACTAGTAGCTGGTTTAAATACTTGAACTTTTCCAAACAGTAAGTATAGCAGGTACATCAGACATATCGTTTCACATTCAAACATAGTAAACATTTTTAAAAGTAAACTTCCACCTAAATAAACAAAAAATTGCAAACAATAAAATAAAAATCTGGTGTGAAACACTCACACAACTTTCTCTTGCCAATGCAAATAATTAACAATAATCCTAAAATTACTAATAAAACATTAGAAATAAACAAAAACTAACCTCTAAAAATATAACTTTATTTTAACAATGACTGGAAGACGCAAAATGAAAATTGAACTCAGTTCGGCTTAAAAATACGGAAAATCACTCTTTCACACTAAATTAAGCTCTGTAGAGAAAAATGCTTTAAATAAAAGTTGTAGATCTTTTAATTTTCTATAAATTTTATTATATACACTTTTGTCGTAAAATGCATACTAAGGCCGAAATCTTAAAAAAATAGATTTTTCACACATTTTCGTGAGAAAAAAACAGAAAATTGCTAATTACTGCTAAACTAAGCGTTTTACAAAAAAAATGTTTGAAATAAAAGTTGTAGGTTTTTAAATTCTCTACAACTTTTATTATATAAATTTTTGCGCTAAAATGCATATTAAAGCCGTAATCATAAAAAAACAATTTATTTACGTGAAAACGGCCTCACCAAGAATTTCAGCAAACATGAAGCCTACCCTATCTTGTAGAAAATAAAAAACTGAATAAACCAGGCGATTTTAAAAAAAATCGTAGGACCAGTTTTTGAGAAAATTGCAAAAAAGTGAAAAATTACACGAATAAACTACTACTTCCGGTTGACCGATTTTGATGAAAATGTTCGTGTCGGGTCCGGTAGTGGTATGTAACTTAAGTTTCACGTTTCAAGTTCGTACGATGTTCCGTTCTTGAGATATTTTGTATACACACACACATACAGACCAATCGCTAAAAACATGTTTTTTGGGTTCAGGGGGTCTGAAAACGTATAGATCCAGTCATTTTGAAAAATCGACATGAAAACAATACTTTCCTTCCTATATATTCATATAGGCAAGAGAAAGTAAAAACAGGAAATACAAATGGTATTTTGACTATACAGGGTGATTCATGAAGTTCTCCCCCCACTTCTACAGCACATTGTACTAGTAAAAATAATGAAAAAATGTTATATAAACATAGGTCCGAAAACGCTTCGTTAGCGAGTTACAGCTAGCGAAAGTTTCGCCTGGATTTCAGTTCACCAGGTGAAATGAGGTCTTCCTGGAATTGTGGTAAGGTAGATTAAGGGGCAAATTCAATCATTTCTTATGGTTTTTGATCTGATAAATTGAATAAAACAGGTCCCAGATCTGTAAGTTAAATAGTTTTTAAGAAAACCAGTGTCAAATGCAAAAAATGGAGTGAAAAACTTATTTTTTCATCTTTGGGCAAGGATAACTGTGTTATTTCACCAAGAAACAGTTAAAATTTTTCAATAAAACATGTAGAAAATTTTATTCTGAACAAACCGGTGTAAATTAAGTACACAGAAAGCGAATAGATGTTTGATTAAATGAGTTTTTATTCATAAGAGTACAAAGTAAAATTAACCGGAAAAACTAAAATGAAAAAATGTGTTTTTTTCACTCCATTTTTTTGCATTTGACACTGGTTTTCTCAAAAACTATTCGCTTTCTGTGTACTTTATTTACACCGGTTTGTTCAGAATAAAATTTTCTACATTTTTTATTGAAAAATTTTAACTGTTTCTTGGTGAAATAACAAAGTTATTCTTGCCCAAAGATGAAAAAATGTGATTTTCACTCCATTTTTTGCATTTGACACTGGTTTTCTCAAAAACTATTTAACTTACAGTTCTGGGACCTGTTTTATTCAATTTATCAGATCAAAAACCATAAGAAATGATTGAATTCGCCCCTTAATCTACCTTACCACAATTCCAGGAAGACCTCATTTCACCTGGTGAACTGAAATCCAGGCGAAACTTTCGCTAGCTGTAACTCGCTAACGAAGCGTTTTCGGACCTATGTTTATATAACATTTTTTCATTATTTTTACTAGTACAATGTGCTGTAGAAGTGGGGGGAGAACTTCATGAATCACCCTGTATACAGCTTATCAGAACCTTGCTCAACTGTAAAGGATCTGCAAAACTGTTATTTTAATTTGGTGATTATTTTAACTTAATACTGTTCAGAGTTACAGCACAGCACTTTAAATACGTAGCATAAGTTAACATACAGAACAATGTAAGATGAAATAAATAACGAATATAAGATTTCACTATTCTGAAAATTTGTTTACTAAGACATAATGGTGAACTGTTGTTTATCTATTGTGACAAAAATATCTACCGAATACCACAGAAGGCTCCCTATTTCCAGGAATTCAAACCTCAATACCCCCGACCTGTGCAATAAACAATACTTCTAGAATAATGATAAGTCGGTTTCATTAAAAACCTCAGACTTTTTTAAAGACGTTAAAAAACTGATATTAGATATGGTAAACATTAACTACTGTACAGTGTTAAATTTTATTCACTTAAAATTACTGTATATTCATTTATATGTACTAATAAACAGTCATAAGAAATACTGCATATTCAATTTATTATATACATTAAGCGTACTTTACAGCCGTAAAGGTCATTTTCCGCATCCCATTCTCCAAACTGCCTTTCCCCATCACATCCGGTACTCTATACCTATGACTTGCATCGCCTCCTGTATCTCCATATTCCACGTTTTCCTAGGTCATCTTCTACATCTTTGATTCGAGGGCTGCCACTTCTAAAATCTCTTCAACAACCTCTCCTCCGCCATACGCTGCATACACCCACACCACAATAACTGTTTCTCAATACCTGAACTGTTATTGAAATCCTGACTCCTACCAACTCTTTAATAGTCTGATTTCTCACAGGGTCCAATAAGGTAAGCTTACAGCAACGTCTCCAAAACATCATCTTCGCTGCAAGCAGCCTCCCTTCATCCTCTCACCCAATTGCCACACCTCCACTCCATGCAACATGCTACTTTCCAGCAACGACCTATAGGCCTAAATGTGTTGCTTCGTCGACCTCAACAAATGTTATTCAATAGCAACACGTGCAACTTCTGAGTAACAACTTTCCCTCTCCTAATTTTCTTCAAAACAATCTCAATATCTCAACCATCCACAGTTAAGGTTACCCCCAAATACTCAAACTCCATTATAGCCTCAATATTCACTTTAACTGTTAATTTGTCTTTGTGTGTTAACTCAATGTCACTATCTTCTTCTGGTGCGGAGTGATCAACATATCTATGTCAAAGTCCGGGAGCTCTTAACAGACTGAAGGAAGTCTGAAGGATCAATATGGAATCACGATGCCAAGCAGAAATATTATCTTCTCTTCTTGTGGAAGTGTTGATGTGTTTATCAGAGTCGCAGAGCTGTATCTCGCAATTAGTTTGATCAGTGTAGCTTTTATATTAATCAAAGGGAGCATATACCGAATCACTCTCAGATTGGGGTTAATAATATCTTCTCTGACAGGTCAAAGTTTACGACATTGGATGTCGCTATGAGCATGCCTACTTCGCTTCTCTCGGCAGTGATCTATTACTTTTACTCTAAATGCAAAATGGTACAAACGAGCAGTACAGAGTTTAAATAAATGAGATGCTGATGACAACAGGAACAACAAAATATTTATACACTTTTCAACAACTTTATATTGTGTGTGAACCAAAAACAAGGATATTTTTTAAATTTTAAATCTACCAGTTCCAATTATAAATCAGAATAATCAGTTTTATTATCAGGTGCATAAAAATGATATTAACCTTTTGAGGACTATGTTTTCCAACCTAGATCTCAGCTGACAGCCTGAGTTCTTTTTAGGTTTTTCGTCTATTTCTGCTTCCCTTATTTATTATCTTTCTGCAATTTTTTTTTTACAAACTTCCACCCCTTGAATACTTTTACACGTAAATAACCCTCACATGAACAGTCAAGCGCCCATACGTGCATGCGCGCGCACATCATGTGCACATTTATCGTGCCATACATAAAATGAATTTTCACTATCACTCTCATTGTAATTTTCAATATCTGAATCCGGGATTAGTTATATATTGTAATATATCGTCATCCCGTAGACGCCTACCACTAAAACTAGCCATTTCCACTCGTATAATATACAAAATACACAATGAAATGAAACGTTCAAAATAAATCAAATATATACACGAAACACGATTTA
Source organism: Catonia carolina (assembly GCA_035578175.1). NCBI lineage: Eukaryota > Metazoa > Arthropoda > Insecta > Hemiptera > Achilidae > Catonia > Catonia carolina. Next base: position 33,634,378 of record JAQMRL010000010.1, read on the forward strand.
CATTATAATAAAACTCACTTATATTCACAAGAAATAAAAATTCTTTATTAGTAAACTATAAATAAGTATTCTGTATTAGTAAACAAACGGTAGCAAGAAGCTAACACAACTATAAAAACTTTTCGGAACTCATAAGTGAGGTTAGACAAAACACACGTGCTGTTTCAATCGCATAAAACAAAGCCTACTAAATTAATTATTCGTTTATAACACGTAGTACATGGAGAAAATGATAGATGTCAGCACAAGTATAAAAACAAAAGCAAACGTACCGGTACGTTCGTAGTATTTTGGACCGAAAAACATGAAACGTACCCGTACGTGCATAGTCCTTTACGATCACAGAGCGGTAAACGTACCCGTACATTCGTAGTCCTCAAAAGGTTAAAAGACAAAAAATTATCTTATTTTATAATATATAAATAAAGATGATGACATGGAAGCATCTTTACTGCTACAATTATTTAACACACAGAAAAATAAAATTAAGTAAAGAAATAACAAACCTGGTTTTAAAATTTGAATGGCAGTAATAACTTCACAATACAATAAAGGAGCAACCATTGTTTCTTGTTCACCGGGCGTTAATTGACAATCAAAACTTCCGTCAGCTGTCACCTAAAAATTAATATTTATTGAAATGGCATCTACAGAATAACTGTGTGTAAACCAAAATTTGAGGAAAGCATTGGTAAACCACCTATCTCCTCGTTTTACTCATTAAAGCAATTACAGAGGATCAAACTAGCCTTTCGGCTGATGACCTAAACAACAAACCAAAATTCTACATAACTATTTTTACTAGTTTTCCAACATAGACTGAAACATTTAATGTACAGGGTTATTATAAATGATGGACCCAATTTAATAAATTCATATTTATTTAAGTATAAATGCAAAATGAACAATTCACATACCAATGGAAAGAGGAAGTTTCAAAGTTTTTTTTACACATTTACAAATGTTCGATGTGTCCTCCTTGTGCAGCACAGCAAACATCTAAATGATATTCAAACTTGTCCCACACACGTGCAAGTGTATCTTCCGTTACTGAATGCACCGCAGCAGTGATACGGTTCTGCAGGTCGGCCAGAGTTGTTGGTAGAGGCGGGATGAAAACTCTTTCCTTAACGTAAACCCATAAGAAATAGTCACATGGGGTGAGATCAGGAGATCTCGGTGGCCAGAAGTTTAGAGCCAGGTCTTGATTTCCTATCCGTCCGATCCAATGCTGAGGAAGGGTTTCTGCAACTACAGCCGCCCACTTGTGCGCATGTACAGGTTAAGAATGTGTAAAAAAACTTTGCAACTTCCTCTTTCCATTGGTATGTGAATAGTTCATTTTGCATTTATACTTAAAAAAATATGAATTTATTAAATTGGGTCCATCATTTATAATAACCCTGTACATGTAATACACATTTGAGCTTACCCTTTCTCTTAAAAAAATAAATAAATAAATAAAACATTGGAAACTAATGCAGAATAGTAATATAATACTTCAAGTGACTACTCAAAGTATACTGGGACCTCTAGTCTAGTCTACTCTACGCATAATGCAAAATGAATAGTCACTTTGCCGAACTCAAAGTGGACTGGGACCCCATTTTGTTACCAAATGAGGAATTGAAAATTATAAACGGGATTGTTTTCAAGTTCCGGCTACAATACTTCCCTCAGCAACTCTTAAGTAGAAACTCTTCTTTAAAAAAAAAAAAAGTATTATTAATGCAGCACTTGAAATTCCTCTTCATACGATAAAACCAGGTACATTCAGCTCTGCTTGCATTATACGAGGCGTATTTTTAAAGTAAGTACCGTTTGAAAATAAAAAAAAAATAAAAGGAAATTTGCAAAAACTAATTTTATTTTCGGAATCTACATACTTTTATCTATTTTTCTACATAGTTTCCAAGTTTTTGTAAACACTTATCATATCGCACAACTAAATTTTGGAAACCTTCTTCATAAAAACTTGCCGCCTGCTGTGATAACCAAGAATTCACGGCCGTTTTCAATTCGTCGTCATCGTCATAACGGCTGCCGCCCAAGTGATGTTTCAGATGACGGAGGAGATGAAAGTTGCTCGGCGCAAGGTCAGGGTTGTAGGGTGGGTGGTCCAAAACTTCCCAGCCAAAAGAGTCCAATGCAGCTCGGGTCTGAGCGGCAGTGTGAGGGCTTGCATTATCGTGCAGAAACAAAATTCCTTTTGTGAGCATGCCATGTCTCTTGTTTTGAATTGCTCTGCGCAGCTTCCTCAGGATTTGGCAGTAGGCTTCTGCATTTATTGTCGTTCCTCGTTCCATAAAGTCGACCAGCAAAACACCATGCCTATCCCAAAACACGGACGCCATGATCTTGCGCTGTAACAAAGTCTGTTAGGCTTTGACCTTTACGGGAGAGTGCGTGTGTCTCCATTCCATGCTTTGTTGTTTCGATTCGGGAGTGAAATGCGAAATCCACGTTTCGTCTCCAGTTACGATCCGACTCAGGATGTCGTCACCATTTTCGTCATAACGTGTCAGAAAATTCAAGGAACTCTCGAGTCTTTTGTGTTTGTGCTCCTCCGTCAGGAGTTTAGGGACCCAACGCGAGCACAGTTTCTTAAAGTTTAATTTTTCATTAACAATTTTGTAAATCACAGACCTCGAAACGTCGGGAAATTCGTCATCTGAAACATCACTTGGGCGGCAACTGTTATGACGATGACGACGATTTGAAAACGGCCGTGAATTCTTGGTTATCACAGCAGGCGGCAAGTTTTTATGAAGAAGGTTTCCAAAATTTAGTTGTGCGTTATGATAAGGGTTTACAAAAACTTGGAAACTATGTAGAAAAATAGATAAAAGTATGTAGATTCCGAAAATAAAATTAGTTTTTACAAATTTCCTTTTATTTTGTTTTTATTTTCAAACGGTACTTACTTTAAAAATACGCCTCGTACTATGCAGATTTTATCAGACCAGTACACACATAAACCAGTTAACATGTCCATTAAGAATGAAGCATTAGGACAAGTACTTTACTAAGTAATTAAGAAAGAAACAGTATTCATTTTCAATTTGTAATTTGTTTACAAAGTTTTATACAAATAACTGAAGATACTTTTGAAGGTATTTTGAAAATTTTAAAAAGTTCAGTCAAATATGTACTCTGATGATGGTGGATCCACTGAAACGTGTCTGTACAAAGTAGGATTATACAAAAAAAAAAGGTAAAAGACAAGTGATAAAGCAGCTATGACAGGTCAGTGAAAAATACAAAATTTTTACAACAGGATTGAATATAGATGTATTATAAAGATTTATTTATAAAATCAAAGTGTGCGCACACTCACATGCATGCGCGCACTCACACTAATCCCTAAAAACATGTTTTTTTGGGGTTCAAGGGACCTAAAAACATGTATTATTTCTGGTGAAAACTCAATTTTTAAAAATCAACATGAAAACAATACTTTCCTTCCTTACACATTCATATAGGGGAAATAACATCCCACCATGGAATAACATTACTTCATTAACCACACGTTTGTAAAATTTATTACTTTCAGAAGAAACAACTTAAGATACATGTCACACCGCATGCTTTTTTGGTTCCTAAATACTTTAGTCATCTACTTAACTGATCATGCTGCAAGTAGAAACAGAACTATAGTTTTAGTACTAGCTGGTGAAGTACAGTGAAATACCTGCCTCTGACAGATATACTATTTTGTACCCCTAAAAATAGAAATACACATGGAAACACTCACCAATAATACACCTTCACTAAACTTTTCTTTTGCTTTATCGACAATGTACTTCATATTTAATGGATTAAATAAATTACCGGTACAATCCACACCAAAATTCCATTTTTCCAATGTATTATAGATCAGTCTGTCATCATTAATCATACAAGAATGAGTATTCTGTTCATGATATGGATTTAATGTAGTTGCCATCCAATCCCACTATTTAGAAAAAAAATAAAGTTTTATTTTTAGTAACAGGTAATAAATCTTTTAGAATGTAATCTACATTAATAAAAGGTTAACCTTACTCTGTAGCAGCAATTTAAAACTTTCCAAATAAAATAAAAGTATTTTTATTAAAAAAACCCGAATTCACGAAAACCTATGGGTATCCATCTCTCTCTCCCTCTCCCCTCTCTCTCTTTATAACACCCACTTACCCACCCTTCATCAGTACACATCTTAAAAAGGTCATCATTAATATTTTTATAGTTTCTAAATCCAAACTGATTAGGACCAAGAAGATCGCTTGATGACAGGTAATTTACAACTTTATATTTAACACACTTTTCGAAAAATTTTTGAAAATATTGTCAGAAGAGAAATCGATCAATAATTGTCGAAATTTCCCTTCTCCCCAGATTTGTAAAGCGGAAAAACTTTTGCTATTTTGAATAAGTCACGAAACGTACCGAGTGATAAACTAAGGTTAACTATGAGTAGTAGGGGAGCTAGCATAAAGTTAATATTGTTTTGACTAGATTAGCGTTTATCTCATCGACTCCAGAGGTGGAACCCCGTCTTAGTTCATGAACGCATTTGATAATTGTTTTTTGTTGATACTTGACTGAATTTAAAGCTTCTGTTGTGGGAGTTATTTCCTCATTTATTGGTGGCATGTCCACTATTGGGATTTTGTTAGCCAACTTACTACCGACCTCAGAAAAATGTTTGTTTGAATTTAATGCAAATATCATGTATAGAATCCGTGTCATCATCTGACCCAATCCAAAAAAAAAACTCAACAGGGAAAGATCTTTTACTCCTATATAATGTCAATTACATTCCAAATTTGCTTTGGATAACCAGCGCTCTCATCCAACTTACGTTTATGATATTCATCCTTTGCGCTCTTAACATTATAGTTAATTCTATTTCTAAATTTCTTCTAAAACATCCGCAAATTTTCGTCTTCCGGATAATGTTATACACGTTTATCAAGTTTATCACAGAAGTGGATTAAATAAATAAGATCACTCGTACTGCAAGGTTTCAATATTTTACTTCTGTAATTAACTTTAATAAATTTTGAACACTTATGCTTAATCGACAGAATAACAGTTAAAAATTTGTTAGTGACTTTGTTGACATTCTACGTCGTAACTGAATCCCAGTTTTGTTGTTTTAGTAATTGAGAAATTATTTCATATTATCTAGAATTAAGAACCTGTTTGGGGTTTTCAGATTTTATTTTGTGTATTTTTTAAGTTTTACAGAAAGCATAACGACATAATGATCTGTGATTTGGGTTTTGACAAGTTCCTCTTAAAGAGTAGATACAGAAATCACTAATGATTTTTGCCATAAGTCAAAGGTAAGCCTTCGTCTCATGAAAGAGATTTTTACTTATGTTAATGTTATGAGTTGGTATTTCGAGTTTTAACACAAAAATTTTTCACAACTTACCTGGGAACTGAACCTAAGACCTTTCAACTCAGTATATAGTTTTTTATTGATAAAAATGTACTTATTAATTACTTAAAATTAATTAAAGTACCTGTATAAGTGGATGTTTCAATTGAAGAAAATGATTTAATGATGTAACGAATGCTCCTGGTGCTTCACATAAGTGTACGCTGTTAAGCCGTCTGTCATCAACTGCTTTCTTTGGTATCAAACACGTGGATGCAACAATTTCATAAAACTTACACCACGCCTAAATTAAAAAAACGCAACAGAAATTATTAACTAAATATTTTCTTTCAAATCAGGATGTTTTATATAAGGAGATTATCTTAATATTGGTTCTAAGGTTACAAACCAGCCATACTTCTTCACATCATGGCCAGTTAAATTAACTACTGAAATATTTAAGAGCAAAAATTATAGATGCGATTGACATAACCTTTTGACTGTTGACTGAAACAATCATTCAGATATACAATTCATATTGTTGTTTAACTAGTGTTAATGACAATCTGAACATTTGATAATTATATTACATACAATGAAAATACAAAAGAAAATTCAATGCCAGTTTGAAAAGAAGTTAAGCAAAATTTATAGAGTACTTTGAGGTACAATGATTCCGTTGTGAATACTTTAGATGGTAAGATGCTGGTTAATAAATATGGAATGACTGCAGAACCAGAACTTAGAAGACGAAGGAACTCATGAATGTAGTGACAAGGAGAAGACTTTAGAATATAAATAAATTAATGGCGAAAAGTGGATTCACATAATGGGTAATTGCTTATAAAATAACTCCCAAATCTCAACATACAAGTGTCAAATGTTAAATGCTTATTGTAATTAATAACTCTGCCCATAACAGACAGGTGAAGTGTCAAATTATTTACTCAATCTGTTCGTTGCAGGGCTAAAATAAATAGTTCTGTTTCTTATCACATGGTCAGCCAATTAAATGACTGAATCGTTTAAGAACAGAAGAGGTAGAGGTGTAAAAGAAACTAATCAGAGTTATCTTCTCTGAAAGTAATGAATTTCATTATACAGCCAGACCCTGCGGTAAATGACTTGAAGTTGTCATTAGCAGAGCGGAAAATAAGTGCTTTTCAGAGGCCTCGGCATGCTGATAAGCGTACTTTTTCACTCAGTGAGGAAGGCATGATAAACCACCTCACTCCTTGTTTTACTACGTAAAACCTCTACGGGTTCAAACCAGCCTTTCGGCTGATGATCTAAAGAACAATTACTAACTAGAATATTAAAACAAATGGTATTAGTAATCTGAAAAGTATGTAAGTATGTGTTTAGGTCAACAGCCGAAAGGCTGGTTTAAACCTGTAGAGATTTTACTAAGTAAAACGAGGAGTGAGGTGGTTTACCATTGCCTTCCTCACTGAGTGGAAAAGTACGCTTAACAGCATGCCGGGCCCTCTGAAAAGCACATATTTTCCACTCTGCAAATGACACCTTCACTTCATTCACCACAGGGTCTGGCTGTATAGTGAAATTCATTACTTTCAGAGAAGATAACTCTGACTAGTGTCTTTTACACCTCTACCTCTTCTGTTCTTAAATGATTCAGTCATTTAATTGGCTGACCATGTGATAAGAAACAGAACTATTTATTTTAGCCCTGCAACAAACAGATTGAGTGTAAATAATTTGACACTCCACCTGTCTTTTATGGGCAGGTGTAAACCTGCCTTACATAAGGTGTAAACCTGGGCAGGTCTAAACCTGCCTTACATAAGGTGTAAACCTTATGTAAGTATAAACATGCTAAAACACAGACTGGCTTCCAGCTTGGTCTTGGATCTAACACTTCAGAGATGGTCTTCGACATAAGTCATGCACAAAATTTATACTACTCTAATTTAACAGCTGAGTGAAGTGTTAGCACTGTACTGCTAAATGCATGTGCCTCATCCCCTTCTTTAATATTAGGAATCACATCCAGTTAGAGGTGGTCCACATTATCCTACCTAACGAAATTCTTTCTACAGCTGCGTTATGTACCATTAAAAGTATATTCATTTTGTTATATTTTTAGGTATGTGATATTTATGATCTATCTCTGATTACCTTGGTCCTCTTGAATATTTATTACTGTAATGATATTATTACAACAAATTATAATTGATATTATCATAATATATATTATTATTAAATATGGGGTATTTTCTGTAGATAACCTCATATTTCTTTATATCTTAACCTCTTAAGGGACAAGTTCATTTTTAAAATTAACCATAACCTTCCAATGAAAATCACATAATTACATATGAATATTGTCGTTTAGGTCATCAGCTGAAAGGCTGGTTTAAATCTCTTAAGGCTTTACTAAGGAAAACGAGAAGTGAGGTAGTTTACCATTGCCTTCCTCACTGAATTGAATAGTATACCTGGTTCTCCGTAAAGCACAAATTTTCTACCTTGCAAATGACACCTTCACTTTATTCATCACAGGGTCTGGCTGTATAATGAAACCCATTACTCTCAAAGAAGGCAACTTTGTCTAGTGTCTTTTACTCCTCTATTTTCTTCTGTTCTTATATGCTTCGGGTATATAATTGGGTGGCCATGCAATAAGAAACAGGACTATTTTTTGTAACCCTGGAACTAGCAGATCGAATGTAAATAATTTAACAGTCCACCTGCCTATTGTGGGAAGTACATATGAATAACATTTGATAATGCAACAAGAGAACAGTGTTACTAACAAAGGTTTCTGGCAACATATGCAGCAATTGGGCGTCTAAGTAGTTGAAAGATATCTAGCTGTGGCGTCAATATCTGTCAAGAGGTTAAAACACCTTCCAAAATACTATCTTTTAATGTATTAAAGCTATTTATTAAATATAATTGTTATGCTATGTCTGAGATAAGCACATAATGAAAAGAATAGGTCAGGTTTGTTTATATTTGTATGAATATGTTAAATTAGGTTTTTATGGGTTTTCTTGTACTTGCATGGCTTAATTGGTTTACCGAACGATATTTTTACGATTTTTAAGTGATAAAACAAAAATCACACTAAAAACCATTTAATCACATACAATTACAGATTTATTTTATAGATCTAAATTGTTTTATTCATTTGTTTAGCTCATTATACTGACTAAATAATTTTGTTAAGAACTAATTAGTTCCAAAAAATCGTACTGATTTTCTGAAAGAAATGCTAGTTAAGTTGCCTAATTTTAAATTAGAAAGTTGATTTTGGAATCTCTTTACGCAATAGAAATCACAAATTGTAATTATTCTACAACAAGCAGCTTACTAAGTAGAAAAATATATTAAGTACTTTATTAAGTATTTCAATTTACTAAATATCAGCCAAATGTCAAGAACTACAGTATCAATTTTATATTAAAGACTAAACAGATTTTAAGATACAATAATAATTCAAATAAAAAAAATCCCAGTTACCTGCGTAAGTAATTCAGGTTCGATGTGTTTCCTAAGATATTTTTGTACTTCTGCAGCTTTATTTACACACTTTGTATGAAAATGCCATTCTGACAAATTAAAATTATCTAATTTACCTTTCACCTCGTTTAATCTTAATTTCAGATCTAACAATTCTTTTACCTGCAACAATTTTTAAATGAAATGTGTTGAAACAAAAAATTAAATTTTTTTTGAATTTATAGTTCCAAGTCTATATTAATTAACATCTACACCAAATGCGAACATCTGTGAAATGACTAATAAAGCAGCTAAGGATAAGAAAGCCAAGCCCCTTAAAAATATTTCAAAAATGTTTTACACAAAATATTTCAAATCTAACTAAAGATAATGGATATTATTAATGATTAATGGTTCGCTCAAAGATAATATTATGTACATCAAAATTTTTTTTAATCCCAAATATGAATACGTTACAATCTGTTTAATTTAGAACAATAAACAACGTCAAAATCCTAAAGAGATGGGGATGATATGTATGACTTGTAAACGAGGTGTAGCCTTGTACAGACTCAGGCCAACCATTTCTGAAACAGTATAGTTAATTCCCAACCATCATAGTACAACGGTAATCATTTGCTAATATTCAAATCCATATAAAAGTAATGGTGCTACGGTATGTAGTATGCGTCCTACCGCGTTATGTTTAGTGAAATTTGTATTTTTTTATGTGGTAGCACTGTCTACTAGCACTTTTCACATATTTTTACAAAAAATGGATAATTTAAAGAACAAAGGATAAAATAAGGACAATAAAAAGGATAATTTACGAGAAAAGGATGATAATATGATAATTTACAATAGCAAATAATACTATAATATTAATAATACAAAAAGGATATTAAATATTATAGGTACATGTATGTTTGTGCTTTGTCGAGTAGATTGTGTTGCCTCAAAAAAGCCGCAGCTGTTTCTTAATTAGCAATACAATTCTACAAAAATCTTTTAACAACATTTACGTCTAGTTAAGACATAATCTTAATGTAAAATATTTGAATCTTTACGGATGAAGAGTGCTGGTGGGCAGTGCTACCACATCAACAAATACAAACCCGGTATAAACAAATACTATAATACTGGTAAAGCGCTATAAATTGATGATTGTGCCTATAGTGCAGAGGACAGTATACTATCCATCCTACTAACATTGACCAACATGGAAACATAAGTACTAGTAGCATAAGACGTATCAAGCATGTAACTCACGGACTAACAAGTCTACACTACAAATGTCAGTGTGTGTAATTCAGTTTACTGCTGATGACTAATAAAGAATACTAAATATAGTTTAGGCCTAGTAGTATGGATTATTTATAATGAATGTTTATGAAGGATCAATAAATAGTAAGTACAATGGAATGTTTATAAAACAACATAGTCGTAGACATACAATACATCAATGTAAGAGTAAATAACTACAATATGCATGTTTAGAGCTATTATTATTTATTTTTATGATGCATTTAGAAAAGCACACATAGTAGCAATTTCACCCCTCTTACACTCAGTGACAATCGTCAACTTATAGCGCGTTATGTTTAATGAAGTTTGTAATTGTTAATGTGGTAGCACTATCCACTACCACTTTTCACACTTAAAGGGCATACAAGTTAGTTTATAGGAATTTCAACAACTTAGCACTTACTAGTGGACAGTCAAAATTATTGTATATGGGACATGTCATGAGGGGAGAAAATATAAAATATTACAAGTGATTGTCCAGGGGAAAATCCAAGGAAAGAGATCCTTGGGAAGAAGACGAAAATCCTGGCTGAAAAACCTAAGAGATTGGTATGGTTGCGGCAGCAACGAATTGTTTAGGGCTGTGACATCAAAGATAAAAATCGCTCTGATGATTGCCAACCTTCGAAGCGGAGATGGCACCTGAAGAAGAAGAAGTGGACAGTGCTACCACATCAACAAATACAAGCTCCACTAAACATAATGTGGTAGACCGCAAACTATAATAGCACCAAAGTAAATGACCTTTACTGGGATTTGAACCAGGGAAACTTTGTCTCCAAAATTTAGCTGTTAAACAGCAGACTCGCGGCAATGACTTTACAATTAGACCAATCCAGGCGTTAAGTTTAATAATAGCATAACAAAAATTTTCTTAACTAATTGTATGATAAGCCTGCACTAAATACAGTATTTTATATTAAATCTAAAACATATTGAAATTCAATTACATATTTTAATTTCCATTTTTTTAGTAATATTTAAAATACATTATTACAAAAGATAAAATAGAAATGTAGTTAGAAAAAAACACATAGAATTACATAAGAAGGATCTATTTCCCACTTTCTTTTTCTGTGAACCCTATACAATAAAACATTTATCCTTTTGTAATCATATTAGATAATAAGCACACAAGCAAGGACAGCAAAAACATTGTATAAAATTGTAACATAAACAGTTGGAATGTGTAATAGGAGTATAAAATAGAACAAAACATGAAATAGATTACAGCATGGTAAACCTACATATGACTGTATTGTTATAGGCATTTACATTTCATTTCAACCTAAAGAATAAATAAAACTTGTTAGTAATTCAACATTTTTTTTAATTCATGACTAGTAATTTATTTGCTTATTGATATCATTTAAAAAAAAGGTTTAAAAGTACTGTACACTGCAACTAAACTATAAATGTCAGATGAGGAAACATAACAAAGGCCAACAACAATTATCTTTTAACTTGAACCTGTCATTTTGAAAAATTGGATTTTTCACAAATTTTTCATTTTTCCTATTTTTCAATTTTTATTTATTTTATTTTTTTATTTTTTAGTAAACACTTAACCCAAATAGAACTTGCACATCTAATTTCAAGTTTTTATGTATTGTGGTTCTAGAGATTTTACAATTTCAAATTTCATTAATTTTTAAATGAATTATATAACGACAGAATTAATAATATGTAGGCCTACTATAATAATTTTTCATAAACGGAACAGTTTTATACAATCTGAATAAAAGGAAGTTGCTTATCTTAATTTATTATCTTAAAAATATCTATAGTAATTAGCCACAAAAACAATATAACAATTAAAATTGTAGTAACATTAACAAAAATATCTTAGTAGTATTAGATAATATTATAAATTTTTGAAAGAAAATAAACTGAAACCCTCTAAATATTTCATTGGAATTGCTCTTTAAATATTTTATACCACTTCAAGTTCAGAATTTAACCCAAACCAAATTTAAGATAAGACAAATTATTATTCTTTCTAAAAGCAGTTTAAACATCATCTATTTACATAAATCGTTGTATTATAAAATAATTATTTAAAGAAAACACTAACTACAATATAGATGACTCACCTGACAAAAAAATTGCAATAGGTCCTTTCGGATATCATGTATCCATCTTAATTCATGTTACAATAATAAAACATCAATGCATAAATGAGTAAACCAAGTCAAAATTTTTAAGTACCTCAGAGAATGGATTGACCTGGCTAAATGCAAGGTCAAAGCCTTCCAAAGTCGAATATCTGAACTCGAGACTGCATATTGAATTATGCAGTCCCACCTATAACAAGAAGTCCTCATCCAGAACCGCCAAGATCAGGCACTTTAACACAGTCATTCGTCCAGCAGCCTTATATGGGGCAGAGACCCTGAACACAACCTGTGAACGATTAAAGTCCAACTGGCTACCCAAGAAAGACGCATAGTCAGAAACATTTTGAGACCCAAGTTCAACTAGCACTTTGAGTATCGCCTCAGGAGTAACGGCAAGGTGTACCAACACATTGAATCTCTCACAACATCCTTCAGACTCTAACAGCTGGCCTTCTATGGCCTCATTGTCTGCATGGCTAACTCCCGCCTCACCAAACAGATGCCTAACTGACTCAGAACAAGAACCCTGACAAATGGGCACTACCTGTCCAGACCGATTAACCCAAGATAAAAATCTCCCAGAAAGACATCTGGGACCGCCTCACATATCACCAGAAGATTAGGTGGACAGTATACATGGAGGATGGGGTTGGGCCTCGGAGTCGGAGGGTCTGGACCGTTGAACAATGCTAGGCACTCAGCCAGAGAATGAAGACCTTCAGGACTGACTGGAAGTTAAGCGCTCTGAGAACACGCGGTCCCAATAGACCATAACACTACAAAAAAAAATCGATGCATGCACACTTTTGTAAAATTGTCATGAAAATACAACTGAAGATGGATACACATTTTCCGAGAGGACCTAATGCCTTTATTAATCTGGTGAGAATCATCTGATTGTGCATTTGGTGATTTTTTATATTACATTTTATAAGTGGAAAACATAACCTCATTTTAATCATGAGTGAATGATGCAAAATGAAAATCAACCTCCAAAACTTAAAAACATAGAAAATCACTAATTGACGCTAAACTAAGCACTGTAGAGAAAAAAATAATTGAAATAAAAGTTGTAGAAGTTTTGGAAATAACTTTGATTAATTACACATTAAATTTCAAATAATTTAGCTGTAAAATACATACAAAGGCCGCAATCATAAAAAATTTAATTTTTTACTAATTTTGATACAAAATACAGAAAATCACTAATTGATGCTAAACTAAGTATAGAAGAAAGAAATGTTGGAAATAAAGGTAGTAGGTTTTTAATTTCCAACAACTTTAATTTTTATACTTTTGCTCTAAAATGCATATTCTGGCTACAAAAAAAATTCTTTTCAGGAGGCCAAAAACCATGTATTTTTGATGAACAAACGATTTTGATAAATCGACAAAGAAACAATACTTTCCTTGCCTTTATATTCATATAGGGCAAGAGAAAATAAAAATGGACCTGTAATCATTATTGTCAAATAAGCTAATAAATTTTTACACACCGAATTGGTTTTTACACGATTTGTGCAGTTTAAAAATGTAACAGCTTAAAATAAAACTATCTCTATGCAAATTAAATAGGTTAAGTTTTATTTAATTTAACCTTTTTGGCTTGTAATGAGTATTATTGGTTATTTAAATGTTAAACTTTAGTAGTACGGTCACTGAACAAATTATTGTAATAACGCAACATGTTTAAACTTTCAGGACAAACGTTATTTGTTACTGCACTTTAGTATTTTTGAAAATCAACACTGAACTGTCTCAAATCAAAACTGTCAAATAATAACTGTTCTATCTTCTGTGTATATAAACACCATAAATTGAATAGTACACAGAAATACAAACCCCAAGACAGATGTTTTCTTTAGTAGTTTTTTATGTCTGTAAAAATACATTAATTTCATAATGTTCAGAACAAACTATCAAACAATCTAATCCTTTCAGGTACAATTACAATAAACATGAAGCAGTTCAAACTTACTATTCTGTTCAGTGTTGTATATGGACTACAGATTAAAGAAAAACTGGTTACCAAAAAACTTGAGTAAAAATTTGCAGTAAATGTACATTTTATTTGTTTTCCCACCCAAAATATAAATTTGATTGTATTTAAAGAATATGTTACATTCTATGCAAAACAGTTTTGTTGATGTTGAAATTTACAGTGATTCAAAGTTGAGCATATTAAAAATTATCAATGAGTCAGCATAATTAGATGTAATGATACTTCTCTAGAAAAATTACAAAATATGGTAATGTGAGGAAAGCTCATTAATATTCATAATGACCTTTTATGGGTGCAAGTTCATAGTCTTTTTATACATATGTAACAATAGTGAAAATAAGTATGTTTTTATGTTGTCAAAATACATTTTAATTAAATAAATTTAAATATATCAGCTGGACAGAAGCAAATATAGTTATAATTTTTATTTCACCCATACACAGATTGTAAGCCTACAGATAACTAACACAGGAGGATTTTTCTTAAATAAGTTCAGCTTAACATTTGCTTAAAAATAAGTACTAGATGAACATAACTTCAAGGCAGCTTGGGCACTTTTAATTTTAGTAGACCTATTTTAATTAACACATGTAAAATAAATAAATAGTAATATGAAATCCATACCTTCCATTTTTCTTCTACAAAAAATGCACTCGTCTTTGGAGGTTTCTTATCTGACAGTACTTTAAATTCAAATGATTTTGAGAAATATTTTCCAATTCCATGGTCAGTATCATTTGTTAATTGTTCAACAGATTCATTGACGACGGATTCAGATTTTTCTGACTTTCTCCGAGTAGGCTTATCTTTTGGGGAGTCTTTTAATTCTGACACACGTTCTTTCAGGCATGCTTGAATAGAAGTGACAAACAGTCTCCTACTAGGTGAATTATTAGATCCTTCAACAGCAGTCATACTTGTATTATACTTTTAAAACTGGTTTTTCAGTTAAATAAAAAGATAAATGGCAAGACAAAATTTTGTTTCGAGTAGCAATTACGTACCGTCATTTTCATTATATAGTCACCCCAAAAAAATTAGTCTAGAAATATTTAATTGTCATAAAATTTAACTAGATCGCCTATCAATTACACCGTACAATTGCCAAATATACCTCTGTGATAATAATGATAACGTTATCCCGTATATTCGCCTGAATTGTTACGTCAAAGTGAAAGAATGTGAAAACTATAAAATACTCAATGGCAACTAAGAATGTATTTTGAATTCTTACAAAGAGCAAATAAATACTAAATTTTCGACTTGTTTATATTTCTGACCAGTACAATAAACAAAGTTAACAGAATTTAAAAGTGCTAATCCCGGTATACGAACACTACAGTGGTAACATAACCACACTATAAAATAAACAACCACGCACCAACCAAACCAACAAAGATAAAGAAATTCCCACAATTCCTCATGTCACATTCCATTTTGTAGTGCTCTTTAGTTGCTAAAGCCGTCTGTACACATGATCTAGACGTCATTGTAGAGGCCAATACTGATACTAAAGGTTATACGTTTGACTGTTTTTCACACTAAAATGTCAATGCATACGGTAAAGGCTGACTGATGAAAACTAGCAATGAAAAACCATGTCAGCTTTGACGGGAGATCGAACTCTGTCGTACAATATTGAGACTGTTAAAATAGGTATATAAAATTATTTACAGTCAATTGTAAGATTTTAGAATACAAAGTGCTTTTAATGAAACGTTGAATTAAAAAAACGAATTAAGTTACCCCACTGAGATTATAAATAATATAAGTTTTACGTAATTATTGGTGAACGGTATCAACATGAAACTTAAGTTAAATTTTAGACTACGTACATTTTATCGTTAAAGAATATTGTTCAAGGGAAATGCTAACTAATGTTACACGTCAAACTAAAGCAGTTTTATGAATTTAAGTTAAGTGTTTTCTAATCTTTTTTTTATTGATTACCACAGATTGTATGAATTGACGAAAAAAATATATTAGTGATATTGACAGTACCTATATAACGCAAGTATTAAAAATTATAAACGATAGAAAACGTACCATACGGTTCGCGCACAGAAAGCTTGCCAAATCATTTCTGCAATCACTCCAAGATTTTAGTACAGTAGTCCGATTCTTGAAAGAACACAGCTGTCTATATACAGCAATATCTTTTGAACCGTTGTATGTAAAAACAATTACGATACATCAAATTGAAGGTTGTTTTATTGTTGGTTACAGAATTTCATTAACATATAATAAATTGTAGCCCTATATTTTTAAAGTATGCGTGAGTAATAGTACACAGAAGTTGGGTATACTGGAAAAATGGTTAAAAACAGGGCACTTTTTAGCGTAATTCGTTATATTATTACACTACTAATTTCCGAAAATGTTAATGTATATCCTGTAATCAGCAATAAAACAAGCTTTAATTTGATGTATCGTAATTGTTTTTACATACAACGATTCAAAAGATATTGCTGTTTAAAGACAAGTGTTTTCTTTCGTGAATCCGATTGTAGTCTTTTTGATTCGAATATTCGCGCTTCGAACAAACGATAACATAACCTACTCAGATGTAAACGAACAGTTTTTAATACGGTCTGTCTGTGAAAGGTTATGGTGTTTAGTAGTTACGAAATGGATCTGCTAGTGGAAATATTTTTACATGCTTTTGTTTTGTGAAACATTAATGGACTGTAGTAATAAACTAGAAACGTTTAAAAATGTCAAATCCGGCCGATAATGAATGTTTGTTCGAAGCAAAACTGGATAACGTAAAAAATTTGTCTCTTGTATTAAAAGCAATCAATTTTAAAGACAATGCTACTTGTTTTGTGAACGAGAAAGGTTTAAAAGTAGTTGTGGAAGATTCCAAATGTGTCCAAGCCAGTGCATTTGTTAGTGAAGATTTATTTCAAGAATTTGTTTTAAAGAGTGAGCAAATTGTTTTCTGTGTTGATTTGTCAGTTGTAGTTGAGTGTCTTTCCATATTTGATAACTGTTCTACAGCACCTGGAGTTACTACTGCTCTTAAAATGTATTATAAATATTTAGGTGCCCCTCTAAAATTACTTCTTGAAGAAGGAGGAATTATAACAGACTGCAGTATAAAAACTAAAGAAGCTTTTGAAATTTTAGATTTTGATTTTCCTATTCGTAATGAATTAAATAAAGTTATATTAAAAGCTACTGATTTTAGAGATATTTTAAGCGATTTAGATAGCAATTCAGAGTCAGTTGAAATATTTTTATCACCTGATGCACCATTTTTTCGAATTACTACATCAAGTTTCACTAGCCAGTGCTATGTAGATATTCCAAAAAATAGCGAAATGGTGGAAACATTCCAAAGTAATAATCCAATGAAATCTAAGTATAAGTTTTCTCAAATTAAACCAGCTATAAAAATTTTAGCTGCTTCTACCAAGGCATCTGTTAGAACTAATGAAGAAGGGCTGTTATGTTTTCAGTTCATGATTAAGACTATTAGTAAACAAATTGTTTATGTTGAATATCTGTGTACTCCTTTACTCGATGATGATTAATTGTGTTGTAATTTATAAGTCAAAGACTATATATATATATATATATATATATATATATATATTAAAAACAGTAATTACTATGTTTATGTTAATAAATATATGACTTAACAGAAAATACAATTAGTATTACAAAAACAGTGAGTTAGTTATTTTTCCAACTAAACAGAATCAAACATAGGCCTACCTTGTTGATTGTTTTGTTTTTCAAGTTAAATAAAAAATTCAAAGCTTAAATTATATCATACTGTATATTGATCCTTAAACATTTAAAACTTGCATGTATTTAATTAAACTTCAGGTGTTAATTTGTCAGTGAAACAAAGAACTTCATTTCCAAGGGTAAAATCATTTTTATTATACATTAAGAATTAAATTTTTCAGAAATTTAGGTTTTTACAATTTTTATAGTAATTTTTTTATGCTACTTGTTACTTTTATCTTACAGAGAAGTAACACCTCAAAAATATGTACTGAAATGTACCTGATAACATTCTATTCAATTTTATTCATATAGTTTTACTAATAAAATAACTGTTTTGTTATAGCAGTTTTTATTAATCAGGCTACAGTAAAATAATAATAAAACAAACAAAATTCATAGATGGTTTATTTATTTGTTTATTCCCCATTACTTCACAAAAATACATAGTAATTTTCTTACTTTAATTAACCTTTTAAGTGGTTGTAGCATATGTTAGAAATAATTTTTACCGTACTATGTTATTAATTATTATTCTGTAAATTTAATGTTTTATGTTGGTAGTATGTGGGGTGGTTATGTGAGTAATGGCGAAAAAGGGGAAGGGTGCGCCTCGTGTTTGCGAAAGGTTTAGATGTGTGTGTATGCAATGTTAAGTATTTGCGATTATTAATAAATTTAGGTAATATATATACACACACACGAGTGTTTCATTGCTTTGATCTCAGTCATCCTAGTGAATTAATAAATTGTACGCGTTTGCATATGTATTGTGGTGTATTAGAAAAACACCCCTTACACATATTTATATTTGCCACAGAATTTCCTCTGAAATTCCCCATTTTTTCTTAGTCTAAAACTGCTGGAAATTAAACCAATCAACTATATATCTCCTAGCAACATAATTTGAGTATTTTTTTCTAATGGGAGTTAAAAACTGGGTGTGGTTGCAGTGGTAAATATTGAAGCCATATTGACTTATGGTTAACCATGTGAATCTGCAGTCACTGTTACTTCAATATTTAACCTTCTAGTAGTGAGACCATAATTTGTTACTGTAATAGTGAGAGTGGTACTGCATACCGCGCTATAAACAGACTACACAAATGGGTAAAAAAGATCGAACTTTTAATTTTTTTACTTGGTTTAATAAAACAAAGCATTTTTTGAACTATTTATAAAGATACCTTAATGATATTAACTGATTTTAATTATTTTTCATAAAGTTAAATTGACCAAACACATTTTTAGTTAATTTTTTTTTTAGAATTGTTTTAAAAGTAATATTACTATTGATACACAATGAAATATTAGAAAATTAAAATAAGAATCACTCATAAAAACATATATAATTGAAAAGATATTAAAATTTATTGAAATAATTGTTTTTCATTTACACAGGAAAGGCAAATTTTCTTACTGCACTTGGAAGGCAAATCGCGTCTTTACAAGCACAACAAACATAGAAAGTCTTTCTTTTTAGGCTCGGAGGACATCGTCGGCAAGTTATTTTTTTATCAAGGCGATCTTCAACAATTACAGGTTCTTGAGTTATGCACTTTTGTCCCATTTTTGCAATTAGTATATGTCCGATCGTCGTTCTTAGTTCGTATGAAAGGTTTAAAATAGTATCACGTCTTCGTTGAATTTGAGGTATTACTAAGGAGTTTGCTAGGTTTTTTATAAAGTCTAATCTGCTAATGGGCTTTACATCCTTGTACGCGTGAAACACTATATAAGAATTTATGGCACTTATGTTCAACATTTGAAAAAATACGACCATTGGCCATCTTCTGGTTTGTCGATTTCCCAAGTAAATAGAACATTTTTTTATCTGAAGAATCGACTCCACCTTTTGTTAAATTATAAGTCGCCACCATTTCAGGTTTGTTTGTTGTTGGATCGGTTGCTGCAGCATGATGCATGGTTGAAATGAGGATTACAGCTTTTGCCTTTTTTGGTACATAAGACATTATTGTCATCTCTTCAGTAAATCCGTAATTGCTACTTCCAACGTCTCTTTTTCGATCAGGTTTAAACTGAGGGGGAATCTCTCTTTTATTTTGTTTCACGGTACCTAGAAACGTCAAACCTCTTTTTTTCAATTCACCTGCTAGTTCAACAGATGAAAACCAGTTGTCACAAGTGACATTTCGGTTTGAACCTTCTATCGGTTTTACCAGCCGAAGTACAGATTGTGTCGGAATCAAAAATTTTCTTTCTTCTTCTGTAAGAGTTTCACCATCAGAATCTTTACCGGAATATATGTAAGCATTGTACATATAATTGTTCCTAGCATCCGTTAGACAAAGTATTTTTATTCCGTACTTGGCGGGTTTTTTTGGCAAATACATTCGAAATGCACAACGGCCTCTGAAGGGAACCAACATCTCATCGACGCACGTGTATTCACCCAGACTGTAAATTTCTTGGCAGTTGACAACAAATTTAGAAAACATATCAATAATAGGTGCTAGACGATTAATGATTATCCTAACTTCTCGATCGTCAATGTCATCAAATCTCGAGACACTCAATAAAAACAAGAATCTTTGTTTTGACATTGTAGCTCGAAAAATGTCTCTCCCACTGCCATCGACTGCAAACAAGGAATGTACACTTTCATTTCCAGATTTGAATATGGCTGTGTATAATATCAGTTCTAAGAATGACCGAATTTCCATTTCGTCCGTATCTCTAATATCGGATCGATTTTCATCACTGAAATTTTTACGCGCACTTAAAAGTTTTTTATTTGTAAAAATGACAAGCTGATTGATTATATCTGCGTCAAAAATCAAATTCTAAACACTTTGGGGTTCTGGTTTATTGCCCAGTTGTCTTGCTCGAGGACGCAGTTGTGGGACCTTCATAACAATATTATGCTGGCGAGTACGCACGTTAGTTGGTGGTTGATTTTTTCTCCACTTGAAACACTTGTTTTTACCGTAATAAAATCGTCCTTCAGAGTCCGTAATTTCTGTGTCACTGTCCGAGTTATCGCACTCACTCTCCTCTGTTTCAGTATCATGTTCCGATTCGATTATACAGTCTTCTTCATTATCACTGTCATCAATAAATTCCTCATTATCGTCAATGTCTTCATCAAGAGCACTTTCAACAAAATCACCGAACTCATCATGAGTAACTGATACACTCCACTTACTTGTAGATGGTTGCTCCATTTTAAATAATATGAGACTTTGACTAAATTTAAAAATATATAACGAATTAAACACTGGAAAACTAATAATAACTTTAAAAATAGAAGTGAAAAACTAGTAAGAATAAAAAGTCTTATATAGCACTCAGTAAAACTCTGGAGCGTTAACAGTGATATCGGTATGTGATACCGCTGACTTCCGATATTAACCGACGTGAAAGCAAAAAAGGTTAAACACCCACTAATAATGATAGATTCCAACTAGTTAGGAAGGTACTAGAAATACCAACCCCTGCATACAAAATGTCCCGTCTATAGGGACTGCAACAAAAAGTCGCGGTATGTGATACCGATGTCACTACTAGAAGGTAGAACAATCAAAAAACGGCTAATCAATACACATTACAACAAAACTATTTACGGCCACCTCGTGGCTTAATGACTAGGGCGCTAGCCTACAAAGGAGAAGGTCACTGGTAGGGTCTGGAATTCAACACAGTTAAAACCCACCGTTACATTATGGAAACCCACAGTAGTTACTAATGACTGCTGTTTATGCAAATTTAAATAAACTAAAAAAAACAACCTTATTACAAAATGTATCATTATAAAATATTTAAAATTAGAAAGAATACAATACTATCAAACAGGTATTTAAAAAGCTGTCTAATATATAAACAAATTGTGTATGATTTATAATGAACTGTTTTTTATTACATTACTTTTATGAATATTTAACCAAACACCTTCTAGACTTCTGAGAAATATTGTAGCATGCTAAGTAAAGTCAAATTTATCTACGTCACACTCATATTTATTATAATCTGCTACAATTTTAAGTATTCTACATATTTTTTTGGTCCCTTTTTTGTTTGTCCATTCTGTAGTGCTTTTTATATTGAGTAAGGGTAAATGCACAGTGAACGCTGGTCGCTGTTTTCAGGTTGTTGGATGGCGCTGGTTGCAGGTACTAAATCATGCTGGCGAGTGCGCACAGTGGAAGCATTGTAATTACGCGCTTAAAACTTTGTTCAGTTGTCAGTATTTCAAGATGAGTTACAGTAGCATCAGTGATGATAAATTATTTCTTATGGAAATCTATTATACAAAATTGTTATCTTTTAAAGATTATACTGTTAAGTGACATTAATAAGAACAGAAAATTGTATGGTGAGTGTCATCATCTTTTTCCGCAATTAAAAAAAGATTAAGACAGGTTTTTTAAATACATGAGAATGCGTCTGGAAATGTTTAATATTTAGATATTAACAATATTCTGTACCCACAACATCGTAAGTTGCTATTTTAATAAACAAGTTGTTATTATTTTTGAATACATATAATACGAGTACACTTAGCAACCTGCCAGCAGGATTATATGAGGTACATTCATAAAGTAAGTTCCGTTTTGAAATAAAAAAAGGAACAAGTACAGATACAACAATGAAATTTATTTCATAAAAATCTACAATTCCTAAACTATTTTTCGACATAACTCCCATGATTTTCCAGGCATTTGTCATAGCGTGGTACAAGCTTTTGTATACCCTTTTCATAGAATGCTGCCATCTGTGTAGTCAACCAAGAGGTATTTTCTCATCAACTGCACGAATCAGTTCATCACTAACCACAGATGGACATCCACTTCGATCTTCATCGTGCACTGTATCACGCCCTGCTTTAAACTGTCTAACCCGTCTTCTCACCATTTAATCGCTCATTGCATTTGGCCCGTAAACCTCACAGATTTGTCGATGAATATCAATTGGTTTAACGTTTCTTGCATTCAGAAAATGAATCACCGATCGAATTTCACAAGCAGCGGGATTTTTGATAAACTCAGCCATTACAAACAAACGCTACAAAGTGCACACAACAATTAGTAACCTCAAAATGACATCATTTCACTCTGCTTGACACAGAGTGACGGCCGTTCATGTGCGGAACTACGATCACAGTGCTACCACGGAGAATGACGGAAAGTCACGTGAACAGTGTTTTGGGACAGAAAAGAAATTTTACTGATTGATTTTTTGCCGCGAGGTCAAACAATCAATAAGGGAGTTTACTGCGAGACTCTCTAGAAACTGTGCTGCGCAAAACAGAACAAGCGCCCAGGAATGCTCACGAAGGTGTGATTTTCATTCATGACGATGCCTGACCACACACTGGGAATGAGATAAAAAGACTCCTTCAGGACTTTGGGTGGGACTTGTTCGACCATCCTCCGTACAGCCCTGACCTCACTCCTAGTGACTTTCATTTGTTTCTGCACATGTAGTCTTTCCTTAGGGGTCAGCGGTTGAACAGCAGTGAAGAGCTGAAAGAACATGTTACCTCTTGGTTGACTACACAGGCAGCAGCATTCTATGAAGAGGGTATACAAAAGCTTGTACCACGCTATGGTTCTTTTTTTTATTTCAAATCGGAACTTACTTTACGAACGTACCTTGCACAAAACAAATCTGTGAGCTGATATGTGCAGTTTCCCCCACCCACGTTTACTGTGAGACATCTGATTAAAATGTAATGGCATTTCTGCTAGCAGGTTCCCACTTGTAAGCGACCTGTGTCTCGCGTTCACTGAGCGCTTACCCTAGTATTGATGCAATTATAACCTATTTTTCCCTATCATGCCTCTTCATTACAAAAATATACCCACAGAAGGCAAAATCTACACAATAATTACATTTAAAACTCGTATCAATAAGGATATCACCGTCTCACACAAGTCATTCCTCGATGTGGCAACGGTTCCTTCTTTTTGTTAGCAGAAAATTTTCATTACTTTACTTAAACTAAATTCAAATTGTTTTGAAGTAATACTGCAAACCAAAACTATCAAGTGATGGAAATTGCAAAAACACAAAAGGATGTGGCTAAAACACATTTCTGGCGATAGTTTACGTTAGTTAAAATGCACTGTCCAATTGCTGCTGCGACGCAGTTTAAAAAGAAGGTTAGTGAAATTATTATATAAATTAGAAATAATTTCAAACTGCAGGATGCATTATAAAGATTTATTTCTGAAAAGATACAATAATTCTTAAAAATAACAAATACTTAAAATTTATGTTATTTTATTTACAAGGTACAGATAATGGTTCAAAACAAGAACTGTGTATGTGAAAATATTATCAGACAAAAACATCATTTTTAAATTAAAATATGTACACTTAATATATAAATTATAATTATTTAAGTTATAAATTAACATCATAGCAGCAGAATCCATATTAATATTTTGATTTTTCTTTGTAAGTATACAAAAACCCTGCATCTACTTAACACTGCTTTTCGTATTTCCTTCCTTAAAAGGACCCTTGTGGTGTCTACCGCTTCTTCATGTAATATTAATAAAAGTTTCTACAAATATTTTATGAAGATTGCTTGATTGTTCGATTCAAACTATTGACCAAGAAAGATCCAATCTTCATAAAATATTTCTAAAAACATTTATTAATATTATCTAAAGAAGCAGTGCGCACCGCAAGGGTGGTTGTAAGGAAGGAAATACGAAAAGCAGTGTAAGGTAGATGCAGGGTTTTTTTATACTTACAAAAAAAACAAAATAATAACTTCATATTAAATGTTTTTTTAAATGTTGACTTAACTGAATAGAACTTATAGTGCACAATATCTTGTATCATTTCTAAAAAGTTAAATATTAAAAGTAAGAGTTTATAATTTGTTTGAGAAATCAAATAAGAACCCATACACATACTGCATTGTCAAAGCCGGAGGCATCATATATAAATTACATGATAATTTTGTCGTGAAGTAGCAAATACGGAAAACCTCTTGAAAATGTTCAAAAGTGAGATTACGGTTGATTTGAAAATCTATCACATATCAAAATCATCATACTGTAACAAACACATCAGTAAATATTAATTAACAATGGATTAAATACATGCAGTTTTTCTGACAACTATGTTTTCTAACACTTACCGTGCTAAAGCCGTAATACTACGGCTTTGTAATATACAGACGTATTTTTATATTTCTCGATGTTTTAGAACACTTATTTCATCATATTATAATGCTTTTCACGATTGATAAGCTCTCCTGTTTCACGTGTTTAGACCAATCAGAAAATTTGCCAGCATTGTCAAATTGTACGAACGTTTCAGCCTGCCAAACATTACGCGTGCATGCGTATAATACCTGAAGTAGTTGACTCGTGTCTTGCATCTCGTACTGAATACATTGATTATAGAGCGCATTAACATGCAATACTTTATAATATAATCAGCTGATTATAGTTCATAGGTTATAGTTGTTAATGAAAGACCAAAAAAATGGCAGACAAAAAATA
Organism: Catonia carolina; assembly: GCA_035578175.1. Lineage (NCBI taxonomy): Eukaryota > Metazoa > Arthropoda > Insecta > Hemiptera > Achilidae > Catonia > Catonia carolina. Next base: position 33,659,851 of record JAQMRL010000010.1, read on the forward strand.
TATATATATAACAGAGCTACGAGAGCAAGTGTTGGTAACGTTGGTGGCAAGTCATTGGCTGATTATGAAGTGGATAGGGGACAATGCGTACGTTTAGAGCTCATCAGCTCTGAAAAATATTAAGTTAACTTTTATCACACTAGATAGCATCTGTGTACAATTTTTGTACAGTAATTTTAGAAGCGACGAGATCATGTTGTTGTGGTCTGTTTATGTGTTATTGTTTATTTTGTTCACCATGGCGTCTGCTAGCACAGCTTTAGATGATACTGATATTTTACATTGTTTAGAAGAAAGTAATCGTGAATTATTTGTAATTTATCAATAATCACTAAGTTTTTATAGTAATTGAATAAATATATTCAGATTTTAACATTCATGGTATCATCTTTCTTTTTTTTTGACAAAAACCTAGTTTCTTGTTAAACAAATGTAAAAATAACAGTAAAAACAACATTATTATAAGACACATTGATTTCTTCACAAAGAATTGAATAATATGTAAATACAAAAAAGAATCACACTGGTAACTTAAAATGCAAGAATGTTATGTTGTGTTAAAATTTTCAAAATATGGCCAGGACTGGGTAGTAGACATCATGTCAGAGCACCAGCAAATTAAGTGTTAAACAAACTTCAGGTACACCACCTATTCAAGTTCATTATGATCATTATGTTTCCTGATAATTTTCAAATTTTCTATAAATCAGTCAATATCAGATTTTGAACAAATAATTGTATAACAGCAAACACAACATGCAAACCAATAAAAATCTCATAATGAGTTTGTTATTACACGTATCAATAATTCATAGACAATAATATTTCTAACAATAAAGTACTTAGACAATTAAATATTATTTAAAAAATATTTACAAAATTGCTTGCAATGTATTTTAAAAGGTTATTTTATCAACTCCTAAATACAGAAAGTGTTCTACCAAACGGATTTTTATAATTTTTACACGGTTTTAAAGAGTATTCTTTCCTAATTTGCCCCAAAGTTCTAAGCTTGAAATTCATGCTAATAGGAGCTTCATTTTATGAAATGAAAAAGAGTATATTTCATTTACAACGTATTTGTAATACACCGTAATGTTATGCGGTTCTCCTGCATTTACCCCCTCCACAGCCATATTCTATAAGCATACAGGATTATGTGCACCTCTCTTCTCATCTCACAACACAGTCTGTCGGTATTAGACCTTAACGTTGTTTTATTTAAAGTTTTAGTTCAAAACAGTTTTTTTTTCAGGACGAAACTATCGTACTACTGTGCTTTAGTCGTTACTCACCTTTCTGCTAAGAAAGGTTAAGTTTGTTGTTAACTTAGTAATTCAGTTTACTCTAATGGCACTAGTGTCTACTGGAAATAGGGCTACACAAGTATTAAAAAATTTTGCATTCTTACCTCGTCATTATACCGTTTGACATGTTTCCTAATACGTGACGAATCAACCCACGTTACAAAATCTTCTAAATTCCTGTAAAAAAAATTAAAATAACTTTATTTTTTTTGGTTTAACGTCCTACTGTTATGCAATTACTGCTAATGCAGACGGTGAAGGAAATGATTTTTGTAACGTATGAAAATATGCCATGCTTGAATGGGATTCAAACCCAAGACCGCATGATGAGAGGCGAGCACGTTACCAACTACGCCAATGCGGCCGGTGTAAATAACTTTGAAAGGTTTCTTTAATTTATTTTATTTACATTTTCAGTACTAATGTTAATGGTTGGCAGGATGCATTTCAAAAATTTATTTAAACATTTTCAATACTTCAAGATAAAACAGTTAATGCAGTTATTAGCTATTAATCTTAATAATCATCTTTTAATGTGAAAACTAGAAGACAAGATTGTTCTTTGAATTTTTTTTACACTCAGCCATAATTTAAATAGTAAATTTGATGACCTAAAAAATATTTAAATCACAAACCTCATACAAAATTACTATGTACATGTACTATGTACTACATATAGATATGGCTACACAATGTATGATTCTCTACACAATATACTTTTGTAAATATATTTCCAGTATTAACCAATAAGAAACACTTATAACTACCAAGTACATCCCAAAAAATTATTTTCTAAAAGTGATATGTTCTGAACCACTTCAGAAACTTTGTGAAGGTATGTAACGTACTTTAACGACTATTATTATTAAATAATAAAACTATATTTTCTCATCAGATGGAAAACTATAAACAAGTTAAGTAAAAGAGTGCAGAAAGCAAGTGTGAGAGAAATTCGTCTGGGATCAAGAAGTTCCTATGCATCGTAAAAAAAAATTACATATAATGCTTTTTGACAATTTTTCCGTATGAAACTGAGACATGGGACAGTGGAAAGAAGGTAGAGAGTAGAATTAAGGTGAAAGAGATTAAATTCAAGAGAAATATGCTGGAGAAGACAAGAAGAGATAAAATCTTATTCTATCATTTATTAAAGTTGAAATATATATTTCTAACCACCAGAATACGCTAACAGTAAACACTTACCAATGTTTAGAGTGTTTTCATGTATCTTGTACACATCTTCAGTAAATTACGATTTAAAATTTCTTTCACATCAAAATTTAAAACTTCCTACTCCTGGCACAGCAGATAAGGAATAGTCGATTCTTCTCTATCGATATTCTATCTATAGACGATTCTTATCGACTATTATATAAGAATCGACTATTCTTATCTGTCATGGTAGGAGTAGGAAGTTTAAAATTTTGATGTGAAAGAAATTTTAAATTTTAATTTACTGAAGATGTGTACAAGATACCCAAAAGCGCTCTAAAATTGGTAACTGTTTACTGTTACCATATTGTGGTGGTTAGAAATACATATTTCAATTTTACACAATACGGCTGTTGATAATCCTTCATAGAATGTTTGATAAAATAACATTTATTAAAGATGTAATTAGGCAACAACTGGAACTGGACAGCCAGTTAAGAAGGTTGGACAAACAAAGCTGCAATGGTTGGTAATGTCAGTAGAATGGAAGAGGGTACACTGCCGAAAAGGTTGCTGTACGCGGAGGTGGAGGAAAAGAGACCAACAGGTACACAAAGAGTGAAGAGGATGGGTTCAGTTATAAATATGGGAAAAAGAAGCAATGCTGAAAGATCAATGGAGGAGAGATACTTCAGTAAAAGCAAGGCGGGGAGGAGTTGTGTATGGCCCAACCTAAGGAAATTTGGAAGAAGGATAATGAAGATGAAAAAAATTATCTTTAGGAGGTGTCAGTCCCACAATATTGAGCAACCAAGAAGAAAGAGCTTGGGGAGAATGGACAGAATGAAGTATCCTTTATCTATTGCGTTCTCATTAAAGAGCTTTGAAAAAAAATGATCATGTTAGAGACACACCTGAATCAGCTGGCATTAAGTCACTTCGTAAAGTTTAATTACACTTGTACGAAAAGCAACTATTATACTCTGTTCATTGAAACTTGAGAATAAGCAGTTCATATGCACTGTTTGAGCAAATGATTGCGCTCACTCACGCATTTATCATTCATGGTACATTTGATCGACAAACCACCACCATTCCAATTCACATCCTGAATTCAAACACGGCATTAAGTTGATGTAGGGGATGTACATAAAGTGCAACAAGTACTCCTGTTCTAATATCACGTGTGTCACTCTCATTTCTTGATGAACTAATTGTAGATTTAAATTTTAGTCATTGATGGGATACTAAAAATAAATAAATTCTAAAGCTGTCAATGAAATGTTACAGTTGTTAACTATACACACCTTGTTACTAAAAATGCAGGATCTTTTACAACTTCAGCACCAACACGAACATGTCCTTGTTCTATTAATTGGACAGCCATTTTAATTTGCTGAGCCATTTTTGCTTTTACCATTATTGTTGGTAATCTTCGATTGCAGAAAGAAGAAGCGCTTACTTTGTTACACATGGCTAGATCCCATTTTGTTGGAATTAAACCCATCATGTACCTAAATACAAATAAAGTCACCATCATTAAACTATAAAAATAAAATTATTTTCATACAGGTAATTCGCTTCTCTTAAAGTAATTAATTTTTGTTATATTAATTTAGTGATGCTGACAAGTGAAAAGTTATTACCGGTTTTGAATGAAAGGCTAAATTTTAGTTGGAAACTTTGAATGTTAAGAAAAATTTCAAAGGAAATGGGGTTTAAGTGGAAAAAGTGTCAGTCACAACGAAAAATATTAATTGAAAGGGAACATACAGTGTTATTGCACGATAGTAAAATATAGTGTCTCACTGTTGTGGTTGGCAGCACTGTCAGATTTCTCTCCGCTTCATCACAGCGCATCCATACGCAAAAAACATTCCCGTGACTCACTATCTAAACTACAAAGATGACAGCACTAGCTCGAAGAAAATAAAACAACTGGTGTGACATGACAACTGCAGATCGCTGACAAGTCCACACGTATGAACATGTTTCTATACATTACATTGTAGGCTACTTTACTACCTAAGGAATATGAAAAATAATATACAACTACAAAAGTTAAAAACAATAACAAAATTCTTACTTCAAAGGCCAATTGATTTACTTACAACTTTTCAAGTAACTGAGCACTTGTTTCTGTTCTAAATGGATCATTTTGATCTAAATCACTAATTTTTCTTGCTAAACTTCTTACTTCTTTAGCTAATATATTGTATCTGAAACACAAGTAATAAATTATACGTAGTAAATTTATGTGACCTAAAAAAAATAAGTTGTTTAGGTCATCAGCCAAAAGACTGATCTGAACCTAAGAAAAACTATAAAAACATATAAGATTAAATGGTTTTTTTTTATAAATATGTATTATATGCCATGCCAAACTACTAAGCCGATGGAGGTTAGTTCTACACTAATAAACAAAACAAGCCAGCCAATAGACATCCTGTAGCGTGGCCAAAGCTCTATCGCAACCCAGCAGCTGTTGTTGCTTAATTCCCTATCCCATTTATTTTAATTCCACTCTAAAAAATTACTGACTTGATAATTATCCATCACTTTTGTACACAATAAGGATTGGTTCAAATACCATATTCATATTGCAGCTTGACAAAAGTTCCAAATACCATATACTGGTTATAATAAAGTATATATTTGTCTAGCAGACTAAAATGTATACTTTACAAACACGGTACAAATATTACAATATACTTATTAATTTATTTACAGGAAACATAAATTCTATATTACATTGACTGTTTTCTGTACACAGTTGACTTGTAAATCAACACTTGTAATATGAACTGTCAACGTACAGTAATAAATAAGTTTTGGTTTTGAAGCATTACTGTATTATAAAAAGATTAAACAAAACATTTTTGCCTACATGAAGTAAATTTTGAACATGTGATGTCTAAGATAGTTAACTAATCATTTTCTATTTATCATTTATTGTTTACATTAATTCTATTATCCCTTTTCAGTTTGTTTTTTACAAGTTTTTGTACTCAAATTGAAAATAGTATTTTTTCTGGTTTCTTTAATGCATTAGTTTTGTTAAATTAAGTTAAAGAGTCTTTTCTGTTTTCTGTATGCCACTATCAAATCCAAATTCCCTGAAAGGTTGAACACTTGTTCATTTCTCCCACTCCCTGCCTTACTGAATACTCATACTGATACACACACTCACGCACATGTACATATGTCCTTCCCAGTCCAAGTATATAGTACTATATTACACGATCAGTTGTTTTATTTCTTATTTTGCTATTACAATAACGTCATATTTTTTAATTTAATATTTTTCTATTACCACATTACTATTACATTATATTTATTAATTATTTACATCGGTTATCCGGATGTTGGCACTTTATGCATAACTTACGGACATAATTACGTAAATAAAATAAACATAAATTAGTTACAATTACGTAAAATATTTCAACGTCCTGTTTTTCGGACATTGTTTCTGAATGGGGTTAACCGACCACACAATCAACTTTTATTTATCTCTTTAGCAAGTGTGTCAAAAAGTGTTTTAATATAAATTTTAAAATTTGTATCATCTTTCAATTTAAAAACATAGATAAAATACTTTCTTATATAGGCTGCAGTAATTGCAGAACAGTCGGACGTTAAACAAAAAAAATAAATTATATAGGCCTACAACTCGGATGTCTACACTACATGAGATTTATAACGTAACAAGTTTGGCTAAATAGCATGTCAAAAATAATTATTTCACATTTAAAGTTTCACAAGCATCTCACATAATCATTAAAAATCTTAATTCCATTCACCAGGAGTAAATTACAAGTTACATTAATTCAAGACCCTAACCAAAAAATTTTAATGATTACCCAAATATCATCAGTAAACAATAAAGCTATGCCATTCGGTATGATTTCTGGTAACCCCCTAATATAGAACAGAAACAAAATGGGACCTAAAATTGACCCTTGTGGGCTTCACTCACCAGCTTTGACTACAAGCTTTCCAGATACAATTGTATTACATTCTGGATGAAATTTGGATGGCTAATGTAATCTGAATAAACTAAGAAAAAAAAATACAAAGTTGTTCTTACTTATTGTAGTCCTCTCTCTTTTGTATATAAAACTTTCGCATTATTTTTACTTCATGTAGATTGTCCCCTTCCCAGTTTATGAAGTCAACCTTTTTTAATAATTTTTGTTCATGATACTTTAGTTTTCTCACCATTTTTAATGATGGTTATTTTCTTTGGAATTTATTTTTCCGTGCTTCTATGCAACTAAATAAAATGCAACGATTCAGTCTAAAAAAACCTTGTTTAAAACTAAACAAACTTGCAACCTTTAACATAACCTAAAAACACGCACACGTTTCTCCCAACACAACACATGATGTCAGTTCACCCACGGACTAAGTAAGAATAGAAAAGGAACTCCCATGATTCAAAGTGTTTTAACGTTTTTCGTCTGCTTTGGGTCTGTAGAATGCGCTAGTAGCGCATACGAGGGAGATTTTGAATTGGCCTATTACCCTATATATTTTTTTTGTTTTACGTCCGACTGTTCTGCAATATTACTGCTAATGCAGACAGTGAATGATGATCTTATTTTTTGTGACGTATGAAAAAATGCCGGGCCTTAATGGGATTCGAACCCAAGACCGCATGATGAGAGGCGAGCACGTTACCAACTTCGCCAATGCGGCCGGCATTGGCATTGGCATTATTACCCTATAGAATATTTATTTTTGATTTAATTTTACGTTTTGTTTTATAATTGAAATTTTTGGTAACTAATTTTTTTAAATTTTTTTTAAAGTCGCATCGACAGTTTGGTTATTGGCGATTACGGTGGTCATGAAACAGTGGGTTGAGATTAGTTATAATTAATGAAATGAAATTTTGTTGCTTGAAGAAGTGTTTTTTTTTTGCAGAGGGTTAGGGAACGTGATTTCTTCTGTTTTCTGAAAGCGAAAAACCTGTAAGTATTAATATGGTAAGTAAATACGTGTAGGCCAATATAAATCTTCTATGTGTTTAGGTTAGCCGTTAATGGATTGAATAAACATTAAATGTATAAATTGCCTTCTACTTTTAAAAATTATTATTTATTACATAAATCTGGTGCTTAAGTTTGCCTGATGTAATAATAGTTATAGTAGTTTCACATCACGTCAATTAAAAAGAAAGCAAACAAGTAAAATGGCACATGACCTAACCTATGTCCCTAACCTAATTATTATACCAGGCAAACTTATCCCTAGAGAATGTGTACAATAATTAAAAAAAGCAATTCATATATTTCATTATTTACTCAATCCGTTAACCTACAAACAAGATCTATTTTGGCCTACACGTATTTGCTTATCATATTAATACTTACTGGTTATCGTCTCTTAGAAAACAGAAGAAATGACGTTCCCTATACCTCTGCGAAAAAAAGAATGGCTTCATGTTAAAAGGGCTCAAGTGCGCAAAACTAAATTTACGGCAAATCATGAAAAACTGTTTTATGATATCGGCGCGTAAATTTTTGATTCGCTACAAAAGTTTAGTGATTCATTGCCTTAAAATGAATATTGTTATCTTAGAGTTATATTACAATTTTATTACATACATTAATAATTAAAAGACCTAGGAATCTATTAACATTGGCCCTTTTAACATGAAACGAGGTACTTGCAGTGAAAACAAACACAAAAACACTCCCTGTACAAGAATATTCTTTATTATTATACATATTAAAATAGAATAGTAAAAATACAAGCTTGTTGACATTAAAAAAATTAAACATTGTACCGAATTATATTATAATTCACAATATTCTAATCATCACCATCATCATCACCGACCGTCAGAACAGCTGAAATGATATATTTTCGTAGTATGTTTTGCACTCATCTGGTATATATTCCATAAATTTTTTATGTCGTCTAATTTAGATTTCTTCGCAGCAACCCCTCCGTCATATAACCCCTTCGTCATATTTTCAGGAAGCCGCAGTCGATTTCTTGGTGTTTTAGCCATCAAAAATGAATGTTCTACTATACCACGAATGCACCTCAGCGTTTTGCCTACACTAGGGCGGTCTTGATCAAATTTAAATTGAAAGAAACTGCTTATTTCAAAGAAAACTTTCTCATTCCTGTGTTTATGTATAGTTTCCACAGTTACTGTAGTTTTTTGGTACAATTTGGGCCACCATGATTTAAAATCCAAAAATATACTGTTGACATTGATCTGCATAACAGCAAATTTTTCACTTTTACTACTGTTGACAATTAAATCAGATAACTGATCAACAGTATATAACCAATTTTGCCTTCGAAGAGCTCTTTTTATTATAGAGAAATCTTTATCACAAGGCAAGTAACCATGGCCTCTTACTGGGAAAAATTGTTCAATCTTTTGAAATCGTTTAGAATCTGTTAATGCCTAATAAATATTTAACTAATAAGAAAATCTTACCTGCAAGGTTCCCCTGGCTGAAAAATATCAATAGCTCTTCCTTTGTGATTGATGTGAGCATTTCCCGTTGTCATTGCTTTTTTGGTAATGTTTCTTTTGATATAATTCTGGCTAACTCTTCCATTTTATTTAATTTGTTGTAATATCACACACTAATTCATTTGAATTCATGTTATTTTGTTACAAATATTATGACTTTCACAACAAAAAAGCAGCACCGATGTACGTAAGAACATGTATCCAATCCAACTTTGTGTTTTCTGGGTCATTGTGCCAATGTGAGTTTCATGTTAAAAGGGCTGATGTGTGTAACATATGCCCTTTTAACTTGAAACGAAATTTAGCCATACCATTGTATGCTATTATTATTAGAGTTACGTACATAGGTCTTTTTAACACAAAATGAAAGACCTACTCATATAACATATGATGGCGGTAAAAAACGAAAATTGAAAAAAGTGTAACATAGGCCCTTTTAACTTGGAGCCGTTCTACCTAATAAAACTTAATTGTAAATAAAATATAACGTCTCCAAACAACCGTGGTCTCATTCGCCATTACGAAGCTATTAACGTACTATTTGCTCTCCCCACGCTTGCTCAACACGCCGGCCGCATTGGCGCAGTTGATAACGTGCTCGCCTCTCATCATGCGGTCTTGGGTTCGAATCCCATTCAGGCACGGCATATTTTCATACGTTAAAAAAAGTCATTTCATCCTTCACCGTCTGCATTAGCAGCAATTGCAAAACAGTCAGACGTTAAACCAAAAAAAAAAAATTCCCCACGCTTGCTCTGTATGACGCCTAGGATCCAAATTTCAAAGCGACGCCAACACACACTCTATCGACGTACCTCAGTAACAACTAGCAGACGACAAACAGTGTTGCAATTGTCCTATCTTAGTCACAGAGCTAGAACAGTGATCTCAGTTCCCTCTCTAGCTTTATTTACTCCGTGAGTTCAGGAAAGCAATGTGATGTGATTGTTGTTATATTATTATATATCCTACCTATTAGTTATATATAATGTTTGTTACCTTTGAATATAGGTTGTTACCTATAAATTTTGTTACAAACTTATTCAAATTCATACATTAGATGGTAAATAAATATAATGTTTAAAAAAATCATACAAAATGAATCAATTAAGTATGCTCATGCACATTAAGAGACGATTGACAACACTGTGTACCTCAATAAATGAGGTCTGTACCCATAGATAATAAATATACCTATATAGAAGGGTCTGTAGACAAATTAGTTATGAGTTACAAACACAGGTAGCGCACATACTCAAAGAGCACGAACACTTTAAACTACTAGGGTCTTCTTTAACTTTACACATAAAAATTCAGAGTGGTTCCACACAGAATAACTCGTTATTACACAATTGGAAGATAAATGGCTGAAAATGGTTGACATAGACAATCACTGAAAAAACGTACCTCTATCTTTTATTCTCGGTTCTTAAACAATTCATTCCGATAAACACTACTAGCAGCTCTTAGGTAGCAAAATCACACTCATAAAATTATAATGACAATATTATCAGATAACTGGTAATCAGTATAGAATAAATGCGCAGGGGATCTTTTGTTTATAAGTTAAGAACTGGGAAATGAAATTTTCCTTCTTGTATGTAGTACATATTTTCCGCCGTACTTATAGTATGCTCAAAGGTCGCTTAAGAATATTGCCATCATCATATTGTTACTTTTATTAAGCTGACGCGTTATTTTAATTTTACTTACTTTAGTAAAAAACGAGTGTTTAATGGATGTTTCTGTTGAGAAATTAGCCGGGTGCATTGGCGTAGTTGGTAATTTGCTCGCCTCTCATCATGCGGTCTTGGGTTCGAATCCCATTCAGGCACTGAATATTTTCATACGTTATAAAAAAATCATTTTATCCTTCACCGTCTACATTAGCAGTAATTGCAGAACAGTCTTACAGTACAGAAGTCAACTTCGCATGTTGTTTGGGGCAGGCGACGAAATTTTTTTTAAAGAAGTTTCCATGTTTTGACTGTCTAGTCCAGCTTTTGAGAATAAATTCCCAGCTTATTTATTTATATTATTTCAGAGATACATTTCAGTTTCTAATCCCTTTGTGTATGAAACGAAATTGAGTCGAACGTGTAAACAAGCAACAAGAACGTGTAAACACGGTCCTTCACCTCTCGTACGTGGTTTCAGTAGTCGCTGGTGATTCGTTGCCACTTCCAGCTGTAACATAATGGTGGATTTACCCGCCGTTTTTGCTAAATTGATGACATGTGAACATTTTGTAGGTTATAAATCTTATCAAATTATTTGATCTGTTCGTATTTTGTTGTAGCCGAAAATATATTTTTTATTTTCATAGCAGAAATGAAAATAGTTTGTAATGTTTCTGTTGAACATCGTGTACAAGTTCAAAATACAATTTCTCGAGGTCGCTCACAACGATCAGCCCTCAGCCTGGTAATTAATCCAAAAGATAAAAATGAAGTGTTTATAATACATCAGTCAGCCAAAGGAAGTAATGGAATGAAGTATAAAGTAAGTGGTTTGTTAAAATATCGGATCTGGTAATAGTGTTGACAAATTAATTGTTACTCTATGTCCTCGATTGTCCTACTTGTCATATTGTGTGATAATGTGAACAGTTATTGGATTGAATGTGATTTCGGGAACCATAAATTTCAGTTCTAATTCGACAAAAATCTGCTCTACTGCTGGCATGTTCATTTAGTTATAGAGAAATAAGCTTTGGTTTTGTTAGTATTGTTTTGATTACAAGCTGTTAGTAAAGCCACTGTCTGTTATTCTTGAGTTGGAGCAGGGTTTTTCTGTACCTAGCAAAATTCAGTGCAAGTACTGAATATACAAATTAGTACCTAATGATACAGAAATACCAACCTTTTTTTTAATCCCTAATGTGTACAATGCAATCTGAGTTCAGTTCAGAACAATAAGCAACCCCATGACCCAATGAGATGACGTGTATGATGTGTAAATAAGGTGTAGTCTTTTACAGATCCAGGCCGACTATTCCTGACAGATTATGGTTAATTGAACCCCAACCGTCAAAGTACCACTGTCTAGTGTTCAAATCCATGTAAAAGTAACTACTTTAACTAGGATTTGAACCAGGAACCTTCGTCTCCGAAAATCAGTTGTTAAGTAGCTGACTCGTGGCGACGACTTTACCTCTAGACCAACCCGGTGGATCAGAAATATCAACTGAGTGAAGAAAGATAGTTATTTGGTCCAAGATTCTATCAGAATTAGTGATAAGGTAATCAAAGAAGAATTGATACTTTGAACCTGATGCAAGCTAATACTACAAACACTGTGCTCCAATATTTAGCCAACTCTCATACCCGATCTACTGCATTGTTTGACATCATACAGCATGGAAGCTTACACTAAATACCAATAATCAATAATAACAATATCAAAAATAGGCGTACGCTTTACATTCGACGCAACAATATTTTATTATCTATCCTTTCTACTGTAAATTCCTGAACTGATCTATTTGTATTCTATTTATTATTTACATTTTATATCCACATCAAATTACTTGAATCTTTCCTCTGCCTTCAACTTGTTGCATGCTCTTCTAAATCATTCTGGACCTCTTTGAACCAATTAATTGTTATTGACATTTACCTTTTGAATGTTAATAAAAATTACTGCAAAACACTTCAAATAATCACTAGACTGTGTCCTTTGATGTTTTAAATATCGTCTGCTAAGGACCTCAAGAGATGAAAACTGCTGTAAAGAAACTTGTTACAAAGCTTTGTACCTAATCAGTAGTGAACAATATATCCACATCTCTGCTAATATTGTTCTGTGTAGATTTATTTAAATAAATCAACTGCTTTTGAATAATTGTTGACTCCTGACTCTTAAAAAACAAGTTAACACGGGAAGGTTGGAATTATTTATTTCATTAACGTTGTGGGAATACCTTTTTGAAACCTTTAGTACAAACCATTGTTTTCACAGTTTGTCTTTGTGTAAAAATATGTATGGTTTGATTAGTTTTTAGTGTGTCTTTAAAATTAAAGAATTTTAAAAGTTGTACATTATAACTTTTTATAGTAAGTTCATTTTATAAATTACAATATAAAATGATTTCTTACCTCTCTTTTGGTTGCTATTTAGTTTTTATGTTTAGAAATTTGAGATTGTTTCAGTTGTACCACCATCTTCAGAGTATTTAAAAAAATGTGGTGTGAAACACTCACAAAACTTTCTCTTGTCAATTAATAATCTAACCTAACCTAATCATTAGTAATAAAACATTAGAAATAAACAAAAAACATAACCTTATTTGAATCATAAGTAAAAATGCAAAATGAAAATAATAATATATTTTTTTTTTTATTCCACTTTATACAAATACAAAATTATATCTTATCTACTAGGAATAAATAACCACCAACTCAAGTAAACGGTGGTTATATATATATAAAAAAAACACAAAATACATAAAAACAAGTTTACAAATGAATTACAAATCAAATGAATTATAGAAATAAATTACACATCAAATGTCGTCATCTACTACAAATGACAATTCAAATTTTAGCGGCAGCTACAGCGCATGTTAACTGTATTTTTTAACAACAATATTAACCCAGCTGTCAATCTTCAATCTTCAGTTTGTCATCAAATCAACCTCAGTTTGGCTTAAAATTACGGAAAATCACTCTTTCTCGCTAAATTAGGCTCTGTAGAGAAAAATGCTCTATATAAAAGTTGTAGATCTTTTAATTTCCTATAAATTTGATGATATTTACTTTTGTCATAAAATGCATACTAAGGCTGAAATCTTAAAAAATCAATTTTTTACAGATTTTCATGAAAAAAAACCAGAAAATCATTAATTACCGCTAAACTAAACAAACAAATCTTGGAAATAAAAGTTGAAGGATTTTAAATCCTCTACAACTTTTATTATACATTTTTGCGTTAAAATGCATATTAAAGCAGCAATCTTAAAAAAACAATTTTTTTACGAGAAAACAGCCTTTCCAAGAATTTCAGTAGATATGACGCTTACCCTATCTTGTAGAGCATAAAAACATTAGTAAATGAGGTAATTAAAAAAAAAAAAAATTAGGAGCTGTTTTTGAGAAAATGTAAAAAATGACACGAATAAACTTCTACTTCCGGTTGAACGATTTTGATGAAAATGTTCATGTCAGGTCCAGCATTAGTATGTGTAACTTAAGTTTCAAGTGTATATGATGTTCCGTTCTTGAGATACTCTGTTCACACACAGACCAAGGGCTTTAAACATGTTTTTTTTTTGGTTTAAGAGGGTCTGAAAACGTGTATATCCGGTGAAAACTCTATTTTGAAAAATCAACATTTAGGACTTTCCTTCCTATATATTCTTATAGGCAAGAGAAAGTAAAAATAAAAATTCAGATTGGTCGTTCCATTCAGTCATATAAGTTGTTTTACTGATATAACTGAATGGAATGATTATTTGAATTTAATTTAATTTTTTAAAATATTGTGAAGAAGGTGGTATCACCAAAACTTGGTAAGTTTTTAAACATAAAAATTAAATAGCAACCAAAAGAGAGGTAAGAAATCATGTATGTTGTAATTTATAAATTAAATTAAATGGTTGGCAGGATGCATTCCATGAATTTGTTTATAAATAAGTATATTTTATTAACGTGATAACAAAATATCTGTTTTAGATTATTGGCAACATTGAAAATGTTTTCACCAAATGTCTTCCTTCAGGAAAAGCGACTATAAGATTAAAAGTTCCTGCTGTTGATCTTTGTATACAATGTGATACCATTCAGTTAAAATGTTTTCTGCAAAAATTAAAATTGGTTTTACAAGGAAAAGACCCAAGCAGTCTGAGTGTGATGACTGTTTCTGCTTCTACACAAGTAACACAAGCACCTAAAACAAAATTTGTGGTTACTGACAAAAAAAATTATAATCTTTGTGCACAGCTTCCAAGAACACTCGAAATCGTTAAAGTAAGTAAACTATAGAGTAGTATTGAAATTATGTTACAAATTTTGCAGAAAAACACCAATAATGGTTTAATAAAAAGAACCAATAGTACATGTGTACTTAGAAAGAAACAAGTTAATCGCAGAAGGTAGGTCTACGATATTTTTCTTTAAATGTAATGTAAATTTTGTTTTTAAATAAGAAGTTATTGTTTTTTGTTCAGCATGTATGTTTCTTCTTTATGATACGAGGGTCATTCGTAAAATAAGGTTCCCATGATTTTTAAAAATAGACAGTTATATTTTTTATCTTAGTGTTATACATCAATTTAAAGCTTAAAACTTACGCTATTTTTCTACATAATTGCCGTTTCTGTCCAAACACTTTTGCAGACAATGCTCCAACTTTTCTATCCCCATAATGTAGAATTCTGCCGCCAATCCTTTGAGGAATCGAGTAACCTCTTCCTTGACTTAATCATCGGTACTGAAGCGTAGGCCACCCAAGTGTTCCTTTAATTTTGGGAATAAGTGATAATCACTTGGGGCTAGGTCCGGGCTGTAGGGGGGATGGGGCACAACAGTCCAGCCAAAATCTGTCTGCAGTTCTTGAGTTTGTTGTGAGACATGAGCATTCGCGGTACCCACCGCGCACACACTTTATGATAGCCTAATTTTTCTGTTAAAATCTTATGGATTGTGGTGTTGGAAGTCTCAGGAATATGCAAAGCAAGTTCGTTAATGGTGATTCTTTGATCTTCAAGCAATATTGTCTCAACTTTTTCGACAATTCCATCTGAAACTGAAGGCCGTCCGCTTCGGTTTTCATCGTGAATTTCTGTGCAGCCTTCACTGAATTCTCTACACCATTTCCGAACATGTTGAACAGATATCCAGTTTTCGCCATAAACTTCGATTAACTGACAATGAATGTCAATAGGTGAAATCCGTTTTGCATGTAAAAAACGTATCACAGCGCGATTTTCGCATCTGGCGGTAACAGCGATAGGGAACTCCATCTTCGAAGGCTGCTAGGCCGGCACTGATCGACGTAGCGAGGCGGGAGTGGTGCAGAAAAAGAGAGGGTGAGCTGATGAGTAAGACAGTGTTGCTAGATTTCTCCCAGCACATCGCATTCTGTCTTGGCAGCTTAGGGAACCTTATTTTATGAATGACCCTCGTATATGATTTTACACTTTGTAAATGCAAGAAATGATTATCATCATTATCACTTTGTTGCTCCATCCATGTTATTACACTATTTATATTTTCTACAATGTCTTTTATTGAAAGTGTAGATCTCTCGGTAACAGCAATCTGAGCAACACCTTTTTCTTCTTCCTCCGACAAATTTCGTTAGGTTGTAGAATGGAGTTTGCAATATCTTTGTTGGTCATGAAATGGGCAACAGGTGTTTGAATGTCTTCTTGAACCCACTCATTGAGATCACTTGCACACAATTCTTTCTCGGTTGAATTTGACAGTTCCAAATCGTGTTTGTAGGCGAAAATATAAATATTTCCGTTTTAAGTGTTTTCTGTGTTACTCTGTAACAATATCGACCAACAATTTTTATTTATTTGTAGTAGAGCTTAGGCCTACATTACTCCATGCTGTCCTAGCGCTATATACAGCACTTTTTAATGACACTGTTTTAAAAAATTCTGTCATGAAATTCCAAGGTAACGATAGCGATTAGTAATGTCAGTAATAAGATTTTAATGCTCGAATAATTCCTTGGTCTAATGGTTGGATCAAAGATGTTGTGTTCTTGGCTAAAAACATTGCGAACATTTTCCCATCTTTAGATTTTAGCAAGTCAGCAGGTGAGTGAGCAGGGCAATTTTGAAGAAGTAATAAAGCTTTTTCTTTCAGTTGTCAAACTTGTAAATAAATTTTTGTCACAAGGTACTAATTCATCGTGAATTGTATTGTTGACTATTTATTTCAAATGATATATGGTGGGTTTATTTATCCAATGAAGAATTTGGATAACTAGCATTTCATCATCCTATTTTATTTATATGCTATATTTTGTTGGGGACAGGTTATAATTCGTATTATATCCGTATCCGTGGTGTATTGAATGTTGTTATAGCGGGGTAGTACTGTAATTTGTTTATGTGCTACACAATTATAATACAGGGTGATTCATTTAAAAGTAGCCTGCTGCATTTAACAGCGGCCTTCGGCACTCAATTGGATTCAAATAGTAAATGAATAAATAGAATTACTTAATACATAATTTTACATATTTATTTAAAATTTGTATACAAATTTCAACTTCACCTTTACAGTAGATGCTGAAAGTGGCGTCCTTGAACGCTTACACATTTTTGCGCTCATTCAATGTTATTAATGCACACACGATGCAATACGGAAACGTCTATAGCTTGAATGGCTGCCACGATGTTATTCTTTAGCTCATGTATACTGCGGGAGTTTGTTTGGTAAACAGTTCCTTTTAAATAACCCCATAGAAAACAATTGCACATACTCAAATCGGGTGAACGAGGAGGCCACAAATCTTTACTAACAACTCGCATGGGAAAAGCCTGATTGATATGAGATAGGGACTGGCGAGACGTGTGACATGTTGCACCATCTTGCTGGAAAAAATTGTAAAAATATAATTAAATAATAATATAAATTGTACTATAAAGGCCAGTCGATCACATCGTGATCAGTGCTGCCAATACAGCATATGAAAATTGCTCGAGCGGCGGGCTACTTCTAAATGAATCACCCAGTAGTTTATAATGTAGCTTCCTATTTAATAAATAAAATGCTTTGCTTGTTTTCAAGTCAAAAGAAATTTTATTAACAGTAATAAGGCTGTGAAAACTGCTCTAGTAGATGCGTTTTGTTAAAAATTCTTACACTTAAGAATAAACAAAAACCTTAATTGTAAATGGCATAATAGAGAAGTTATCTATTATTATTATTATTATTATTATTATTATCTATTTTCATATAGGCAAATTTTCTTTTAAGCAACATGTTCGCTGTGAGTAGTGCACTGCTAGACAAACTGTTGTCAACTGATCCTCTCCACTGGCAGGCTGTGTGAGAGAAAGAATGTGAGGGATCCCTCATGTTTGCTTTCTCTGCGCAGTAGAGTTCATTTTAAGGAGGTTCGTTTGTTTGTGCTTGCATTGTAGTGACTGGCAAACAATGTTTGTGGCTGTAGTAGTACGAAAGATATAAATAACCCCCTGGTTGTCCTATGCACTCTTTATACACGACCTATAAATTCCTTACAAAAGCATATTTACCTGTTGTGATGATTAGATTATATAATATTGTTAATATTTACTGTTGTTAATATTGTGTAAATATTTGTTTTACAGATTAATAACATTATGAGTTCACATTTTGACCGTAGAATATTTAAACTTCAAAATTTACAGATTTTGAATTTAGAAAATAATGCAATTGAAACTATTCCAGACGAACTTGGAAACTTACCACTGAAAGAATTATATCTTGGTTCTAATAATTTAGGAGCTGGTCTGACTCATTCTAAATGGAAATGGTTATTAGGAAATGATATACAGTCAAAATTGGCTCTTTTACAACTTGAGAATAATAAGGTAGGCTATAATAAATTATTTTTACTGTGTCTGTATTTCCTGTAAAATAAGATATATCTTTTTCTCAAGGTGCCTCTCCGTTCCGAAAATCTGAAGGTTGGCGACCATTTTGGCAATGCTTACTTTATTGGTTGCTATCCAAAACAATCATCTGAGCTTTTGTTAAACCATACCCTCAGGTTGGCCATCCTTGAAATTCTTCTGTGTCCTGGTCCCCTTCTACTGTCGATTTAGCCTTGTAGAATGCGTAGAGCAATTCATAACTGCGCTCATCCCGCATGGTATGACTAAGATATTGGAGCTTTCGTTGCTTCACTATGGTGACCAATTCCACTGTATTGTTCATCCGACGTAGCACTTCCACATTAGTAATTTTCTGCAAACAGTATATTAGCAGCATTCTCCTATACAGCCAAAATTGGAACGCTTTCAATGTGTTGAGTGTTGCTTCTGTCAGAATCAAGGGTTAAATTGTGGCTTTTAAAGACAGAATTCATGGTGTTGAAGACATTCCTGGCCTTGGCAAGAATAAGATATATGATAAAATGTAATTCATTTATGAATAATTTTTTAAAATGCACCTAGCAGCTTGTGAGACAAATGTAAAAATACTATAATTTTTACTGCAGTAAAACACTGCTTAACAAAAATATAGGGGCGGATCTAATTTTAGGTAACTTGCAGACACATTTTTTTACTTAAAAAAGAGACGTGAATATACAGTATTTTTATGATTGTTTATTAGTACGTATAAATGAAAATACAGCAATTTTAAGAGAACAAAAATTATTTCATTTTAATTACAGTACAGTATATATAGTTTTTTTAAATGTATGAGATTTTCGATGAAAATGTTTTTTGCGGCAATATCATGTTGTTTTATTAGAAAAAAGTCTCATGGTGAAAATTCCTGACTCACACTGTTCAGAAAAACGTTAGGCAACCTTAAACAAAATAAAACAATATACAAATTAGTGAACAAATTCCACAAATACTGAAACCTTATATTTATAATTTATTTCACAGGACATTGTTCTATACCTTAACAACGCTGTGTATTTAAATTTAAATTCAGTATTCTGTATTTTAGGCAATATTGAAATACATTACAGTAATAAAAGTTAAAAAAAATGGATCCGTTTCAGTTGAGCAGGTTTCGGATAAGTGGGGTTTCACTGTATAAGCAGATTCATAGAAATTTGAGCTTACTCATGGCAGCTATTGTTGCCACACTTACTACAGCAGTATCAACTATTATTTCTTGGTGGAATGAAGTGATAAAATAATTACATCATCAATATTATTTTTCTTTTACTTTTCACATTATTAAATTCTTGCTAATCGATTTAGTTGCGTCTTCTAACTGTAACTGCTAAATGGTGCTAGTTACTCATGATTTTAATGGTTAATGTGGTGTGTAAACATTCAGTTCCTTTTATTTGTTTTATTTTTCATACTGATTTTTTAATTACTTTGAGAAGCTTTGATTTTATTATTAATATAATTAATTACTTTTCAAATAAATGTTTCTTGAAGTTATCTTGTTATATTTTAATATTTGTTATCATTTATTACAGCTCTGAATATAGGTTGATTTATAGAATAAATTTGTAATCAAATATAACATTTATCAACTTCTCTGTTTCAGTTAACAGCCATTCCTAATGAAATCATAAGGTTACGAAAACTAGTCACACTTAAACTTCATAACAACTTTTTAGCAGAATTGCCAATGAATATTGGAAACTTATCAGAATTAAAGTGAGAATAATTTATTGTTTATTCTTATATTTTTATCTTATTAATAATATCTGAAAGTATTTCAAATGATTTTAATTTTGGGTGAAAAATAGGATCTGGTAAATAATGAACTGGGGCATAAAAACGGTTTTTTTTGCATCAAACAAGAATTCGGGAAAAACAACAATGTGTGAAGACAAATCTGCATGAGGAAAGCTGGATTTAAAATATAAAATGACTGGTTTTTATTTTCTCTTGTCCTAAATCAATGTAGTGGGAAGGAAAGTATTGTCTTCATGTCTATTTTTTGAAATTGAGTTCTCACAGGAAATACACATTTTCAGGGCACCTGAGCCCAAAAATAATTTTTTTGGCGATTGGTCGGTGTGTGTGAGTGTGAGTGTAAGAGAGAGAGAGAGAAAGCAAAATATATCAAGTACAGAGTTGAAACTTAGAACTTACGTTAGGTACTACTAGGGACCTGACATGAACATATTACTCAAAATCAATCAACCGGAGTAGTAGTTTATTCGTGTTATTTTTCCCTTTTTGGAATTGTATCAAAAAAGGCTCCTACAATTTTTTAAAAATTGGCCTATTTACTAAATTTTTTTATGCTGTACGAGATAAAATTTGCATCTTGTGTGCTGATATTCTTGGGGGGGGGGGCTGTGCTCTCGTAGTAAAAAAGTTTACTTTAGGGAAAAGAGTATATAATTACAGTTGTAGAAAATTGAAAAACCTGCAACTTTTTTCTACAACACTTAGTTTTGCGTCAATTAGCTATTTATGTATTTTTCCATCAAAATATGCAAAAATAGGATTTTTTTAAGATTGCAGCCCTAGTATGCAATTCACGACAAGTGTATACTATCAATGTTATAGAAGATAAAACTACTTTTTTTATTTCAAGTACTTTTTTCTATAGAGTCTAGTTTAGCATCAATTAGTGGTTTTTCCGTATTTTTAAGTCTTAAAGAGGTTGATTTTCATTTTGCGTCATTTACTCATTACAATTTATTATTATTTTCCTTCTAACAGCTGATTTTCAGAGACAAACATTCCTTGGTTCAAATCCTAGTAATGGTAGTTACTTTTATATGGATTTGAATACTAGACAGTGGTTATTGGTGTACTTTGATGATGATTGGGGTTCAATAACCATACTCTCTCAGAGTTGGTTTGGCTAAGTCTGTACAAGACTACACTTCATACATATCATCCTCATCATTGTGTCATGGGTCATGGGATTGCTTATTGTTCTGAAATTGAACAGATTACAATGTATACACATTAGAGATTAAACAAATTAACAAGATGTTTCAATCATCATGCTTACTCTAAATCTGTATGAACTATTTATTTTTTGTATTATAAAGTGTTCTCTTTTATTAAAAAGATTTAAAGGATTTATTTTAATTTTGATAAACTACTTTTTGGATTAAACAAAAATATCCTTTTGTGAATGATGGACCAGTGTAACCATTTATGCGGCAAATTAATCTCAGTTTACTGTAGAAAGTAAAAATCAGGATCAGTCATTTATTGTGTTACTTAATGATTAGAAATAAATGGATTGAAACTGTAACTGTTTACTTGAAATAGAGCCCTTTATAAATTCATCAGAACCAATAATGTTATTTTTATTAAGTGTTTTTTTTTTGTTTTTTTAGGAACTTGACGGTATCAGACAATAAATTAATGTACTTGCCATTCACATTAGGTAACATTCGTTTTAGTCAATTGGATTTAAGTAGCAATCCATTTTTAGTATCAACAAATCTCAGTCTTAGGTACACTAAAGATGACTTTATACATCTCCAGTCTTTATTAGAAAGTGCTGCTTTAAAAGTTATTGAGTCAAAGTAAGTTTATTTCAGCTGTTTATCATTATTTTAAGTTATATAAACTCTTTAATAATTAGTGAAAATGAAACTTGGGAGTGTTCGATACTAGTGTGTGCTTTCCATAGCACACGAATTCCTTTTACATGTGATACAATTATAATGGTTTTTTCCCATATCTAGGGTCAATTTTAATGAGGTGACTTCAGATGTTTCTGGAAGCTCTTTTTGCAGCCCACATTCTCAGGATTTGCTCACTGTAGGCTTTTCTAATTTTTTCTGTCCATCCGGTGTTCTGTTTTTGTTCGTCATGGAATCCCTTAAAATCTGTAATTAGTTGTCAGAATTTGATTCGATTTATTCTGGTTTTCTCTATATCCTTTCTGACTTTTCTAAACCATTTACCTGTCACCTTTGTTCTATTGTTTAGTGTCTTAAAAATTTGTTTTGTCAACCAGTTGTCATCCATTGTATACAGGTGTCTGTAAAATTTTAGTCTTCTTTTTCTAATAGTTTCCATTCATTTGCCTTGTACAGTTCTTCTCAACCTTATAACCTATATTGCCCGTCTACTATCTTTGGTCCCATTATCTTGTGGAGGATCTTTCTCTCAAATTTTTCTGGTTTTCTTAGACCAGCCTTCCCGGTCATTCTAAGGCACTTACTCAACTACAGACGCAAGGTTTTATCTCTGTATTATTATATCTAATCTTGGCTTGCCTTGAGAGTGTTCGCTTCCTCTTCATTTGCCTTTGGTTGTAATATCTCCTGAGATACTTGAAGCTATTACATATAATGAATACATGAATACATATAATGTATTCATTAAAAAAAAATGTTTTATTGTAAGAACAGATGAGAACATCAAATGTATTACAATCGTTAGGAAACTAATCTAGATTGTACTAACATCAAGTATATGTTTAAACTAACATTAAGTAAAATAAGCGTATGACGTAAATACAAGATATTTTATTGTTCATTGTATCCAACAAGAAATTATTGTACACTTAATAATATATCTTTATAATGTATCCTGCAGCTTGAAATCAGTTCTCTTGTTGAATTATTATAAATTTCACTAACGATTTCAAGGTTTAATTTCACTGACCACAAGGATCAACTCAGCTGGAAAGATTAATGAAATTTAGGCTATATAATTGTAATATATTATTTTATCAAACATCCTATGTAGGATTATAAACAGCCGTATTATTTAAAATTGAAATATATATTTCTAACCACCAGAATACGGTAACAGAAAACACTTACCAATGTTTATAGCGCTTTTGTGTATTTTGTACACATCTTCAGTAAATTAAAATTCTTTAAAAAAATTTTCTATGTCAAAATTTAAAACTTTCTACTCCTATTATGGTAGATAAGGAATATTCCTTATTTGCCATTCCTTATCTACCATGGTAGGAGTAGGAAGTTTTAAATTTTGATGTAGAACAATTTTTAAAGAATTTTAATTTACCGAAGATGTGTAAAAAAAACATGAAAGCGCTATAAACATTGGTAAGTGTTTTCTGTTACCGTATTCTGATGGTAAATAAATATAATGTGAACAAATGTCATATTGAACTGACTATACTGTCATGTAAGAATGGGATCTAAAAAGTAGTATGTATCTCATGTCACTTTAATAAATTATATTGAATTATCATGACATTATTTTGAATTTAAAATAAATTGATAATTTGTTAAGTATATCACATTGTTGTAAAACTATTTAATTTTTCACTGACCTGTTACGGCTGGTATATCAAATCTTGGTTTTTTACCTTTTTGCATGTATGTATAATCTTGCTTCCTACTTCATTTGTATAAAACGCCAAAGTTTTATATGAATGACTGAAGATACAACATCTTCTGAAAATTTAAATAAATTTAAAAAGTTTATTTTCAATTTTATGTACTCGATGATTGTGGATACATCGAAACATGTCAGTAGAAAGTAGGTTTATCTAAAAAAGGTAAAAAACAAGTGATATAACAGCTGTAACAGGTCAGTAAAAAATTAAATATTTTTACAATAGGATTTCATACAGGCTTCATGATGCATTATGAATCTATGTACAGTAAACCCTTGCTAATCCAGTATGTTCAGGGATTGTATGGTGCCGGATTACTGAGCACCTTATGAAATTAGCGGAAAACTGGTTTTAGACACCCAGTAAAGATAATGTGTGGCTTCCCATGATTCGGCTTAAGTGCTTAAGTGTATGTCCTCCTAAGAAATGTGTGTAGATTCTACTGAAGGTGTAAATCAAAAAAAGTATTGTAAAGAGTATGAATAAAACATAACATTTTAGTTTGAACACACAATGAAAACATTTTATTGCCTAGAAAAATATTTATAAAAGTAGGTCTACTTCACTACCAACTATGTTTTTAAACATTTTTTATTTGAAAAATGACCTAACGTCTCTGTTTTTTTCTTTTGTTCTTTTGAATCTGGTTTATTTTTCAAAAACTCATTACACACTATACATTAGTTGACAAGATCTACAGCACTGTACGAGTTGTTGGATTCAGCAAATTTTATGAACGTTTCGATAGTGGCAGCTGCTTAACTTCAGGTATGAGGGGGTGTTGAGTTATTGGCAGCTATCGGATTTTTTATCGGATTCGGCATCCACAGGCTGAGGTTCTGCTTGAGGCCCTTCCGAACTGTATTATGATACTAAACGCAAAAGAGCTGGTCAACTGATACCAAAAATAACCTTCAAAATTTGTGTTTGTTTAACATATTTTTCTTAAGATCGGTGCCCAATTATTGAAAGTGCCGGATTAGGATTAGCAGGCATTTACTGTATTACACTAATGTTTACGTTTTGTTTTTAGGGAACCTTTCTTAGACATGATTATTCCAACAACACTGAAAGAATATTTGAGTAGTATATCACGTTGTCATTGCAGAAAGCCATCGTTTCGTTCGAAGCCAGCTGGCTATATGTATGCAGAACATTTACTTCAAGTTGCTAGTATAGTGAAAAATATGGTAGATCGCCCAGTTGTAAAGTTTCATTATTGTTCATACAATTGTTTTAAGAAGCGATCTATATTTTTTAGAGTTTTATAATGGTTGTTATATTTTAATAGATATATTAATAAATTTTTGAGAAAGATTTTTGTGAAAGGAATGTTACTTGTTTATTAAATATGAATTTGTGGGGGTTTGGGAGTATTTTGTCTATTTTTTAGTAGTTCACGAGTAAATCTTTATACATTCTGCAGCTTGTAATCAATCCGTTGTTGTTGTTTAGGTCATCAACCAAAAGGCTGGTTTGAACCTGTAGAGGTTTTACTAAGTAAAGGAGTGAGGTGGTTTACCATGCCTTCCTCACTGAGTGGAAAAGTACACTTATCAGCATGCCAGGCCCTCTGAAAAGCATATATTTTCCAATCTGCAAATGACACTTTCACTTCATTCACCACAGGGTCTAGCTGTGTAATGAAATCCATTACTTTCAGACGAGATAACTCTGATTAGTCTTTTACACCTCTACGTCTTCTGTTCTTAAATGATTCAGTCATTTAATTGGCTGACCATGTGATAAGAAACAGAACTATTTATTTTACCCCTGCAACGAACAGATTGAGTGTAAATAATTTGACACTCCACCTGTCTGTTATGGGCAAGAAAAATTCTATTAGTTTTCATTGACTTCTTTGCTGCTTTAATTGTCTTTTCACTCATTATTCCAATTTTTTACACCTACATGTTTTGGTTGATCCACAATCATCAAAGAATACAAAATATAAAATAAATTTGAATCTATTTACCGTGTTTGCTCAAAAGTAATGCACGATAAAATTTAATACGCAGCACCCTTTTTAACAATAAAAATTGTGTGGACTAAACAATAAAAAAGTATGTACATTTTAGAACTACAAAATTAATATTTTGATGTACACCTTTTTTCAAATTTTTGAAGATTTTAGTGTACTGAAGGAATGTTTATGGTTAGAGAGTTTATGGAGTTCTGCTTGGCACATGAAACGCTCTGCTTATCTGGAACTGTGCTTTTAAAAACATTGTAAAGAACATCCAGAGCTCTAATAATTTCTAATTACATCTCTAGTCATAAGTAGACCATTTTCCTCAATCCCTTTGCAAACTTAAAACTTAACAATCTACTTCATTACATTTTCCAGTTATGATCCCATTACTATCTTAAAGATTATAAGTAAGCATGGATGTTTTGCGCTGCCGCCATAGATGGATGTTGCTGTTAGCTGCATAAAATTGCCATAAAGCTTTCCCTTTTATTTACTTGCACTTCCTTTTAAAAGGAATAAGGTTTTTAGAAAAAAAATCTTTGTACAACATTTTTCATTGTTTATCGCCCTTATTAAATATAAAATTAAAACTGAAAAAGAAAACTAATTATTCAAGCTACCATAGACTATTGCACTAAATAAAACATTGCTTATGTTAAAGTAGTGATCTTAAAGAATGCACCAAAAATTCAAGGCAAATACCAAGGGTTGCTAATAACAACAGAAAGGATTTGATTTTAATGTGTATCCTAAATTTTTAAAATTTTGCTACACTCAAAAAAGGTGCAACTACATTGTATACAATATGGTATTTGTTAATAAATGTTGACAAGATGTTTTATCTTCAGTCACTTCACAAGTGACTGACTGTATTATGCATGTGAATAAATAATACATAAATTCTTAAAAAAAGATTTTCATTAATAATTAGTTTCAAATTTTTATCTTTTGTATACTCTAATTCATCATGGATTCACTGAAACATGTAACTGTAAAAAAATTAAAGCAGTAATAGAAGGTCTTAGGTTCTTCTTGTCCATACATTTTTTTTGGTAATGGATATTGTTTAAAATGCTCTTCTTTTCAATCTGTACGATTGTTATTTATAGAAATACGGGTTCTTACTATTTGTCAGCCATCCAGAAGTATATATAGTAGAACTTCTCTTCTTGCGGGTCTTTATGATTATTTATCAATTGATATGAAATGGTGAACACCAAAGTAGGTGCAGTTTCCTTGCCTTATTTGACTGATCACTGCCGAATTCTGTAGTAATATTATTAAACGTATTTAAGGCTAGTGAAATCAGTTCTGTGTAATGATTATTCTTTTTGTGTTGCATTATGTTATCCGGTTTAATTAATTAGTAAGTACTGTTTAGATTTCAGTGTGTGTATTTAAGATTTTATAAATTCTTTTAGTGTAAATGATCAACCATTGCGGAAATACTAGATAGGTGTGCTCATCCCTCTCCTCAATTTGGTCCACTGTGTACTAGTAGAGTTGACCAGTGACTAAATGCATTTTGTTTGATATTGTATGACCTAATAAGCCTAGGTTCGTTTGGGATCTGGGTGTAATAAATAACAAACGAAAAGAGTAGACTTTCAAAACGTAGTTATCGACAAAATTAGATTTTTCAGTATCGGCAAAAAACTGCTGGTGGAAAACAGCTACACTAACTGCAAACATATTTACTTGAAAAAATTGCAAAAAATCTAAGAAACCCTTTGGTGTTTCTCAGAAGGTTAAATTTTATATAGTTTTCCTGGAAAATGGACAAACTGCATTTTGTTTGTCTAATGTGGACATACAGCTTTTTGAATGGGAATCAGGTAAAATACAATGCAATAATAGCCAGTATTAGTTAAAAATACAATTTAATTAATTAAAATTATTTCACATACAATTCATTTAAAAAATTTCATAAAAAAATTATAATGAAAGTCCGTCTTCTTCTTCTTCACATTCACAATCTTCCTCATCTGGTCCGTTGTTTTGCTGTTGTATTTGGTTCAGTAGCACCACTTTATTCCACCTCAAATCTTCTTCTTGATATCAATTGTTCCCTCCATAAGCTACCAGCAATTTTTTTAAATCAACAATTTTTTCCGTTGTCTATTGCCGACCAAGTGCAAGTAGTTGAGGTTCAAAACTACTTAATGTGTATGATTTTTTTACTAAGCTTTTATAGCTTGCAGTCAAATCATTACTATTGTAGTACGGAGTCCATTTTACTTTTACCGTGGTGCAATTATTTGTTTTATTAAATTTTTTTATGAAAATTCTTTTCAGCTGCTGGATTCCCTTCACTTTATTCATAAACTTCAATGATGAGTCTTTTACATCTAAAACGTTCCAGTCAACACCTAGTTTTTTTACAACTCCAACATTCTCATAAATCTTATTATACTTCTCTTTCGTTAAAATCTGTTGCTCTTTCATTAATTTTTTTTCAACCTGACCAAACACTCGATCAGCCGGAAGAAATGAATGCCCTCTAACCGGGTAGTACTATATAACAGACTTTACACTTGCAGGAGCATTTCTGTGTAACCACAACATCAAAGCGTGGATGACATAACTATTTTTATTTTGCCCCCCACAACCATTGGCAAATAAGTGTACCACAGATATACCATTTAGATTTTTCCCGGTTAGAAAATTGACTAGTGCAGACGATACTTCGTTCGAACCTCTACCGGACTCATTTTCAAGCCAAGTGTAAAAAATGGATTTTCTCCGCTGAGGTCACATACATACTAATACATACTAATGATGTAGTGAACATAACCTGTAAATGCTAAAAATTATTAGGTACATCAGCTGTTTTCAACACCGCGGACAAACAGCATTTTGAAAGTCTTCTAGGACAAACTGCATTTTGCTTGTCTTTAGGGACAAACTGCGTTTTGTTTGTCCATGTGGCTTGGACATAATACGTTTTGAATGTCTAGTCAATTTTCTTGTTGCATTTTCTACCTTTTAAAATGCGTTTTGAACTGCGATGTTTATACAGTGCATAGATATAGGTCTAACAATGTGAAATCCATCATAAACACAAAAACGAAAAAATTGGACATACTGCGTTTTGAAAGTCTACTCTTCAAATATTCTTTAAACTTATAACAATTATTTATTGACACAATTAAGAATAACATATTAGTTATTAAACTTAAACTACTAACAAATACAACCCGATTACTTTAATTTCTTTTATTAAATTAATTGCAAAACTTAATCTTAAACTAAATTTGACTATATTTTTTTTTTTGTTTAATGTCCGACTGGTCTGCAATTACTGCTAATGCAGACAGTGAAGGATGAAATGATTTTTTGTAACATATGAAAATATGCCGTGCCTGAAAGGGATTCGAAAATTTGACTATAATTAAGATGCCGTCACTTAATTATCTAAACAAATTATTTACCTGTTCACAGTCACTTACTACCACCCACACACACTATTAACATAATTCAGATCCGGTCTTATAACAACACTATTTTAAAACAACCTGATATCTAATTCCATTCACAGACCAATTACTGACTAACTCGCTACAAAGGCACTTACTGTTTTTACACCTGCAGTCTGATAGTTTATTGAGACCCTTTGAAAATTTTTGAAGGAATCAAAATAAAAAACAAATGTTTCTAAAAATTTTTGAAGGAATCAAAATAAAAAACAAATGTTTCTACTAGTTTTGATTTTTGAGAATTCCTGTTCAAAACATTTCATTCATCACAATTCTTTATGCTTGTTCTATTCACTCCACCCCATACAATACTAAATTTCTCACAACCAACAATCTATCCCCTCAACCATTTTTAGAATATCACTGTACAATGTTACATTATTAATATATTAATTACTATTGAAGTTAGTTAGCTTCTTATTAACAAATATTACAGGATGAAATAAAATTGTTAAGATCTTACGTCTTACTAATCTAAGCCTTTGGGTAGGGCAACTGGCTTGTACACTGGGGTCCTGGGTTCGATTCCTGGACAGGTGTGGCATTTTTTCATCGTTCATTTTCATTATCATCTTTATCCATTGTCTGCATTAGCGGAAATTGCAAAACAGTCAGACGTAAAACAAAATAAAGCTTTGGAATATTTAAAAAAATTAGTAAAATATAACCATTGAAATGTTTACAATTCCTAATTTTTTTAAATTTATGACGTAAATATGCCTTAAAAGTAAAAATAAAATTTGAACTAATAATAACTAGATCAATGAGAAGGTAAACATGAATTTATTGAAATAGCGATCGTTCAGTAATTTAATTATTTAATTTTTGCTATTTGTATTATTATCGCCTTTTGCTCTTAACATTTTACAGTTATTCCGATGTTTTAATCTTTTCCATGTTGTTACTAAAATTAGGCTTTCAATGACTTGGTCAGATATGTATGCATTTTTTTTAGGTCATCAGCTGAAAGGCTGGTTTGAGCATCTAGAAGCTCTATTAAAAAAAATGAGAATTGAAGTGCATTACTATGCCTTTCTCACTGAGTGGAAAAGTATCAGCATGCCATCACTTCTGAAAAGCATTTACTTTTTACCCTGCAAGTGACATCTTCACTTCATAATCTGGTTGTATAACGAAATTCATTACTTTAAGAGGAGATAACTCTGACTAGTATCTGTTACGTCTCTCCCTCTTCTATTCTTAAATGCTTCAGTCATATAATTGGCTGACCATGTGTTAAACAAAACTATTTTTTGTAGCCCCGGAACTAGCAGATCGAGTGCAAATAATTTAACATTCCACTTGCCTGTTATGGGCAATTGGTCAAGTATATTTGAATTTTTTATTTTGTTTTGGAACTAATTTAAATACCTTTTATATGGCAGCTTTGCCTCAACATACTTCATACATCGTTTTTGCCGTAAATTGCAAAACTGTTTATTCAACTGTTTTTTTAAGCACTCAAAAAATTTGCTCAGTTCACCTTTTAAAAATGTTTTAATCCAGGTGCAAGAATTGTCAGTGCAATCTTTGATTAAATTGTTACTGACATTCCCTAAAATAGAAAACGTTTTTTGACTTTGAATTACAGTGAAATGTTTTCAAATGTGATGTTACATCAATTGTAGCTGTCCAGAGACATGCATATCAGCACACCCGTGTATTCTTTCTGCCATGATGATATAACTTTTAAGATTTTTTAGTGAAGTAGTTTATTCCATTGAAATGTTTTTGTGAATTTTATTTTTATTTTATTTTTGTTTATGAGATGTCTACTGCCATCATCAATATTATGGATGAAATTTCTCAGAATTATCTTAAGTATTTATTTTATTTATTCAAAAATTTTCTGTATTAAAAGATTTTTCTGTTTAAAGTATTTATATATTTTCTAAAGCTTTGCAAATTATATATTGTTTGTTATAGGATTGTGTGTGTTTTAGATTTAATGCAAATAGAAATAGTTATTAATGTTTAAAGAAAATTTAAGTATGCTAGTTATATTTTAGTTAATCAATAGACTGATTAGCTGTTTATTTTGTACATAAACAGTGTGCACTAAAAAAAAAAACATGTGGTTTCTAGATTTTGTACTTTATATAAATATAACCAATTGAAAATGGATTAATTTGACAGTTCTAAAATAATTACTCTTTATAATGCATCCTGCAGCCTGAAATCAATTCTATTTTATATAATATAAATTTCACTAACATTTTCAGCTACCTTGATCCTTACCTGCTGCTTGGTGTGTTTTGATGAATCCACCATCATCAGAGTACACAAAATATGTGAAATTTCGAAATTGTTTATTGAAAAAGCTACAGAATATATTACATTTTCAGTCGTCTATAAAAAACTGTTTTATAAATTCAAAAATAAAACAATGTACAAATAAAAAAATTAAAAATTTCACATGATATTTTATGTACTCCAAGGATGGTGGGTCCATCGAAATACATGTAAGTAGATTGTAAGGATTTAGGAAGTTGAAATGGTTAATGCAATTTATATTATTATAAAATAAAATAATTACATTTAAATTTTACTTACTTTATTATAAAATGTAAATAATACATTCGTACTAAAGTAAGAAAAACCTTTTTAGGCTTAGCAGAAAGTATAATGGTTATAAAATATCTGACCTGACTCATAATTTTCTTTATCCATTTTCCAAGTTATTTTGAGTTGGACCCAACACAACTCCTCTCCACCTTGCTTGATCAGTGAACTCCTTTGCCCTCTTTGCATTGTATTTTTTCCCCCAATTTATTCATAACTGAACCTATTCATTTCACTCTTGGTCTTTTCCTTTTCTCTTTAAGTTTAACATCTTTTTAGGCAGTTTACCCTTTCCATCCTATTGATATGACATAATCATTGTAGCTTTGTCCATCCCAATTGTTTTGTAATGACATTATTTCATATTCTATCTCTTCTTGTCTTTCCTAGCATACTTCTCTTGAATTTCATTTCTGCCGCCTTCATTCTACTGTCCAGGGTTCTGCTGCATAAGCCATTATTGAAAGTATACATTTATACACAATATTTTATCAAACATCCTATGCAGGTGTTTTCAATTGCCATATTATATTGATAATTGAAACATATATTCTGTAAAACCACCAGCAATATGGTCAAACAATAAGCGCTTACCAATTACAACGCTTTTGTGCATAAATGACTCATCTTCAGTAATTTAACATTTAAAATTTTAAAACTTCCTACTTCCACCATGGCAGATAAGGAATATTCAGTTATTAGTCATTATTCTTATATGTATATTTTAGAACAAACTTGCTGTGCAGTGTTTCTAAATATAGATATAAGATTAATGAAAAGTAATTGACTATTCTTCATCTGCCAAGGTGGAAGTATGAAGTTTTTAAATTTTAAGGGTTAACTTACGATGTGAAGTTACGTCAATTGTTCTGGCTCTTCGGCAGTAAGTCTCAACTCTCCCTTGAAAATAAAGTACTTGTATACAAAGTCATACTCAAACCAGTTTGGACTTATGGATTAAGAGCTGTGGGGTATAGATAGTTCATCAAATTTAGAAATACTGCAGCGCTTTCAATCAAAATGCCTGAGACTAATCACTGTAGCCCCATGGTAAGTAACCAATCAAATATTACACAACAATCTGCACCTGCCCTTCATAAAAAAAGAAATTAAACAACATAGCGAAAAACATTTACAAAAATTAGAAATAAATCTTTATAATGCATCCTGCAGTAATAATGCAACCTTCTTTTTAAACTGCGTCACCTTTATTTTATTCCTACTTACACGTGTTTCGGTGGATCCACCATCATCAGAGTAAATGAAAAATTGAAACTAAAAATTTTTTTCATTTATTTAAAATTTACAGAAGATGATACATCTTCAGTCACTTGTATAAAACTGATTTAAAATTAATTTATTTTAATTTATCCCTTCTCATATTTACTGTAGATAGCAGCAGCAGTCAATATCACTTCATCATTCCTAAATTTTATCTGTTCATTCAAAATGTCCTGCTTTTGCTCTTTTAAATATTTATAAATATGGAACATCTCATATTTTTCAATTTTATTTTTATTCTCTATATTACATTGTTCTATTATATTGAAATGTTCATCTATTTTACCAAATTTATGTTTTTCTTCTTTTATATGATTGGTATAGTTAGATATAATGTAGTCACATTTCAGTGCTTTTTTATGTTCATTATACCTCACTTGAAAATTACGACTAGTCATACCAATGTAAAATTTTTTACAATCCTCATTACCACAATCTATTTTATACACACCCTTTTTATTGCTTAGTGTTTCATTTATATTATTTTTAATTATATTTGTGGACAGTAGTTTTTTATTATTACATGGGTATGCGATTTTATAAAATTTATTTAATGTTCTGTATAATTTATTGTTAATAGTTTTATTGTATTTTAATGCAATAAATGGTTTATGTTTTATTTTATTATCTAATATAAGGGTAGTTCTCAAGTTATTTTTAAATTGTAGTTTGTTTTTAATTTTCTTTATTACTTTATTTATTTCTTTTTCATGATACCCATTCTTTTGTGCTATGAATTTTATTGTTCTTAATTCATTTTCTAGTAGCTTTTTATCTTTTATATAATTATATGCTCTGTGAATCATACTATGGTAAGCTGCCATTTTATGTGAGTATGGGTGGTTAGATGACTTATTTATATTTGTTACTGGTAATATACTTTACGAAATACACCTGTTGTTATTTTACTATTACCCTTGATTAATTGTATGTCCATGAAATTTAATTTATTATTATTTTCAAGTTCCATAGTGTGGTGTAATTTATCATCAAATGTATTTAATTTTTTTTAAATAACATCCTCTTCATTTTTATATGTCTTTTCCAATATTACCAGTATGTCATCTACATATCTGTGCCACATTACTACATTATGTGTGTGTTCTATTTGATACACAGTTATTTCTTCAAAATATTGTAAATAAATTTCAGACAAAATAGAGCTTAATGGTGCTCCCATAGTAAGTCCATCTTTTTGTTTGTATATTTTTTCATTAAATTTAAAATAATTTTGTGAAGTACATTGTCTCAATAATCCTATAACTTGCTTTACTTCATCTTCATGCAATTTATGTTCTGTTAATTTATTTTTTATAATGTTTATGGTTTTGTCAATGGGTATATTTGTGTACATATCTTTGATATCAAAAGACATCATAATATGTTTGTCATTAATTTCAATTTTTTGTATTTTGTCTATTATTTCTTGAGCGTTTTTTATACTATATCGGTTATTTAATATTATATGTGTTTTTAGGTAATCGTATAAAAATTTAGATATTTTATATGTAGGCGCATTTTTATAATTAACCAGAGGTCTTATAGGTACATCCACTTTATGTATTTTAGGAAGGCCATTAAGATTTGGTGCTTGAGGATTATTATTTATGTATTTATTTATTTTTTTTTAATTTTTTTTTACACAAAAAGGTATTGAAGTATAATGAACATAAAAAGCACTGAAATGTGACTACATTATATCTAACTATACCAATCATATAAAAGAAGAAAAACATAAATTTGGTAAAATAGATGAACATTTCAATATAATAGAACAATGTAATATAGAGAATAAAAATAAAATTGAAAAATATGAGATGTTCCATATTTATAAATATTTAAAAGAGCAAAAGCAGGACATTTTGAATGAACAGATAAAATTTAGGAATGATGAAGTGATATTGACTGCTGCTGCTATCTACAGTAAATATGAGAAGGGATAAATTAAAATAAATTAATTTTAAATCAGTTTTATACAAGTGACTGAAGATGTATCATCTTCTGTAAATTTTAAATAAATGAAAAAAATTTTTAGTTTCAATTTTTCATTTACTCTGATGATGGTGGATCCACCGAAACACGTGTAAGTAGGAATAAAATAAAGGTGACGCAGTTTAAAAAGAAGGTTAGTGAAATTATTATATTAATTCATTATATGAAATAGAAAAATTAGAAGACCAACAAATTCCATTAGCAATTAACCTCCTTGACAACAGCGAAGCCTCCTCACAGACTGAAACGTTTTAAAACATTAGACTTACCTTTACGATTTTATTAATCAATTAAACCTTTTTCTTTTACTTTTCTACTTCAACTGTTAATCATCGTCATCTCATAATAGGCATCGTTATCATTGTCATCATCTCCAGCTTCAACAACTTTGTGTTTCAGATGTTGATTCACAATTCATCAAGTTTAGTTTTGTACATTTATATATTTTTTCTTCTTCACAGTTTAGTCTTGTTGAAACACTCTACTGAGTGTGGTTTATTTTTAATTCTAAGGACATGGCTCAGATTTTTTCATATTTGCTTAAAGTTATTGTTTTTACAAACTGATTACAAAAGAAATACACTTACAAAAAAAAAATACGATGTGTATTTTACGCACAAAAGCACTATAATTGGTAAGTGTTTACTGTTTTACCGTATTGCTGGTAGTTTTAAGGAATATATGTTTCAATTATACATAATCATCTTACATTACATAAGAACTTCTTGATACGAAACTAAGCTTCTCTTACTTTGGAAGAAACTATTATTTTTCTTTTTACTTAATCCTTTTCCAATCCTCCATTTGATAAAAAATAGTCCCAGTACCTTACAATCTAGCCCTATCTAGTACCTGTCCTCCTTCCTCACAACTTAACGGGACACTGGACAAAACTAGTACCAGTGCTCCAATATCGGTGATTTAGTAATGTTATAGTCCCTCAGTTTGATTCTGAGCCAATAACTAGTTTTAATTGTATTAAAAGTAAATTTTGTAATATGTATTTGTACTTAAAGTATTATTTTTAGTCATTAATTTTCATTTTTGTATTTATTTGTAATTTTGTTAAATACAATACTACAATATAAATTTTGTTGGAGTATATTATTTGAAATCCCATTGCTATTTCAGTGTTGATGTTGCCAAAAACGTTTCTATTGTTTGAGTGATTTATGTGAAAAATAGAGGAGCAGAAATTTATATAAATACAGTAGAATCTCGGTAGTCCAGCCGTGCAGTAGTTCGGCACCCCCAGTAATCCGGCCCTTAAAATATTAGCCCTAAAAGTTTGAAACCTCACCCAGGACAGATTTTGGTAAAAGATTTAAACTGAATTAGGGAAATCGAATCGACCTAATTACGATGGATTTAATATAACATGTATGTTTAGGATTTGATTAAAGAAATGAATAATCAGACCTTAATTATTGTTAAATGGAATAATTTTTGGCCTTTTATCCAAAACCCAGAACTGGGTCATACTCTATACTTCATGCTGAATTGACAACGAAACGTAATTCTCAGAACACTAGCACCCCCACACCGCACTAAGTGATGTCAATAGCAGATTATTTTTAGTACAATGACTACAGAAGTACTCAGCAAACCTTTTTTAATTAGTTAATTTAATTTAAAATCATATAGAAATCAATGCATATTCATTTTTTGTTTAAATTTATAATTTATAGTTCCAAAATTTCAACACATCCAGTAATCCGGCACCCTCTCTGTCCCGAACAGGCCGGACTACTGAGATTCTACTGTATATATATATATATATATATATATATATATATATATATATATATATAGGTAAAACCACTAGATCGTTCAAGAAACGGTTTGCACAACACTATTCAAACTATAAAAAAGGAAACCGAAAATTCTCCAATGTAACTGAACACGTGAATAAAAATAAACATACTATGTCAAGTATAAAACATAATCTAGAAATATTAGAAATTAATGGCAGACAAAATTAAATTGTAATTTTGGAGAAATATTGTATTTATAAAGTATTATATTTATATAGTAACAGATTTAGATTTCAACGCCCAACTGGGTAGAGAGAAAGCACACAGAGACACAGTGGGATACTATCCAGCTCACACAAGAACAAATAGGAATGGCATACGACTCATCGCACTTTGCAGACTCTTCAAGATGAGAATCATGACCACACACTTCAAAAATACTCCAAAGAAAAAGAAGACTTGGATGTGTCCAAACAAGAAAATGGGGGAATTTCAAATTGATCACGTGGCCATCACCGAAAGAAATCATGAACACTCAGGTCAAGAAGGGCATGAACATAGACTCAGACCACTACCCCACAATAATTAAAACACGATTTCAACCTCACAAACCACCACCACGTCCAACAGGGAAAATCAGGATTAACCCTGAATTGCTTCGCGCCAACGGCAGTAGGTATAGAGAGGAAGTCGAAAGAATGAACCCGGAAGAGAACTGGGAAATGACAACGCGGAAATTATACCAAATAGCGCAACAAACTATCAACCCCAATCGCAAGCCCAAACACAGGTGGTGGAACAAACAGTGTGACCAAGCTCTAGATGAAAGGGCTGAAAGTTGGAAAAAATGGAACAACCAAAAAAACCCAGAAAACTGGGAGAGCTTCAGGCAAACAAGGAAGAACACAGCCAAGATCATCAGAACCACAAAGAGAAACTATGACAAACACAAACTACAGCAATTGGAAGAAGATTTTCAACAACACAACTCTAGAGATTTTTACAGAACCTTCAAGGAAGAACTCAGAGGATATCAGCCAACCAGCCTTAGTTTCAAGAAAAAGGACGGTACACTGACGACCAACAACAAAGAAGGATGCGAAACCCTTGCAGACTATTTTGAAGAGCTACTCGACTGTGACCCCCCACAAGGGACTCTAAATTTCACCAGCAACAACAATCCCAACCCCCCATCAAAACCACCAACGGAAAAAGAAATAGACACCATCATTCAATCTTTAAAAAACGATAAAGCACCTGGGGAAGATGGAACAATATCAGAAATGCTAAAGGTCGGAGGGGGATGGGTAAGCAAACGAATACAACAATTATGTGTGGACATCTGGGAAAAGGAAGAAATACCGGGAGAATGGAGGAATGCACTCATCCACCCGCTGCATAAAAAGAGTGACAAAACAAATTGCAACAACTACAGAGGAATATCTCTGCTACCAGTAGCCTACAAAGTACTCTCAAAAGCCCTGCAGGAGAGAATCAACAAACAGACCGAGCACCTAATAGGCGAATATCAAGGAGGTTTCAGAAAGGGAAGATCATGTACAGAACAGATATTCAACCTAAAAAACATCCTGAGAGTCAGAGCCATCTCAAACCAGAACACCGTGGTAACCTTTGTCGATTTCAAGAAGGCATATGACTCTATAGACAGAGTAACCCTCTTCAAGATTCTAGAAGAATTAGGTGTTGATCAGAAAACCCGGGCAATCACCAAACAAACATTAACAGGGACAAAATCCAAAGTGAAATTTATGGGAGAGCTGTCGCGAAGTTTTGAAGTGAAAACTGGGGTAAGACAAGGTGATGGACTGTCACCCACTCTATTCAATCTAGTATTGGAGAAAGTAATAAGGGAGTGGAAAATTCAACTGGAAGAACAGAAACTGCAACCAATCAAATTAGGAACAGGAAGAAGGAAAGTCAACATTGACTGCCTAGCCTTTGCAGATGACATAGCCATACTGACCAGAAACACATGTGACGCCAGAATAGCCATCGAAAGACTACAGGAAACTGCAGAAAAAGCAGGATTGCGGATCTCTTATGAGAAGACAGAGTATATGGAATGGAAACACAAAGGAGAGAAACACCTAGAAACCAAATATGGAAAAATTAACAGAGTAAATCACTTCAAGTACCTGGTGGAATGGATGCAACCAAATGGACTAGAAAAAGTGGCACTACAAACCAGAGTGGACAAAATGAACAGGGCGTATGGGATCACCAAAAACAGATACAACAAGTGTATCTCCAACAGAGCGAAAATCTTGCATTACAACACAGTGATCAAACCAGAGGGACTGTATGCCGCAGAATGCCTTGCAGCAAGTAGCAAGAAGGGAATGGAGGAAATAGAAAAACGGGAAAGAAGAATTCTAAGGAAGATACTTGGGCCAAGAAAGGATGAGGAAGGACAGTGGAGACTACGCAGTAACAGAGATTTATATAGGGAAACAGAAGCCTTTAGCACAACCTTCAGGAAGCGACGAGCAAAATTTTACGCACACCTTTACAGAATGGACCCATCTAGACTCACACACCAAATCTTCACCTTCATCACACAGCGGAAAACAACGACCCCATGGGTCAAAGAAGTACAGAAAGACTTGCAAGAAATGAACATCGATGAGAATACTATTCTGGACAGGAAGGCTTTCAAGGAAACAGTTGACAAATGGGAACCATCACATCAGGTCCAACGAACGGGCACAGAATGGACAAGTGAACGCAAGCAGTTATTCAGCCAGAAAATGAGGGAATCCTGGGAACGAAGAAGACTAAACATCTGTCAAGGTTCAACGCGGTCCACAGTGGCCAAAACGTAAAAAAAAAAAAAAATAGTAACAGGGAAAAATGAATGAACACACAAGTTGAATATGACAATCAACTGATTAAGTTGGAAAGACTGTATGAGATTTAAGAATTGACTATTCCTTATCTGCCATAATAGGAGTAGGAAGTTTTAAATTTTGATGTGAAAAATATTTAAAAAAAATTTAATTTACTGAAGATGTGTACAAGATACACGAAAGTTCTGTAAACATTGGTAAGTGTTTCCTGTTACCGTATTCTGGTGGTTAGAAATATGTATTTCAATTTTAAGTAATATGGCTGTTGGTAATCCTACATAGGATGTTTCATAAAATAATAACGAATTAATTCATATATTATATATTCGATGGATACATGTACAAAAATAGTTAATAATAATAATACATTGGCTGGCCGTTTTGGCACAGTTGGTTACATGCTCGCCTCTCATCATGCAGTCTTGGGTTCGAATCCTACTCAGGCATGGCATATTTTCATACATTACAAAAAGTCATTTGATCCCTCACAGTTACAACCCAACGTCATTGCTAATGACCACTGTAGTTATGCATCGTTAAATTAACAGAAAAAAAATACTACAGTTTAAGTGGGTTTATAGAGATTAATAATGATGGTCGCCTTTTTTTCTCAGTTGAGGTGATAACCACCCTAGTTTATAACCCTTTAAAGATTCTTAACCTGAGATTATTTTTTAATCTGAGAAAATATAAGATTAAATATCTAGATATTTTAACAGGTTTTAATGGAACTCAAGTGACGTGAGATTGATTCCCATTTACTACTAAAATACTCGTACTTTAATGTAGAAGCCTACCTTATATAATGGGCTTTCAATTTAAATATGTAAAAGTTGTTATCAAATAGATTAAGTAGAGTGTGATGACAAAAATAGTATTATTATTATTAAATATAGACTAAATCAAAAGCTTGTTAGTGTGAAACGAAGCAGACAATACTACATCACAACAAAAAACTTACCTTAAAATCGGTGATGATAATAAACAATAATAGACAATGAACTTAAAATTACCCCAAACATGGAGGTAAATTTTCCATTAGGAATATCAGGAAACGGCCATTCCCCTTGAAGGTAGTGCCTGGCAGAAATCCTAAGAAGGTGAATGGTTTGGTGGAGGTTTAATCGTGATTCCGACATTGTAATAAATCCTTTACCTCACAAAAAAAGATAGTATGTTATCTTGGTTACAAGGCCTGGAGAAAATATCTTATAAAATCTGTTTACTTGCTGCTTAACGGAAGAAGCTGAATTTAAAATTAATACAAGGTATTCCCCTCTCAACGAGCATTTAATGTACCTAGTTTATCAAATTAGTGGTTGAAAGATTTCAAATTGGTACCACAGCAAGATGGGTCTTAATGTTACCTACTGCACTTATTTTAACGTTCTTCCTTACAGATTGTGATAAAATTTAATTGTTTAAAAAAAAAACTAAAGCCTAGTACCCTGCAGTTCCAACATAATAGTGTTATGGGCTCTTCATTTTTAGTTTATTAAAAGTTATATCAATATCTTGGTCATTGACAACTACTGAGTCAAGGAACTATAGGTTTTAACATGGAATTATTTTTCAGACCCTGTGGGCTGGTCTCTTTTAACTGCATTGTATTTGTTTTTACTACCAACAATTTTTGCTTCCACAAAAATTCATATAAATAGTAGTTCTAATAGTTACATGCATAATTAATTAAAACAAGTTTAAGTTGTATGATCAATGTAATTAATTAAACTTCATTAAATACCACCTCCTTTGGCAAGCTTATTTTAACTGTGATTAATATTACTTTGGTTGAATGTTGTAATTTGACTGGCAAAAGATCAAATAAAAAAACCATTTAGTGGTAATAGAATTTTTAATCTCTATTAAAAATTTGTCTTGCTGCACTATACACCTGAATATATAGTTTATTACATCATTTTTTGTAAATATTTAAATCATAATAAGATTTGTAACTATTAAAACAAGTAATTTCATTTTTTTGTATTACTAAACACACAATTTGGACAAAGTTTACTAAAGAAGGTGGCATTCGTAAAACCCTGTTTTGCTGATTGTCAAACACGTCTTATTACTAATTTTATGTAATACAGAGATATCATATAAATTAGCGTGTATTATAGTAATTTAAATGATTATCAATTTAATAATAATATTTGCCCTTTTCAAGAGAATGTTCTATTATCTATGGAAACATTTTTTTTTAGAATTCGAACCAACTATGGTAACGTATGATTTAATAAATTTTTGTGTAATTGATTTTGTCTTGAAATACTGTGAAGTCAGTGATTTCATTTGTATTGTGCAGGCGGCTTTTCTTATTTTCAACACTTACTACACTTTACTGGTTCACAGGCGGCTGTGTTAATTAAGATCATTTTATATCTTACTTCAATTAAAAGCTGTGAATGAATTCTGTATGTGAATAGTGAATGATCACAGTTATTGGTTGAAACTGTTATTAAATGGAGATTCAAAATTCAATTGTGTTTGAACAAAGTGTGTGCTTATAATTTGTTTGTCTAGACAAAAGTTTTAGTTCAGTTTTTAGTAGGATTATAACAGTAAATTTTTTATTTTTTTTTGCATAAGAATCAGTATCAGAAAAACTTAATTCATCCTAGCACTGAAAATATTTTGCTGTGATCACTAGTTGTATTGTTATTTGCCGAGTTAATCTTCATAATTTTGTTTTTCCTGTGATCATTATTTCAACTTTTTGAATCTGAGGATTCTCAATCATAATGTCTTATTTCCCTATGTAAAAATCTTTTGCATATTAAGTAATTAATAAAAATTGTGAACAATAAAATATGTACAAATATTGGACTTAACTAATAATCAAACCCTAGCACATAGTCAGTTTTGCTAACCACTGCACTAACAAACCTACCTACCATTTATCTATTGCATAATGAACTACTTATACTAAATCTTAAATGAGTTAACATAAACATCAGTTGTTGATAATGTTAAAATTCTTGACATTTTAGTGCGGTACCTATAGGATCCATTTAGTGAAAGAAAAATGTTGACTGCATGTTAAAACAAAAAAGCAATGTAACATTGAGGTACTAAATTTCTTTCCCTAAATATTTTCTCTACGATCTTGATATTTCGGATGAATTTGTGTACTACAGTCATGGATATTATAGGCCTACTAAACGTTCCTTCGTCAAGTTGGAGGAATACATTTTTAAATTTAGAAAACACGAATGGAAACTAATTAGTACATATTATATTATTTAAGCAGCCTTTATAATGCGATTCGCAATTTTTATAATGCCTAAATTAATGACATGACTGGTACAATATTTTTGAGTGCTGCCCACTAAAAAATACAACACAGCTGCTCCTGTAAATTCCGCGATTTTACTCATTTAATTCTCTAAAGTGAATAAAATAATATAAAATTGGTGAGGACAATAACGTCGCTTAACAAACCAGATGCTGGTGGACACCAGATGCTAGAATAAAACATCTGGTGTCCACATAACGTTTTTTTATTCACGAGAGTGAACTATCGAATAACTCACAATCGCAGTGGTCAGTTATAAAAATCATTCAGTTCAATACGAATCGTTAGCGAGTGAAGAAGGAAACTAACCAAAAAAATCAAAACCACAATATAACCTCAAAGATAAAGTTTCCTTCATTTATTTATTTATTAAGTTCTGAACGAACAACATTTTTAGAGGTTTCAGCTTTGGTGTTGAATGGCTGGTTTTATAGGCGTTCATGTGGGTAAGTTATGTACACATTTTTATGAAGTTACGGTTTAAAAAAAAACAGGATAATCACGAAATTCGCTGTTGGGAATGGTTGAAACCGTTGAAGCTATTTATAAAGGATTCTAGAACAAGCTAAAGCTCACAAAAATATTTTATAAAATTGGTTTGTTTACACACAGCTACTGAGTTTATCGTTACCTGTTTGTTAACTTAAAAACAGTTAAGATAAATGGTACATGTTTATATTTCTATAATACAGCTTGTCAAATTTATAATAATTATGAACTTTGTAATATCTGTGCAATGTAAAAGGAAATCAAATATCAAGGTTTAATTACTAGTTTTTTGGTTTTTGGTTATACCTTTAATATTATATTAAATATTAGGTTAGTTTATTTTCAACCTATTCTGCCCATTCTTGTTAAATTAATTAGGACAAATGAGGAAATATTAAGTGGTAATTTTTGGAAAAATTAACTTTTAAATTTTTTTGGAATAGGGCTTACCTTCTTAATATTTTGAGATTACAATTAATTTTCTGAAAAAGAAGAGCCTAGTTTCGTTGTGTTAACCAAATTGAGCTTCACAGATAATTCTGATCTAGAATAAATAATGTCACT
Source organism: Catonia carolina (assembly GCA_035578175.1). Taxonomy (NCBI): domain Eukaryota; kingdom Metazoa; phylum Arthropoda; class Insecta; order Hemiptera; family Achilidae; genus Catonia; species Catonia carolina. The sequence goes on from JAQMRL010000010.1 coordinate 33,704,003, forward strand.
TATGTACTGATAGAATGTCTACAAATTTCAACTAAAATATGATGTTTTTATTTGTATTATTATAGGTGCCGGTCATCATTCTTCTAACTTACAGACTAAGTATGAACAGCTGTGTAAAAGAGCATGTAGAAAGGTAATTTTATCTGATATTTCTGTTTTTGTACTCACATTATTCTGTATTTATCATTAATAATGTAAACTTTCTATCCAGTTTATTCATATTCCATGATATGAGTTGGGAAGTACAAAGAAGTATATCAAATTGTATTGATTGGTCTGAATAGAACAATAACCAAATAGTTAATGTTTATTAACAAAATATAGAATTGTATTAATAGAGATTGTATAGGAATTGTATCAATCATTTTTTTATGCCCGACTATTCTGTACATTACTGATAATGCAGACAATCAAGGGTGAAAGATGAAAATATGCCGTACCTGGCTAGGAATTTAATCCTGGACTCCTGGCATAGAAGCCAGTTGTGTTGACCAATATACTGACAATTTTTAATTTTCATGGCCAAGGATAAAGATTGAATTACATTACAGGTGTTTTGGCAGGGAAGTTTGAGGGAAAAAGAAACAAATTTATGAATTAGACATTTTAAATGAATAGGATTAGTGAAGATGGCTTTCTTCAAAATGAAGCATTTGTTATGAAATAAAGAACTAAATTTAGTAGTCTGAATGAGATTCTTGAGATGGTTCATATTTTCTGTTCTTTTGTATGTATTGGAGCCGTGGACTTTTATGAAACAAGAAGTAAATGAGATTCAAGTATTCAAATTATTGATGTATTGACTTGAGTTTAGGATATTATGGATGAAGAAATGGTGTTTAGGGCAGCAGTATCGTATCAAAAGTGAGAATTGCTTTCATGATCACCAACCTCCAATAGAAGTCATTCAAAGAAGAAAGTTTTGAAATTTTTATTGTATGAGGGTGAATCAAATATAAACAGTAATTTTGCTATTAGCGTAGGGAATAGTTCTGAGCTAGACTATAGAGTGCACGATGAAAAGGCATTTTATGTAGACTGGGGGGGGGGGGGAATTGACTTAGTTGCTACGCTCTGTTCTGCCTTCAGTACAACAATGAGCGAGCAGAAAATGTATCCATCTGTTGCACAACGCATCGTTATAAAGTTTCTAATAAAGGTGTCAAACCATCGGAGATTTTAACAAGTTTAAAGGCACAGTTTGGTAACACTAGTCTCAAAGTTATCTAATTTAGCTAATTAAACTTGATCACCGGTTTACTATTGAAGAAATTGTGTTAAAATGGGTATTAGCTATGAGAGTACACAATCCATTATCACTGATAATCTTGGCTTCTGAAAATTTCAGAAATCAAGTTCGATTAGCTCTTGAATTGCATTGATGTTTTCTGCCATTAAACTTGTCAATCATGACTGTTGTTTTCAACAGATTTATGTCCACCCTTAAATTCTCAAGCCAACAAATATACTCGATTTTGTGGGAGTGTCGTGTTTCCAAACGTGTTAAACTCTTTGATGGTTTGACAACTTCATTTGTTAGAAACTTTATAATGATGCGTTGTGCAACAGACGGATGCATTTCCTACTCACTCATGGTTGTACTGAAGGCAGAACAGAGTGTAGCGACTAACTAGGCTGATTTCCCTAGTCTACATAACATGCGTTTTCGTCGTGCACTCCTATTGCCTAGTTCGGAGCTACTCACTATGTTCAATAGCAAAGTTATCATTTATATTTGATTCACACTCGTTTTAAATTTTAAGAAGAGGGACATGGTGGCATTCTCCAGTTGTGGCAACTGGGGCAGCTTGTCCTAATTTTCTTCCCTTTGGATGGCCTTACTTTGTATTGTTTTTTTTTTTTGATTTTGAGGCCACATTGGACTACTAAGCCAATCAATTTCTAGTGTTCTTCGGATAACATATTGGTCTAGCCTTTCGGTTTTGCCTGTATTTATTGAGACGGTCCGATCTTTGTTTCCGTATCTCATCTGTAACCTTCACCGTGCGTCTTTCTGCTTTTCCCCAATAAAATCTGTGTGTTTAGAGAGTACTGTTTATTTTTTACATGTCAAACACGTCTTCAATTGCCAGTCCAATTTCATTGAGATTCCTCTTAATCTCTTCGATTTATCTTCCCGTAATCTTCCTGTTCAAGTACCTGAGGATCAGTAGTTTCAATATTTTGTCATTCGCCGTTCTCAAAATGTGGAAAAAGTAGGAAATCCTCCTTTTCTTCATCACGCTAATAATGGGATCAATTTCCTTACAGTTTCATTTGAAGGAATTCGCCATACCTCATATTTTTTGATAATTCTTGTTAAGACAGGTTCTTATAATTCTGCGTTCTGTTTTAAGAAGTTGGTCAGTTTTAGCTTCATTCTTAATTTGGAAAATAGTTTCCTGGCGTAAAGCGCCTCTGGGAAAACAGTATTGTTGTTTATAGTATTAAAAGTATCATTAACAAATTTTATTATCTTATGTTTTTTAAGGCTGTTGAGGTGTTACTTAATGGTGGAACAGCTCTTGATGCGGTGACCTCAGCTACTCAGATATTAGAAGACTCTTTATTAACAAATGCCGGGTACGGGTCCAATTTAACATGGGATGGAAATGTAGAATGTGACGCGAGTGTTATGGATGGGTTTCACCTTCAATCAGGTGCTGTTGGAGCTGTTTCAGGGGTTAAGAATCCTGTTGCAGTTGCACGTCTTATTTGTGATAAACAACGAGAACCGCTGTCGTTAGGTCGAGTACAACCATGGTCAGTTGAATTCTATTAAAAATGATTATATTATAATTAATGTATAGCTGTTGTAATTTTTAGATATGTTGAAAACATAGTGAAGGTTTTAATACTACTCTAAACAATGGGCCTAGCTATTTTTTGAAAACTGTCCAATTTTTACTACACTTAATTTTTTATTGTATTGCGTAATTAATGAGATATGGTAAATGTTGTTTAGGTCAGCAGCCGAAAAGCTGGTTTGAACCTCTAGAGGTTTTATTAAGTAGAAACGAGGAGTGAGGTGGTTTACCATTGCCTTCCTCACTGAGTTGAAAGAGTTTGCTTATCAGCATGCCAGGCCCTCCAAAAAGCACCCACTTTCCACCCTGCAAATGACATCTTCACTTCATTCACCACAGAGTCTGGGTGTATAGTGTAATTCATTACTACCAGAGGAGATAACTCTGACTAGTGTCTTTTACACCTCTACCTCTTCTGCTCTTAAATAGTTCAGTCATATAATTGGCTAACTATGTAATAAGAAACAGAACTATTTTTTGTAGCCCTGGAACCAGCAGATCAAATCAAATCAAAGGAACCTATAGCAAAAGGAAACACTACCCAGCTGTCAACAAAAAAATAACAGCTATAGAAAGACAAAAGAATTATTACAATTTGTTTGATGCTTCGGAAATGTATTCAGTTCTCAATGTGTTAAGTTGCTGTATTGAATTGAGCAAAGTAATGTACCATTATTGCATTTTTCATGCAGTAGATGAATACAGTACTACTGAATGGGTTACGTAGTTACCTTGAGTGGTTTTGGAGATACTACAGCATGTGAGTTGTACATTTACTTTTATAATTTTAAATTATTTATTAATTTTTTTTATAAGATATTCATTGTTGCTTGTGTAAGTTTGTTAGTAGGTAACGGTGCAAGAGATTGGGCAGCCAAAAATGGTTCAACTGTTGTTGAACCTTCATCGCTTGTATCAGGTAATAATTTTTCTCCATTCTGTTGGACTAAAAATAAATTTATTTTTCTCTAAGTAACTTAAATTTTATGAGTGCTCTGGTTCTATCTAAACCTGTATTTCAGATTTTTTAAATTATTTCGTGCTTTAATTTGTGTTTAATGATTAAGTGACATTTCAGCTCAATGAAATTAGTTAAAAAAACGAAACATATAAAACATATTTTTTGTTCTGTGAATTGTGGTAATTTTTACTCTCTCTTCCCCTGTATGCATATAAATAGGGATGGAAGAGTATTGTTTTTATGTCAATTTTTTGAAATTAAGTTTGCACCAGAAATACATGTTTTCGGGCCCCCTGAAACCAAAACCATGTTTTTAGCGATAGATCTGTTTGTGAACGGAATAGCGTGTGAAGTTGATATGTGAAACAAAATAAATCTTAAGTTAGGTATCACTAGGGGACCTAACAAGAACATTTTCATCAAAATTGGTCAACTGGAAGTAGCAGTTTATTTGTCCAATTTTTCACTTTTGCGATTTCCTCAAAATTGGCTCTTCCAAATTTTTTTAAATCACCTCATTTACTACATTGTTTATGCTCTGCAATATTGAGTAAGCGCCATGTTGGCTGAAGTTCTTAGGGGTCTGAGCTCTCATGGTATAAAATTTTTTTTTTTTAAGTTTGCGGTTTAATATGGATTCCTGGGCAAAGGTGTATACCATCAAAGTTATAGAACATTATAAAACCCATAACTTTTATTCAAACATTTCTTTTCTACAACGCTTAGTTTCGCATCAACTAGCGATTTTTCTGTATTTTGCTCATCAATATAAAAAAAATGAGATTTTCTAATATTGCGGCTTTAGTATCCATTTTACGACAAAAGTTTATGTTATCAAAGTTATTGGAAATAGAAAAACCTGCAACTTATATTTCAAGCATTTTCTTCCAGAGACCTTAGTTTAGCATCAATTTATGATTTTCTGTATTTTTAAGTCATATAGAGGTTGATTTTCATTTTGGGTCATCCACTTATAATTAAAATTAGGTTATGTTTTTTATTTTACATAGTTTACTATTAATTAAACAAAGGTTACATGTTTTATTATTTACATTGGCAAGAGAAAGCTGTGCGAGTGTTTCACACCAGATTTTTTAATATGCAGTCATCTACTAGAAAAAAAACATGGAGACAATAGATGAAAATAAGACCGAGATGAAAAATAAATACCAGACTTGACCAGGAATCAAATCCTGGGACCCCTGGTATAGAAGCCAGTTGTACTGATCACTACACCAACTTTCAAATTGTTGTGGCTTTTATGTATATTATATATAGTATAGTATTGTATAGTATATTATATTATGTATATTATATTTGGATGTAATGATTTTTTAGTTCGTATACCTTAAGTAATTTCTTTTGTATCATTATAAAACTGTAGATGTGCGTATAACTATGTTATAAAATTGTGCGCATAAAATATTTTTATGTTAAATAATTAGGTAGCCAGTGTAAAAGTAATTCAGTTTTTCAAACTACGTACCTTCAATCTTAGTTAATTTTCTTATTCTTGTAGAATTACAGATTATTTTTCTTCAGTGAAATATAATTAAAATTGTAATGTAAAATTAAATTTGTAATTTAAAAATGTAATTGTATGTAATATTTACTTAATTTGCAATTGAACTAATTTTGTTCTTTTTCTTCTTCATTACAGATCGTGCTTTGAAACTACATAATTATTACAAGAAACGACTTGAGAAATATGAGTCACATGTGAACAATGTTTGTAACTTTTTTTAAAATTGTGTGTTAGTTTTAATACTATAGATTATCTAATTTAAATGTTGCAAATCTCAAATTTTGTTTGAGACTTAGCAGTGCGAGTTCTGCATGATTGTTGGAAACCGTAACTAATTCGTGAATAATTGCTTACTTTATCCTTGTTTTCAGTTATAACACTTCTATTAATTATAATTCAGGTTCTCATTGTAATAAAGTGAATTTAAATTTTAGATTGTATTCTTATTAACAGTTATATAAAATTTAATTCAGCAGATACATTTATGTTATTAATATGTATCTTATTTACTTTCTCTTGCCTATATGAATATATGAAAGGAAAGTATTGTTTTCATGTCGATTTTTTGAAATCGAGTTTTCACCAGATATACACGTTTTCAGGCCCCTGAACCCAAAAAACATGTTTCTGGCGATTGGTATGTGTGTGAACAGAATATCTCATGAATGAAACATCGTACGAAGTTGAAACTTGAAACTTAAGTTAGATATTACTAGAGGACCCGACACAAACATTTTTATCAAAATTGGTCAACCAAAAATAATAGTTTATTCGTGTCATTTTTCCTTTTTTGCAATTTCCTCAAAAACGGCTCCTACGATTTTTTAAAAAATCGCTTTATTAACTACATTTTTCATGCTCTACAAGATAGGGTAGGCGCCATGTCTGCTGCAATTCTTGGGGAGGCTGTTTTCTCGTTGAAAATTTTTTTTTTTGTTTACTATTGTGGCCTTAATATCCATTTTAGGGCAAAAGAGTACATAATGAAAATTTTAGATAATTTAAAAATCTACTACTTTTATTTTAAACATTTCTTTGTATAGTGCTTAGTTTAGCTGTAATTAGTGATTTTCTGTTTTTTTTACATGAAAATCTGTAAAAAAATTAAATTTTTGTTTTTGTCCAAAAACATTGCAGCTCTAAAGAGCCTATTGTACGAGGGTGGGCTGATAACTACTGCACACATGCTTGTAGAACGCTTACAAAAACAAATAGCAAAATTGGGTAAAAAACAAATTAAAGTAAAACTCCTAACCTTCAAAGTCATATATTTACTTTTCAACGTAGTCACCTTTAAGCATTATACATTTCTCCCAACATAAAACAAGTTACTTCATTCCATCACTGAAAAATTCTTCCGACCTTTCTCAAACCCAGGATGCAATAGCTGCCTTCACCTCATTGTCCGAGCTGTAATGATTACCCTTAAGGTCTCTCTTGAGTACAGAAGAAAATAAAATTTGCAAGGTGCGAGGTTGGGGGAATAAGGAGGGTGTGGAATTGGTTCAAACTTCAGATTTCTCAGAGCCTCTTCAGTTGCACGCAAAGTGAGTGGACGAGCATTGTCATGTTGCAAGATTATTGGCACCAGGTTGCCTCTAACATGACAAACTCCACGTAGGAGGTGTTTTGGAGTCTGTGTGTACTGAGTAGAATTTACTGTTGCTCCTCGTTCCAGGTAATCAGTGACAGAAACATAAGCATAATCAGTCCCATACGCATCTCAAAACGTAGTCAAAAGAAGTTTTTTTGCGGGTGGTTTTGTTCTGAACTTTTTCACATTGGGAGAATGTTGAAGATGGTATTCAGCACTCAGCCTTTTCTCTTCGGGGTCATAATGATGAATCCGTGACATGTCCCGTCACAATATTCAAAAGAAAGTAGTCTCCTTTGTCATGGTAGCGTTTCAAAAGTTGTTCACAGTATTCCAATTGACGCTGTTTATTCTCGTCTGTGAGGTGGCTTGGTACCCATCATTCATAGATTTTACGGTACCCCCAGTTGTGCAATAATGAAGCTGACATGTTTCTTGGATATTGCAATTTGGTTTGTGATACGCTGTTGAGTGATCCGCTGGTCATGTTGAATCAAATCTTTGACGAGTTTGCGATGATTATCATCTGTGGCCGTGATTGAACGTCCGGTGCATGTTCCATCAACAATTGAGGCTTTTCCAGGTTGGCAATCACAGAATTTTATTACACATTGATTTACAGTAGACCTATCAACAGTATTGTCACAATACGACGATGAATCTCACTTGGAGTCACTTTCTCCGCAGTTAAAAATTGGATAACAGCACATTGTATAACTCGCGTTGATATAGCACTAGAACACAGTGCCATACTTCCACTACTCAAAACAAACTGCATAAGCGTATAGAGGAGAAATAGTACTTTCAAATGCCACCTGGCGCGCTTCTAAAGTTCATTTTGTTCACATTCTACAAGCATGTGTGGATTAGTTATCTGCCTACCCTCGTATTATGATTAATCTATTGTGTAGTATGGATGAGGTTGGTCTTTTCAGTGTAATAATACTGTAGCTCTAGAGAGCCTATTGTTTTGTGATTAAATGATTGCGTAGGATGGATGAGGTCTGTCCCGTCAGTCCAATAACACTGCAGCTCTAGAGAGCCTATTGTGTAATGATTCATTATGTAGAATGGATGAGGCCGGTCCTTTCTGTCCAGTAACGCTACAACTCTAGAGATTCTTTTGTATTATGATTGACTGATTGTTTAGGATGGATGAGGCTGGTCCTTTTGGACTAGTAACACCATAGCTTTAGAGAGCCTGTTGTATTAAGATTGATTGTGTAGGATGGATGAGGCCGGTTTTTTCAGTACAATAACACTGCAGCTCTAGAGAGCTTATTGTATTGTTCCATCCTTCCATATTCACTCAGATCATCCCTTACCATTTATAAATTTTTGGAGACTATTTACCAAGAGTCATGGAGGAATTACAAACAATAAAAGGGTTTGTATACTGTACAGAATGCTGGATGTAAATCTTATCTGGGAGTCAGTAAATCATTGATACATGGGGGCATCTATGAGTGGATCTGCATGGTACATTAGAGGTATTGGAACCAAACTACTGGGCTGATGCACAGTAAGAAAATGGTGGGCAAGATATCTCATATTCTAGCTCATTAGGTCGTTGCTTTGAACAGGAAGCTCCTTAGGGTGGCTGTGAACATGTTAACAGGGCACTGTTGCTCTAAAAAACATCTGTTTAGAATGGGGTCAGTGATGACTCTAAGATTGATAGTGATTGTATATGGAGTGGGAGAGAATCTGCCTTTCATATCTGTGAATGTGACGTATTAACCGAACGTAGGTATTCAATCTTCGAGCAAATAAACCTGGAGTGCAATCTTCAACAGAAAGACTTGATAAACTGCCGTGTAAAGCATATCTACTGGTATTCTGCAATCATTCATTTTGTTATGTGTGCTTATTTTTTTATGTGCTGGAATGATATCAACTGTAAGTAACCTGTTTGTTGTTGGTGCTAGTCATAAGTTACAGTGATAAAATTTTCAGTCGACCTAGTATCACACCAGATGTTTGCTGAATGTTAGTTGTTATTTTGTTAACATAGATGGTTTACCTGTCTAATAAGTGTTTGCTATCTGAACTTTCTGAGAAGTAATATGAAATTCCTATTTCAACAGGTGGTGCGTAAGAGGAAACATCGATTAGATACGGTTGGTGCAATCAGTATTGATAGTACTGGACATACAGCTTCTGCATGTTCAAGCGGTGGTGTGATCTTAAAACAATCTGGACGAGTTGGTCAGGTTAGTAATATATTTTTTGCTGATTATTGTAGTTGTCTACCTCACTTTTCCACTCAGTGAGGAAGGCAATTATAAACCATGTTACTCCTCATTTTACTTAGTAAAGCTTCTAGAACACTGATTCCCAAACTTTTTTAGCCCATGGTACACTACAAAAGAAATCACCAGTAGCCATGGCATACCTATTATTTTATGTTATTTAGTTTGCCTGATAAAACACCTTCTCACAGTAACCAATATAAATCATATTAGGAAAACTAAAACTGTAAAATTCTAAACTTAGATTAAATTATTTTTTTTTGTTTTTAATCAAAAATATTTTGACCTAAATACAATATAAAAAATATGGTCTTTTGCTTGTATCTATATTATTACTTTTGTCCTTGAATGTTTAATATGACACATGGGATTTTTGAAAGTATCTCCAGTTTTCGTGGTTTACAACTGATAAGGCCAATCTCATGTCAAGCTCTACTTCCGAACGCTGTGACCTATTCTTCGTTTTTATTTAGTTCATTATCAAAAAACTTGCCTCACAAATGTAGGTTGTGAAAAAGGGCAAGAATGCTTTTGTTTATTCTGGATCTGCTGCACACTTGGCCGGCCTCGCGGCACAGTATACAGTGTTCTAGAGGTTTAAACCATACTTTTGGCTGACGACCTAAACAATTACCTCACTATTAACTATGGAAATTTTTACTAGAAATAGATTTTATAAATAAATCTTTATAAAGCATCTTGCAGCCTTTATTCAATCCTATTGTAAAAATATTTAATTTTTCACTGACGTGATACAGCTGCTATATCACTTACCTTTTTTATTATTTTTACCTTTTTATATTAGCGTACTTTCCACTGACATGTTTTGGTGGATCCACTATCATCAAAGTACCCAAAATTGAAACTAAACTTTTTTCAAATTTATTAAAATGTACAGAAGATGTTTTATATGAATGACTGAAGATACATCTTCCATAAATTGTAATAAATTTGAAAAGTTTAGTTTTAATTTTGTGTTCTTTGATGATGGTGGATCCACTGAAAAATGACAAGTAGAAAGTAGGATTATATAAAAAAGTTTAAAACCAAGTGATATAGCAGCTGTAAAAATTTGTGTTGTTTGTCAGTGAGAAATTAAATATTTTTACAATAGGATTGAATAAATGTGTTGAACTTACCTTCTTTCTCAATGTTGGAGGGTCTGTGGTAGTTACTTCAGTTCTCTATTCAGAATTCCATCACTTGATATTTTTTCATTATTTGGTATTTTCCCTCTCTGTTAGTTTCTTCTACAACCACTTCTTAAATATGTTATTCTTTTCTCTTCTGGACAACTTTTATGCAGCATACCATAAGAAATAAGGGCTGTTTGGTCGTAAAAAATATTTGTTAAGAAAATTTTTTATTGACAGTTATAGTTTTGTACAAGGCTACTTCCCTTTTCTACGTAGTTGCCATTCACTTCAACGCACTTTTCGTAATGCTGCACCAGCTTCTTTAACCCCTATGCATAGAAGTATACCACCTGGGAATTGATCCAGTTGACAAAGGCAGTCTTGAGTTTTCCCACTTTGTTACAGGGAATGAAAAATTGGTATCCTACAACAATGCAGAAATAAAACAACGGTTAATACAATGGTGCCATTTAACTTCACCAAAACAAAAAAATCAATTTTAATCAAGTTGGAAAATTATGGTTACCGTTTTCTGGAGAGAAAAGTGTGATATTTTGGTCGATTTCATGGAATATGGGATGATTACAACTGACATATACTGCCAAATGCTCACCAAACTGAGATGTGCAATCCAAAATCAATGACATTGAAACTCATTCAGAGTAGTCCTTTTGGTTGGGAACTTATTGATAACCTGCCTTGCAGCCCTATTGGTTATTTCCTCTTCTTGTATTGGAAACAGTGGTTTGGTGGACAATGATTTGAAGACGATGAGGAACTGAAGACACTGACATTGTCAAGTGTGGAATGCAAGATATCTCGTCAATGCCCTTGGAAGGGTTTAGTAATAATACTATGCAAATATATAACATTTTATATTATTTGGAATGAATTTGTATCTTTTATACAATGTTCTTAAATAGAATTTTTTTAAGAACCACCAGTTTGCTTTAAAGCAGTGACCAGCCATTCTGTTTAAAATTGTGTAATTAATTTCCAGAATTGTGTTAGAGACCAGAAGCTCATAAATTATTACTAGTTATTAAATCAATCTTCTTCTGTTTGTTCTTGGCTTACCTTAAACAAAAAGTATTTTCAAAATAAATTTAATGGTCACTCATGTTACAGTAAAGAACTTAAAAGAAAAAAATTATATTTCTTTCCGTATTATGTTTAGGCGGCTATACATGGTAGTGGCTGTTGGGCTGAAGATGGGAGAGTTGATGACAATGTGCCTAGTGTAGCAGTGACAACGTCTGGATGTGGTGAAGACTTAATTAAGACTTCACTTGCTAAAGAAGTTTCTCGTTCTTTGCAGATGACTAACTGTCCAACAGTTTCTATACATCAGACCATTAATAATGAGTTCCTTAGTAAGTACCATACTGCATATTTTCTTAACATTGAGTTTTTGTCAATAGTAGTTAGAATTTTTTAAATGCATTAAATAATTTCTCACCGGATGGCGACATTAAGTGGCAAACTTTAACTGTTTGGTGGCCCTGAAGAAGGTCGTTTATGTGTGTGTCCGCTGGGGCAGACAGAGGTGGTTGATGACCCTGAAAAGGGCCAGTGTAAACCTTAACGAGTTGGTCCTGAGAAGGACCGTTGTGCCAGTCTAGACAGTGTAGAAGGAGACCGGTGTAGGCAGTGCGTGGCTGTGGCGAGAGCCGTGGCTCAGGTTGATGGCCCTGTAAAGGTCTGGTTAAAACCTTGTTAAATTGGTCCTGAGAAGGACCGTTGTGCTGGTCTCGAAGGAGACTGACGTAGGCAGCGCGTGGCTGCGGCTGCGAGAGCTGCGGTGACGGCTGTTGCGTTGCTGGCTGCTGCAAGTTCCAGAGCATCTTCGTTCTTTATATCGTGGATGTAGTCAGTCGATCTTCGTCGGAGATGTAGAACGTAATGACGAGCGGCTCGGTGCAGTGCGCTTATATAGCTACTGAGAATGTGGTAGGGGGCGGTTACTGCTCTTGGCCTTGGTGACAAAGGCCTCTGTCGGTATGCAGCCGAAGGCTTTGTCGGTACGCTGCCAAAGGGTCTGCTGCGCCAACAAGGGCCGGGAAAAGTTTTGAAGGCTGGTAACACAGTAAATGATTAATTAGAAGGAATGGGGGTGACTAATTGTATAAGTAATTGATTTCTGGAGGCGGAGGTGTGTCGCGGTTCGATTGAATTCCGAATTCTGAAATTAGTAGAAGAATCACCGTTCAAGTAAATATCATGGATACCATATCCCAGAAGCAGTAAGAATAGTTTGGCCATTTGCAGAGGATGGAGGATGGTAGGTGCCCAAAGAGGGTATGGGAGTGGATGCTAGCTGGTAGAAGAAGGAGGAGTAGGCTAGAAGTGACATGGTTGGATGGGGTGTAGGAGGCAATGTCTTTGGGGTGGCTCTCGGATGGGGACTGGCGAGACGGAGAGAGGTGGTGCTCAAGAAGCGAGATACGGCTGAGGCTGTAAATACTCTCATGAATATGTATGTAAATAATTGTTAAAATAAATTAATAGTTTGTAAAAATCTTAAGTGCCATTAAATTTATTGATTGCATTTCGAGTTAAATTTATACCTCAATTAATTTAATTTGAGGTTAATTTGGGGTTTGAATTTATGTGATAGATATCACATATTCACAAACATATTAAACTAAAAAATCTGGTGTGAAACACTCACACAACTTTCTCTTGCCAATGCAAATAATTAATAATAAACCTAACATTATTAATAAAACATTAGAAATAAACAAAAAACTAACCTCAAAAACATAACCTTATTTTAATCATGAGTGGAAGACGCAAAATGAAAATCGAACTCAATTTGGCTTAAAAAAAACGGAAAATCACACTTTCACGCTAAACTAGGCTCTGTAGAGAAAAATTCTCTAAACAAAAGTTGTAGATCTTTTAATTTTCTATAACTTTTATATATACACTTTTGTCGTAAAATGCATACTAAGACCGAAATGTTAAAAAAATCGATTTTTCTCACGTTTTCGTGAGAAAAAAAACAGAAAATCGCAAATTACCGCTAAACTAAGCGTTATACAAAAAAATGTTTGAAACAGAAGTTGTAGGTTTTTAAATTCTCTACAACTTTTATTATATAAGTTTTTGCGCTAAAATTTATATTAAAGCCGTAATCTTAAAAAAACAACGTTTTTACGTGAAAACAGCCTCACCGAGAATTTCAGCAGACATGGCGCCTACCCTATCTTGTAGAGAATCAAAAATTGAGTAAAATAGGCGATTTTAAAAAAAATCGTAAGACCAGTTTTTGAGAAAATCGCAAAAAACTGAAAAATTATACGAATAAACTAAGTTACTACTACTTCCGGTTGACCGATTTTGATGAAAATGTTCGTGTCGCGTCCGGTAGTGGTATGTAACTTAAGTTTCAAGTTTCAAGTTCGTACGATGTTCCGTTCTTGAGATATTCTGTTCACACACAGACACACACACAGACACACACACACACAGACACACACACACACACACAGACACACACACAGACCAATCGCTAAAAACATGTTTTTTGGGTTCAGGGGGTCTGAAAACGTATAGATCCGGTGAAAACTCGATTTCGAAAAATTGACATGAAAACAATACTTTCCTTCCTATATATTCATATAGGCAAGAGAAAGTAAAAAATGGCTCTTACAATTTTTTTAAAAATCGCCTCATTTACTATTTTTATGTTCTACAAGAGAAGGTAAGTGCCATATTTGCTTAAATTCTTGGGAGGCCTGTGCTTTAGTTGGAAAAAATGGTTTTTTTTGTTTTTTTAAGAATGCGGCCTTAATATGCATTCTAGGGGAAAGTATAATTAAAAGTTGTAGAACATTTAAAAACCTACAATTTTCATTTCAATCATTTTTTGTACAACGTTCAGTTTAGCTTCAATTGGTGATTTTCTTTATTTTTCATCAAAATCAGTAAAAAATGAGATTTTTTAATATTGCGGCTTTAGTATGTTTTACGTCAAATGTGTATATAATTAAAGTTATAGGAAATAAAAAATCTACAACTTTTTTTTCAAGATTTTTTTCTACAGAGCCCTAGTTTAGCGTCAATTAGTGATTTCCCTTAAAGTTGAACTGAGGTTGATTTTCATTTTGCGTCATTCATTTAGTTATGTTTTTGATTTTATATTGTTTACTAAAATTAAACATAGGTTATTTCTTTTATTATTTACATAGGCTGGAGAAAGTCATGTGAATGCATCTCACCAGATTTTGTAATTTCTTTTCAAGGAGTTAGATATAATAAAAGGTAAAAAAAGTTGCAGACTAGTGAATTTATGGACATATTTTGATATTGAACAGTTTCTAATATTTTGTGTTACAGAATCACCTTATTTAAAGACTGTTAAAGATAAACTTTGTGGAATTATATGTTTACAAAAGTTCTGTGATAAAGATGGTATTGAATTTCTGTGGGCCCACACGACTGAGTCTATGTGTGTTGGGTATATGAGTACAGAACATTCCAAGCCTACTGTAAGTATTACAAATAGTTTAGTTATATTGTTATATGGGTGTTTGTGTTGTTGTTTAGGTCATCAGCTGAAAGGGTGGTTTGAACCTCTAGAGGTTTTTACTAAGTAAAACGAGGAGTGAGGTGGTTTATGTTTGCCTTCCTCACTGAGTGGCAAATTATGCTTATCAGCATTACAGGCCCTCTTAAAAGCATCTACTTTCCACCCTGCAAATGTCGCATTCACTTCATTCACTACAGGGTTGGCTGTAGAAAGAAATTCATAACTTTCAGAGGAGATATCTCTGACCAGCAGTGTCTTTTACACCTCTACCTCTTCTGCTTAAAATGCTTTAGTAATTGGTTGGCCATGTGATAAGAAACCGAACTATTTTTGTAGCCCCAGAAGTAGCAGATCAAGTGCAATTTAACACTCCACCTGCCTGTTATTGGCCAAGTGTTTGTGTTATTACAAGGAATTTCACAAAAACAATGAAAGAAAAAAGTTGGTACAATCCTTTTTATCATTTTAAAAATATTTGGCTTTAAGTTTTATATGTTTTTACATCAGTCCAAACCAATTTTTAAAATTTTAATAAATTCCTGTACCCTATAGTTTCTCATTATTTCTTATGTCATCAATGCCCTTTTACAACTGAGACATCGTGGAAACCATTGCTGTAGCTACACACTTCCCTTAGATTGTGGCATGACTAATTATTAATACGAGGGTAGGCTGATAAGTAATGCACACATGCTTGTAGAAGACGAACAAAAAGAAATAGCAAGATGGGGTAAATAACAAATTAAAGTACAAATCTTAACCTACCAAATTATCTATTTATTTTTCAATATAGTCACCGTTAAGCATTACACATTTCTCCCAACGTTTAACAAGTTTTTTCATTCCGTCACTGAAAAATTCTTCCGACTTTCCTCGAACCCAGGACGCAATAGCTGCCTTCACCTCATTGTCCGAGCTGTAATGATTACCCTTAAGGTCTCTCTTCAGTAGAGGAAAAAAATAAAAATCGCAAGGCGCAAGGTCGGGAGAATACGGAGGGTGTAAAATTGGTTGAAACTTCAGGTTTCTCAGAGCCTCTCCAGTTGCACGCGAAGTGTGTGGACGAGCATTGTCGTGTTGCAAAATTATTGGCGCCAGGTTGCCTCTAACACGACAAACTCGACGTCGGAGGTGTTTCAGAGTCTGTATATACTGAGCAGAATTTACCGTTGCCCCTCGTTCCAGATAATCAGTCACATAAACTCGGCGAGCATCCCAAAACACAGTCAAAAGAATTTTTTTTGCGGACGGTTGTGTTTTGAACTTTTTCACAACAGGAGAATGTGGATGACGATATTCAGCGCTCTGCCTTTTTTCTTCGGGATCGTAATGATGAACCCATGACTCGTCCCCCGTCACAATATTCAAAAGAAAGTCGTCTCCTTCGTCACGGTAGCGCTTCAAAAGTTGTTCACAGCATTCCAATCGACGCTGTTTATTCTCGTCTGTCAGACGGCGTGGTACCCATCGTGCACAGATTTTACGGTATCCCAATTGTTCAATAATGAAGCCAACACGTTCCTTAGATATTCCAATTTGGTTTTCGATACGCTGTTGAGTGATTCGCCGGTCATTTTGAATCAAATCATCGATGAGTTTGCGACGATTATCGTCTGAGGCAGTGATTGGTCGTCCACTGCGTGTTTTGTCAACAATTAAGGCTTTTCCAGGTTGGCAATCACGAAATTTTATTACCCAACGATTCACAGTAGACCTATCAACAGTATCGTCACAATAAACAGCCTTTAAACGACGATAAATCTCACTAGGATTCACTTTCTCAGCAGTTAAAAATTCGATAACAGCGCGTTGTTTAATTCTCGTTGACATAGCACCAGAACACGACGCCATACTTCCACTACTCAAAACAAACTGAATGAAAGCAACGCCTTCAAACTGCGCAGGCTTGTAGAGGAGAAATAGTACTTCCACATGCCACCAGGCGCGCTACTGAAGTTTATTTAGTTGTCTTCTACAAGCATGTGTGCATTACTTATCAGCCTACCCTCGTACTAATTAATGTTGCTGAAAAGTTTTTATTGTATTTAAAAAGAGAAAAAAATAGTTTATGTATTAAAAATTTGTTAAAAAATAATAAAATATATGGTTTGAACAGCTAATACTTGTTCTAATACCACCTACCTGACCACTTTGCCTTTTCTTACCATTTCTGAAACGTAAGATCAGTGTTTGTCCATGTATTGTCACGGTAATGTATTGGCCTCTTGTCCCTTTTAAAATCTCTTAATATTTGCAAATACCTGTACTTATTAACCACATGTTGCCTTTCAATATTAATGTTCTTCATTGTGACTGACATTTTTTCCATTTAATATTTTTCTTAACGTACAAAGTTTCCAACTAAAATTTTGCCTTTCTTTTAAAACTGGTAATAACTTGTCACATGTCGACCCCACATTCTTATTGATATAAAAATCCTCCATAATTTCAACAACCATACAACTGTCCAATGATGCATCCTATATTGTGGCCGTTTCCTCTTGTTACACAGTGTTAACAAAACTGTTGATAAAGGAGTATTAGTTTCTTCACTGTCTTTAACTTCCTTCTTATATTTCCAATTGTGGAAAGAGAAACATCACGGTAGTTAGCCGCTCGCTCATGGCTTTTGTTAAGAGGTATGGAAAGGCATTTTTGTTCAGCTTCAATTTCACAACATTTTATTAGACTGTTTATTAGATTTTGTTCAGCACTGTGAATAATCCGATCATGTTTTCAAGAAACCGACTTTTTTGTTTACGGTAACAAACAGTTATATTCATACATTTAACCTATAAAATGTTCTGCTATACGAGGGGGTACCCAAAAGTATCCGGAATAGCTCTGCTGTGGGCGGAGCTTGTGCAGTACAAATTCCCGCCACTAGGCTGCTTGTAGCGCTACTCATTGCCAGTTCAATGCCATTTTGTTCGTTGATCTAGCTTGTTCTGTTCTCGTGCAGTGATTGTTCTCGCTAGTGCTGTTTTGTGCTCGTGTCGTTTTTCATGATGGCAAGTTTTAATGAACAACGTGCGGCTGTGAAATTTTGCTTCTTGCTCGGTAAAAACGCCGCGGAAACAGTTGTAATGTTGAACACAGCTTACAAAGACGACGCTATTGGAAAAACCCAAGTGTACGAGTGGTTTTTGCGCTTTAAAAATGGCGACATGTCGATTGAGAACAAACCTCGTTCTGGACGACCGTCGACTTCCCGAACAGACGAAAATGTTGTGAAAGTGAAAGAAATTGTACGAACAGACCGACGACAGACCATTGACCAAATATCACAGGTTAGTGGGTTATCTTGGAGCTCAGTCCAACGCATTTTAACAGAAGACTTGACAATGAAAAGAGTCGCTGCCAAGTTTGTGCCTCGGGTTCTGACAGACACTCAAAAGGAACGTCGAATTGAAACGTGTAGTGATTTGAAACAACAGCTTGAAACTGATCCAGATTTCATATCAAAGATCATTACGGGTGACGAGTCTTGGTGCTATGGGTACGACCCAGAAACCAAACAACAATCCAGTCAATGGAAGACTTCATTATCACCCCGACCAAAAAAAAGTCGTCAAGTCAGATCGAACATCAAAACAATGCTGATTTGTTTTTTTGATGTGAGGGGAATTGTCCATTCAGAATTCGTTCCACCAGGCCAGACGGTAAATCAAGCTTTTTATCTTGAAGTGTTAAGAAGACTACGAAACAGCATTCGTCGTAAAAGACCTAATTTGTGGCAGACAGGGGACTGGTTTTTCCACCACGACAACGCGCCTGCACACACGGCAATCTCGGTTACCCAGTTTTTGGCGAAAAACGGCATGGTTTTGTTACCACACGCACCGTACTCACCCGATCTGGCTCCGTGTGATTTTTTCTTGTTCCCACGCATGAAAAGGGGCATGAAAGGTCTCCGATTTAACAACGTTGATGATGTCAAGAAAAAAACGACGGATGAGCTGGCAGCCATCACTGAAGAGGAGTACAAAAAATGTTTTGAACAGTGGAAGCACCGGTGGGACAAATGTATTAGTTGTAATGGAGAGTATTTTGAAGGGGATAAGGTTCTTTTGTAAAAAAATTAAAAATAAATAGTTTTAAAAAATAATTCCGGTTTCTTTTGGGTACCTCCTCGTATACTTTATGTGTTCTGGGTATAGTGTACATTGTTATGTTGGCTGGACTGGTACCAAAGCAGCCGTGCATGTGCACTAATGCTTTTCCCCTTTACCCCTTGTTAAAACTAAAGGCATTCTCATGAGTGAAGTAACTATAATTACATTAGAGCCACAAATGATATATTGGTTAAAAAATGGATGATTCTATTTCATGACAAGTAAGTATCCAGGGACCAGTACCAGTACTATACAGGTTAATAGTACGGGGTTGTATTGAAACGTAATGCTTCCATCGCTATAAATTTATTAGTAATGTATATCTTGTTTAAATTTTAGTGTGAAATGATAGATTAAACTATCCTAATCACCAATATAATCACTTTTCCACATAATTGCCATCAACAGCGACACATTTACGCCAACATACTGCGCTTTCGAAAAGTCCGTCACAGAAGTAGTCTGAAGTTTCATATGGCACCATTTCCTCACCTCTGCATCCGAAGAGAAACCCATGCCCTTGAGATGTTCCTTAAGGTTGGAAAGAGAAAAAAGTCACAGGATGTAAGATCTGGGTTACTAGGCGGATGAGGTGAAACGTTTTGAAACCCAATCTTCTTTAGTGCTGTACGCGTTTTCAGACTTGTGTGAGAACAGGTGTTGTCATGATGCAGAATTGGCTCTTTGTTTGAGCGAACCCTACACAGCCATCACTTCAGATTTGATAGGTTAGCATTTTTTAGGAGTTGACAGTACAGCCACGTTCCAAAAACTCCATATGAACGATACCATCACAATCCCAGAAAACGGTAATCAAAGCTTTCCCGACAGATGGTATTTTTTAAAATTTTTTGGTTGCTGCGAAGTGGTTTCGGCTGTGAATCACCACTAGGGTGACTTATTTACATAAAGTTCCAGTACATGACTAACCCCTTTTGAGACCCTCTGGCCCATCATTATAATAGTTATAGCGATGGAGGCATTACTTTTCAATACGACCTCGTATTAGTACAGAATTAGAAAGTGACTGTAGGCTATGAGCTGGTAGTGTAGAAAAGTAGAGTCAATTCTGTCTGTTACCATCACCAGCCATAACTCGTATGAGATGCCCAGCTTAGTATACAGGTTGTAATTAATAAGCGAGAGCAGCTTTAAATGTAGGTAAGTCTTGTTTTTATTTTATTGCTAAACGTCTTCAGGAGATATACCTTTGATTTTTATTGTGTTAAAACTAGTTTTATTTAATTGGTTTTTAGTTATTGTTATTTTTAATTTATTTCAGAGTCGAATGTCGAGGCTCCCAGGAAATCGATCTCAAGGCTCAACTGTTTTAGTTGAAGGTGTGTTTTGTTAATAAACACCTTCTGTAATTACGTGTAAGGTATTGTAGTTAATTGAAAATTAGTGAATGTGTTATGTTAACAGTTAATTTATGTATTTTATTTATATTTATAGTTAATCTATTTATTGTAAGTGTATTGATCAAAATTGCCTTGCCAAATTTTATTATGTAAATTAGTATCTACCTTTTCAGTCATTAACATTGTCAACAATTTTGTTTTAAATTTTGGGCACAATATTAATTATTTTGTGTCTTTTGTTTGGTTGTAATTTTTTTTCCAAGAATTCAGTCACCAAGATTACTTGAAAACAAATTACTTCTTATTCTTCAATTTTCCAAACCAAGTTGAAATTTTATTGATTTGTCTTCTTTTGCCTAAACTTTCTTCATTGTCTCTGATTTTTTGAGATTTATTTCTTTAATATTATATTCCACATTTATTTCTCCAGGAATGTTCAGATCAAATATTTGTTCCCAAAATTTATCTTTTTGATTAATTAACCATGTTCTTTGAATTCTGAGTTTTCCATTTATTTTTCTTGTTTGGAATTAAAATTTCCATTATTTTTATCACTATAAATATCAAAAATTTGTTTGTCTATTGTTAACTTTTTTATTCAAATATAATTTAGTTTTTCCATTTTTGAAATTATTTCCTAAAATTTTTCTTTCTGCCACTAAAATTTCCTTTGGTCCTGTTTTTGGGAAGTGTTCTGTTTCAGTTCTATACTGGTTTAATTGCTGTATAAAAATGTCAAATTTTATATTTTATTGAAAGATTTTTCTTATTAAAAATATCTAATTACAAAGTATAATCTTCCCATTTTTAAAAAATTTTCTTTGACAATTTCCCTGTTATTTTTTCTTTGCCAGTAATTTCTCCCAAGTATTTAAATTTTTCCACAAATTTTATTTTTCCCATTTTGGTTTATTTTTTCTGATGACATTATTTTGATGTATTCTATCTACATTTGTACAACTTATTTTTCAGCGTCTTGTCATTGTAAATTTATAATACATTAAATACGTTATATTCATAAATCTTAATGTGATATTTATGTGGCCATGGTATATGGCAACTTTAGTGTGCCAACTATTTGTTACGATTTCTATTGAAGATCACTCTTCTTTACCCTACTACTTTCCTATTGTACTACCTGTACAGAAATTATCTTCTGCCTTTCAAGGATTAGGCATCTCTGCCTGTTCCGAACGTCTCAAATCTGCCCATCTGTTTCTCGGGCGTCCTCGTTCTCTCCTGCTCTCCGGCTTATAGCTCAGTGTCTGCTTAGGTATCCTATCCTCCCTCATTCTGTTTACATGCTCTAACCACTGCATTCTGTTCTGATATACCTTGTCGTTTATAGAGTACAGAAATTATACGAGGTTAAAATCGGCAGATTATAATTTTGTTGGAGTAGACTGCAATATGTGTAATTAGCCAAAATAATTTTTGATTGGTGCTACTTGGTATTTCTGTAGAATTTAAGTTTAGTCTAAATTTAATTTTGGCAGCTGTCATCCCTGCTTTCCATCTCTTTACAGATTTCTCTATTCCACTCCATCATTCTAACTCTTCTCTTTAAGATATCCCTTCCTTCTATAGATCTATGCCATCCTTGAAGGATTTTCTGGATCTATACTTATTTAATTTCCATTCAGGGCTCTGTTCTGTTACTTAGATAGTTCATTTGTTTATTGAAGATTTTTAACATATCAGTACCATATAAGTCGGTTTTTTTCTATGCAAATGAGAATATCATTCTCCACTGACATTCTTTTCTATATTATCTCACTTCAAATTCACTCCTGTCTTATCCTGTTGCACATTCTCCAGTATTTCATCTTAGTGGCTGTTATTTTATTTTGGTCTATTTTATTTTAATGGTCCGATTCTTGGTTCTGTAGGTCGTATTGAAGATTGTGAAAAATTCTTTACAAAAGAAATAAATATAAAAATAATATTTATTTATAAGGGCTAGAATATAATCACACCATAGTTTATAAGAGTTTGTCCCATTTTTATTTGATAATATCTCAAATGTAAACATTAATTAATATTATTGTATCTTCTTTTATATTTTTAAATTATTTTTATTTTTATCCAAGATTGTTTTATTTTGTTTATGTTTTATAAATGGTTCGGTGAATATAGATAAATATGTTATTATTTATGTTTTTCACTTATAGTAAATAAAGCATTAGTTTTATCTTGATTTTTAACTAAGTATTTGAAATTTTAGTTTTGTCAATTACAGTGGTGGGTTAGTTATCCGAATTAATTGGGATCACAGCGGTTCTGATAATCAAATATTTTGGATAATCAAATAAGGTAAATACTGTAATTTGATACAATGTACCATAACAATATAATCTAACCTAAAAGTTTAATAGGTTATTAAAGGCTCAAAGTTTAGTTAAAAAAAAACTCTAATTTATTGCAAATATTGCAAATTGAATTTTTCTCTAAACAGTCGCCACTGTTGCCAAGATGAACAAGGAAACTAAACTGTAGTATAAATTTTTCATTGAATTTTATGTTCTGTTGCCGACCGGGGCCAACGACACGTGGCAAAACCTTGTTTGGAAAATTGTTGGCCTTGAAAAGGGCCGTTTAATTGTGTTGGTGGCCCTGTAAAGAGTTGTTGTTGGCGATCAGAAGCGGCGAGCCGGCGTGATGGAAGTGGAGCCCGAAGAGTGATGGTTCTTCGGGCTCTTCCCTTCACGGCAGTTTGGTCCCCACTGCAGCGTGGCAGTGGTGGTCCCCAGAGCCCCGCAGTGTCGGGTCAGTGTAGGCCATCTGCCGATAGCACGGCCGAGGCGGTTCTCTCTGGGTCAGCGAAGGCTGACCGGTGCAGGAATGTAGCGTCCGTCACCGGTAGCGTAGATCAGGGATGGTGCGTCCGGTCTCGGCTGGGCTCTTCTTCTATCTGGAGCTTTTCTTTCTTGGTCTTCTCCGGTTGAGAGTTAATTATAAAGTGACTCTCGCGGGCCAGGGCTGTTGCCCTCTCAGGCGAGTCCATTTCATAGTGGAGGGGAGGCGCTGCAGGCTCTGCGCATCTGTAGCGCTCCGTGCGGCAGGTAGGTAGTGGGACCTAATGTCTGCAGGCATTAATGTTGGTAGGGGAGTCGGCGACAGTTTGTATTTTTGTAGTTAATATTTTTTTTTTTTTTATCGATGGCAGTTTGGATAATTGACAGTTCAGATGACTGACGTTCAAATAATCGACGCTCCTATGTAGTTAGTGATAGTGTTCTTCAGTTTGTGTGTTATTTAGGCCTATAAACAGAAAATTTCTCTTATTAATAATTTATAAACCTTTTCAATGGCTGTGAACAGCATGCACAGATTTTCAAATCAGTCATTTATCTCATTAGCACATCTCATATATTTTATTGTACTAGCATTAGGATTGAACTGACACAGAATTTACTATATTTTAATTTTATAATTATTTTTTAAAGGAAGTGAATTGTTGATTAAAATATTTTGTATTTACATAGAAAATGTTTAGTTGTTGAAATACATACCAAAATACATTTGTGATCTATGGAAAAATATATTTAAAATTAGAATAAGTTATTTATTTGTATCATTAAATTTTTATTTGTATTGGTAAATTGTTGGTTTTGATTTACTTCATTTATCAGTATTTATAATTATAATTATTATCGGTAATTTTATTTATTAATTTATTGGTATTGATAAATTGTATCTGATTGTTTTGGTGGATTGTAGTCCTATTCGTTTCAATGTAATTACAAGGAATCGCATGCTACCAGTCGCAAAATTTGTAAATTACCGTGCCACGCCGCTCCTACACTACTCTCGTGGAATGGCGGCCTAATAAAAAAAAAAAAAATGAAAATAATACAATATAATAAAACTAATTCAAGCATGCGGCAAACAATGAACAACAGAGAGTTCAGGAATGGCTCAATCTATAACCTGGAGCATTACAAGCTGTGATTGGGGTTAGACATTATGTGTTCACTCTATACCTGACATTCTGGAATGTGCAGTTTCCAAAATAAATTTCATAGACAATATTCTTTTAAATGAAGAGGCAAAGCCAGATTGAGGACTATTTAAAACAATTGTAATGGAGGCTTTGATGTAAATGTACAGTAATTAAGTGATTTGTATTTTGTTTTTGTGTTGCGATTGAAGTGTTGATATTTATGTAATTAAATGAGTGAGATTTGTAGAAAAATTGGCTTAGTATTGTTTTCTGGTGTATACTTTAGCTACAAGATTATAGATTAATGAGTGTTTCAGAAATACTTAAAGACCTTTTACGCATTGATTCTATATTCAATATTGTAAATTAAAGTTGTCAGTTATAAAAGTATCAGATCAAAATGTACTTTTGATTATTTTACATTTCTAATGCCAGCTAATAATATTGTCTAAATGTTACCATTTATTTATTTATTAAGTTACATTGTAACATTTAAAAATATATTTATATTTTTAATAATATTTGTGTATCTTTATTAAACCACCGTACTGCTCTATAATTGTCAATTTCTTAAAAAAAAGGAAGTGTTTGTACCTTTAAAAATGGTTTTGTAGTTTTTTATGTACGAGAGTGTATTGAAAAATAATAATGCCTCCTCGGCATTATTATTTATATATCAAATACCCTGACCTCGTAATTTTATTAGTAATGGATATATTGTTTAAATATTAGTGTGAAATGATAAATTAAACTCTGTCCCATATTCTCCAATATAATCGCTTTTCCACATAATCGCCGTTAACAGCGACACATTTACACCAATGCACTATGCTTTGGAAAAGTCCTTTCTGGAAGAAGTCTGAAGTTTTCATACGGCACCATTTCCTCACATCCGCTGTCATCTCTGCATCCAAAGAGAAACACATCTCCTTGAGAAGTTCCTTAAGCTTTGGAAAGAGGAAAAGTCACAGGGCGCAAGATCTGGGCTATAAGGTGGATAAAGTAAAATGTCTTGAAACCCAAGTTTGTCAAATTGATCAAATTTAGTTAATGACCACTGCTGTACAGTGTACAATCTAGTTTATGTAGATTGCAGTATTTTTCAAATATTACGTATGAGATATTGTGATTTTATGAATAAAGTATTTTTTTCTGATCCAGATTGATCCGGGTAATCCAGATATCTGTATAAACAAGGTATTACTGTACTTTATTAAAAAATATAAAAATAACATTTTAAACCTTTCACTACCAACGTCTGGAAAACAGGATGTCGGTATATTTTATGTAGTGACAACATCTGGTTTACCTGACGTCCATAAGTTATGCATAAAGTGCCAATTTCCGGGTATCTGAACATTTACAAAAAAACTTTAAACAAAAATTAATGGAGTAATGTATTTTGAAGCCGCCTCAGTGGTGTAGTGACTAGCGCGCTAGCCTGCAAAGTGAAAGGTCCCGGGTTCGATTCCCGGCTAGGGCCTGGAAATTTTAACAAGTTAAAACCAAGGTACCAAAGTACTTGCTAATGACCAAGCTGTCGATGCGACTTAAAATAAACTAAAAAAAATATTGAATATTGTTAGTGTTAGAATGATTTCTTGTTTTTATAACATAATAAAAATTAATTTTTAACAGGAAATTTTATTTTTCTGTAACGTTGAAATTTGGGTTGGCAATGGCAGGCTTATGCCTGCAAGTTTTCAAAATAAGTGCTAGCACGTTTTGCACACCCTTATTCAAATTAAATGGCTCAAACTTTTAAATAATGCTTTGGGACTGAAAGGGTTAATGTAGTGTCATCCTTAGCAGAAATACCACTGATATAAACAAAATATTAGAAAATGTCTTTTTACTAAGTTATGGCGAAGCCGTTTGAATATGGTAGCAGTGTATTTTGAAAGGCAAGAAGACTCATATCCATCCAGTGAACATTTGACAAAAAATTTGTGAGATTTGCTCTTGGCCTTATGCGTTTGTTTATTTACTTTGGTTCAGTATAAAAAAGAAAGCTCAAATTTTCAGATATTCCAATTGTGAACACTTCCAAGTTTATTAAAATATTAAAATAGGTGTCACGAGAGAATGCACGAGTGGCAACCTGCTGCATGACATCATTGGTGCTAACTGTCTTGCCATTTAAATTATCAGCTGCCGGCCGCATTGGCGCAGTTGGTAACGTGCTCGCCTCTCATCATGCGGTCTTGGGTTCGAATCCCATTCAGGCACGGCATATTTTCATACGTTACAAAAATCATTTCATCCTTCACCGTCTGCATTAGCAGTAATTGCAGAACAGTCGGACGTTAAACCAAAAAAAAAAAAAAAAAAAAGCTGCAGCTTATGGCCAGCCCATGGTGTAGTGGAAGTGCATGCAACTAGCTTCTACACCGGAGTCCCAGGTTCAATTCCCAATCAGATCTGGCATTTTTTCATCTATCACCCTTCTCATCATCTGCATTAGCTGTAATTGCAATTTGTAATAAGTCAGATGTAAAACCAAAAAACAGTTGCAGTTTGTTAAAGATGGCCAGTGACTTATTTTCCTGTTTGTAAAAAAACCAGTGTGAGTTTTCTTGAAGTATGTTTCTACAATTTTTTGTTGTTTAGGTCATTAGCCGAAAGGCTAGTTTGAACCTCTAGAGGTTTCACTAAGTAAAACGAGGAGAGATGTGGTTTACCATTGCCTTCCTCACTAAGTTTTAAAGTATACTGATAATCATGACAGGCCCTCTGAAAAGCACATATCTTCCACCCTGCAAATGACCCCTTCACTTCATTCACCACAGGGCGTGGTTGTATAATGAAATTCATTACTTTCAGAGGTGATAACTCTGATTAATGTCTGTACCTCTTCTGTTCTTAAATGATTCAGTCATTTAATTCGCTGATCATGTGATAAGAAACAACATTTTTTATAGCCTTGGAACTAACCGATTGAGTGCAATTAATTTGAACACTCCACCTGTTTGTTATGGGCACATTTACAATTTACAAACTTATAATGTCCAGTTATGCTATTGCTGGATGCGGTAGTAATGAAAAGTTAAGTAAATGGTAAGGAATTAATTTCATAAAATTCAAAAAGATGAAGCAGTAAGAGAGGCGTGGTTGTATACCTGTACATGTAGATATAAGTTTTTTTCAGACTCTGTTAGAATGTGTTCCATGCATTTAGAAGAAAATGGTTTTGAACATGATTTCAAAGTAAAATTGGTAAATTTAAAACCAAAAAGGAAATTAAGCTCTATGGCGGTTACTCGTTTCAATATCCCAACTGACTGAAATGTCTCAGTTAATTTTCAAAGAGTTCCCAGAATTAAAAAGCAGGATAGTAAAAGAATTATAAGAAATCTGGATGTTTCTTCAGAAAATCAGGTTGATAAATTGTCACCTAGTATAAATGAACAATGTAAAACAAACTATAGCGCATATAGGCCTACAGTAAGAAGTACATCTATATTTCATGATAATATCACAATTGGTAATGTTGGAAGTGACATGGTCTTGGAAGAAATTAATTTTAAACAAGTAAATTTATGTTTAAAGGAACAAGTTCAATAATTATTAAAAGTGCTTTCTTCTGTTCAAAGTCAAATTCTAACCTTAAAACACAATATTCTTAAATTTGAGCCGCTGTTATCTGACTGCCAATTTAAAATTTATAGAAAAATGTTTGTGCTCAAATTGGATATCTGAAGATATTTCATAAGCTGTGACATGGTGAACTATTTCTAGTAAAGGTTTTGAGTTTGTGTGAAACAGTTTAAAATGCCCATTGCTTAGTGAAAAAGCAATCAAACAACATCTATCTGAAATTTATGAAATCCTGGATTTAATAAAATTAGTTTAAATCTTCTAAAATCTCATGCAAGCGTTTTTATTGAAGTAGATAAGAATATAACAATGAGTTACAATGAAAAGAAAGTCAAGTCTAACATTTGCTATGGTAGTTTTGAAGATATAATGTAAGGACCGCACAAAAACAAAAAAAACTTTAGAACAGTCATTGTTTTCCAAATTTATGTAGAATTTAGGCATTTGAACCTAGTTTCTTGATAAAATATTGACAATTTTCCTGACCTGGAACCCCAAGCATTCGAGCTCACTTTTAAAGGCCTTAATAAGTAGATATTAAGGAGTGGAGTCCCTTTGTAACAATCCTGTGAAGTTTGTCTTCAGCCAGTTGATAAGTGTAAAAAACGGCTTTGTTGTCTATTAAAAAAGATATAATTTTATGATAAAGGGCTGCTGTGCTGGCGTAGGCTATACTAAAACTTTGTCGACAGCGCTTTTACAAAAATAGCCTATTTTTTGCCTTCTGTTATTTCTGTTAGGGTTCCGACAAACTGGTTATAATTTAGAACGTGGCTCTAGAGGTTCAAATCGGCCTTTCAGCTGATGACCAAAACAACAGGCTACGTATTAGCCTATGTGGAATGTTCTGTTTATATTATTTTTGAATAACTATTTTTCTGTAACTCAAATTTTTCCCCCATCTCTTCAGTATTCGCATTTGAGAAGTTCGACTGTACTTTATTACAATGAATCAATCATTTAAGAAAGCCCACAAGTCAAAAAAATTAACTTTTGGAAAAATTAAAAAATGTATCATTTACTACGTTTCAGTAAAAAACAATATTAAAAATATAATTTGTTAGAGGACTGCCCCTTTAATATAAAACGTGTTTATACTTTTATTTTTAAAGATAGGCTTGTTAAGAAACAAATGAAAATATTTGCTTAAGTGTTTCTGAAATAAACTGGAGTAAAATGCTAACCTTGCATTGTTTTCTGTAAATTACATTGGTAGAACAGAAGAAAATTGTGTTGTACATAAGTAGGTATTCATTTATTTATTTCACTAGTTTATATTAGTGACTTTAAATACCATTTTGCAATATTAAAAATTGAAATTCTTAATTTTAAGAAAGAAAAATGTTGGATTTCAGGACTGTTCATGTTCTTTGTCGTCATCTCAAACTGCAGTTATTTCCCATAAAAAAAGTTTGCAAGAATCTTTGTATAGCATCTTCCACTAGAAAGTATAGCTTAAGCTTCAAAAGATCATCCACTTTCATTTTTGAATTAAAAGGAAGTTATACAACTCTAAGAAAAGCCTTCTTTGCTTAGTGTTATATTATTACATAAGAAAAGCCAGATTATGTGATTTTTATAGAAATTGTGTGCTTACATTCAGTCAGTCCTAAAATGCACTAAAGAAAACATGTAAATTTTTGACTTATGGGCTTTCTGAAATGACGATTTTACCTTATGAGAAGACCTCTTCCTTACATCACAAAAGTTATTAAGAAGGAAATTTAATATAACATGTTACTTAAATTTCGAATAGCAACAAATTGAAATACGTGCAACAATTTTTTATTTAATATTATGCAGGAAATTAAATTACATTTATAAAATTTTTAACTTTTATTAGAAAGTTATTTAAAATTTATTATATTATATATATAAATAATAAAATATTATTTAAATAAAAATAAATAAATTTATATAAAGAAATTAATTTATTATATTAAAATTAATTAATTATTATAAAGTTATTTAAGAAATTTACATAAAATTTTACGGGACATTTACAAATTCTTATAAGTTAGCTTGCTCGCTTCTTGGAGCGCTAGTGTGCTGTTTGCAGTTTTCAGTACTAGAACCAGTAAGCTTCGTGACCGTACTGAAGTTGTCCGCGTTGTGCTTATTAGGTTTCTAAAAAAACAATTTTATATTTTCGGGTAGAATAAAATACGTATTTTTTGTGTGCTTTTGTGTTAATTGGTTATAATTATGAGTTTTGAGTGTAAAAATCTAATTAGTGTAAATAATTGGTGTAGTTTAATCGCTAAATAACATTCTGTGGTTGACGGAATTTTGCCGTGAAGCTGCCATCCCTTATTTGTTAAGAAATTTGTCTACAACTTCCATAACAGGTGAGTTATTTATTAAAGTTGCAAAAATGCTTACTGTTATTAGTTGTTCATGCTTTGTTATTAATAGAATGTAATTGAACATAATTAACCTCGATTTTTTCATGCTAACTACCTTTAGCATTTTAATTTAGTGGAGGGAATTCTGTATAAACGCCAAACCTAGTAGCATACGTGTGCGCATTCTGTGTACGCATATGTGTCATGGTTTCTCTTTGTAGTAATAATACTACGCAATAACGTAGCGCTGCGTATAGGTCCAGTGTATAATGTTCTATAGGTACTAAATTAAAAAAAAAAAAAAAAAAAAAACAATTGAAGAGGTTTTAGCAAAAACAACTAAAGTCCAAAAGTGAAAATTTTTTCAGGAGGATTAAAAACAGTCCTCCAGTCTGTTATTGTTTTACACTTTTTGAGAAAAGAAAAGTCATTATTTGGACGTCTATTAAAAGCCAATAGTATGTTAGTATGTAACAAAATAAAAATTAAAACCGGACTAAGGTTGTTTTTGACAAAAAATTTTACTAGCTGTATTTCTGTACTTCTAAAGTTAAGTCAATTTATAACAGAGAAATGTTAAAAAACCATAAATCACTTCGATTTCTATCATATTCAGGCAATTCCATTTATACGGTGGTTAACGAAACGAAAGTAAAGAATACACTTTTTTAAACAGTATAGGTATTAATTCTGATCAAAAACAACCTTAGTCCAAGGACTATTGAAATTTATGTATAAAACAAATTGAACTATAGTTGTTTTTGCAAACCTAGCTAATTTAAAAAAAAATTGTTTTAATGTATATGGCTGTTCTTGCTATAATAATTAGTACATATAATAGACACCAGGGTACACTACAACATGGTATGCATAACTAACAATTGGCGTTTTTTTGGACTTTGGTTGCTTTTGTTAAAACCTCTTCATTAAAAAGTAAAAAAAATAATATGCATTGGCCCTTTAGGTTAAATACAAGTAGTAATATTTTTTAACCTAAAGGGCCAATACAGGTTTGTTAAATTTAATTTTTATTTAATGCTTTTTAAACTTCATATACATTCTAATTTTGAGGTTATACTATTTTAATAAGCGTGCGTTATTTTTTTGACAATCAGCTAAGAACACTACGAAGTCGCCTTTCAAACAAACAAAAAATAAAACGAAATTAAAATCGGTGTACCCGTTCGGGAACCACGATGACAGACAGATAAATACACACTTTAAACAATGGCACCCCTACTTTTTCGTCGGGGGTTAAAAATACAATAACAGGATGTATACATTGCTTTGGAATTAAATACTGCTTTTAGACCATTAAAATGTTTGAAACATGTTGATAAAAATTTCCGCTAGATAGCTGCACTGAATTTCGGCTCTACGCATCCATATTCGAGTTACGCGGGTTGTTTGTATACATTTTCAAAACACGCCTGTATATTCTGTAGAGTACACTAAAGGTTCGCGATTATATCCTCCTCAGTACTTTGCCACAGTTACTTACAATGTTGGAAATTTATAAAGTAATTTAAAAAAAAATCATGCCTTAGAGGCCTCAGGGTTTGTCAAGTAATGAACCAGCTAACCTCATGCAGGCCACTATTTAAGGAGCTTAAATTGCTTACAGTTCCCTCTCTCTACATTTTTGAGGTGATTATGTATGTTAGACAAAATTATTTAATGCAGAATTTCAATGTTAACAATCATAACACGAGAAACAGAAATGATTATTATGTGGCTAATCACTCCACATAATTGTTTGAACAAAAACCTACTTATGCAGGGAGAAAATTAATAAATAAATTACCCCAATTTTGTAATTGTAATTTGCATTCCTTTAAAAAAAATCTGAAAAGTTACTTGATTGGTGAAACTTTTTATAGTGTACTAGAATTTCTTTCACATTGTGTGATTGTGTGATTCTTATGTGTATTTTAGGTGTTATAACTGACATGTTCTATACTCCTCCTGGAGTCTCCTGGATGCAAAAAAAGTGGTAGAAAGGCATTATGAATACGTAATTAAAATTAATGACACCAGATGGGGTGGTGAGTTAGTTAGGTGATCAAATAAAAATCACACTCGAACAATTACTACTGTATGTTCCTATTAAAATGTTTACTGGAAAAAATAAAGAAAAAAACAGATTAGTTGGTTCTTGGAAATTAAATCAGTTCCTGATGACAAAAAAAAGTGAAAACCAGAATTGTTTATTGCACCTTCATAGGATTACTCACAAATACAAATTCACAAATTTTTTTATTTTTTTATTCCTAATATGTGTACGTTGCAATCTGTTCAATTTAGAACAATAAGCAACCCCATGACCCAATGAGATGAGGATGATGTGTATGACGTGTAAATAAAGTGTAGTCTTGTACAGACCCAGGCCGACCATTCCTGAGAGAGTATGGTTAATTAAACCCCAACCATCAAAGTACACCGATAACCACTGTCTAGCATTCAAATCCGTATAAAAGTAACTACCTTTACTAGGATTTGAACCATTTTCGTCTTATAATAATTTTCGTCTTCGAAAATCAGCTGTTAAACAGCTGATTTTGGCAACGACTTTATCTCTAGACCAACCCGGTGGGTTAAATTCACAAAATGAAATTGTATTTTGTCTTAGGATATAGACCAGACACCAGAGGTACTTGAGTATACAAAATATAAAGTCCAGGAACTATTTTTTTGGATTCTTGTAGCTGAGACCCTAAATAATGAATAAATCCATATTGCCAGCAGCTGTAATGGACCTGTTTGATTCCGTGCTTTCTGCTGGCTGGGCAGGATTACCAAGCAGCTCTCACATCCCAAATTGCCATAAATCAATGTGTTCATCTTGCCCTCTTAAACCAGAATATCCAGTGTTCATAAAAGACTCAACCAAAATGGTGATCAAAGATAAAAATCCTATAAAAGCTGAGCACTTTTACAAAAATTTAGTTGTTTTTCTATTACTTGGCAAACAATCAGACTTTAAAATACATCAAATTTAAGAGAAATAACTAGAGAACATTTTTACTTTCTCTTGCCAATATGAATGTATAGGAAAGAAAGTATTGTTTTCATGTAGATTTTTTCCGGATCTATATGTTTTCAGACCCCTCAACCCAATAAACATGTTTTTAGTGATTGGTCTGTGTGTGTTTTTGTGAACAGAATATCTTAAGAACGGAACATCGTGTGAAATTGAAACTTGAAATTTAAGTTAGATACTACTAGAGGACCCGACACGAACATTTTCATCAAAATTGGTCAACCAAAAATAGTAGTAATTTATTCGTGTCATTTTTCACTTTTTTCGATTTTCTCAAAAATGGCTTCTACGATTGTTTTAAAAATCGTCTCATTTACTACATTTGTTATACTCTACAAGATATGGTTGGCGCCATATCTGCTGAAATTCTTGGGGAGGCTGTTCTCTCGTAGAAAAAATTGGTTTTTTATGATTGCGTTTTTTATGCATTTTAAAGCAAAAGTGTAAACAATCAAAATTGTAGAAAATTTAAAAACCTACACCGTTTATTCCAAACATTTCTTTTTATAATGCTTAATTTAGTAATAAGTGGTTTTGTTTATTTTTTCATGAAAATCTGTAAAAAAATGGATTTTTTAAGAATTCGGCCGTAGTATGTGTTTAACGACAAAAGTCTATAATCAGATTTATAGGAAATTAAAAGATCTAAAACTTTTATTTAAGCATTTTTCTCTACAGAGCATCAGAGTGACAGGCAGTTTCGCATCAGAGTGATTTTCTCTATTATTAAGCCAAACTGAGGTTGATTTTAATTTTGCATCATTCACTCATGATTAAAATGAGGTTATGTTTTTTGAGATTAATTTTTGTTTATTTTTAATGTTTTATTACTAATATTAGGTTAAATTGTTCATTATTTGCATTGGCAAGAAAAAGTTGTGTGAGTGTTTCACACCAGATTTTTAACATAAGAAAACTGCTACAACATTGATTGCAAATACTGTGAAAATTGATAAATTTATAAATTTCTTCAAAAATATTCTGGAAGTCGTAAGTTAAAACCAAATAACGACAACATTTTTTTTAAAGAAATGCAGGTTAACATAAATTTTGAAAGATTCTGGTAATTTTTTGATGTATTCTCTGCATGTATCAAACAATTTAGTGTTATGGTTAGCGACGTTGTAATCATTTTTGTTTCTCATGATATGATTGCATTTAGATTCTATATGAAGGTATTTTGCATTATATACATTATCATCTCAAAAATGTAGAGCGAGGGAACTGTAAGCAAACTAAGCTCCTTAAATAGTGGTCTGCATGAGGTGAGGTGGTTTTCTCCCACCATACACCTAATAGCTTTGTCCTGAATTTAAAAACTCTTTCCATAGTATAAAGAGAGGAATTACCCAACACTGTAATGGCATACCAGATATGAGACAGAATTAGACTGTGATAAGCAGCCATTAATAATACTTAATCATTTAAAATGGCAAATTGTTTCAATTGCAATATCCTGGAATATCTTAACTTTTTAATAAAGTTCTAAAACTAGCCTTTCATTAAATACAGGGTGATTCGTGAGGTTCTCCCGCACTTCTACAGCACATTCTACTAGTAAAAATAATGAAAAATCTAGTGTGAAACACTCACACGGCTTTCTCTTGTCAATGCAAATAATGAACAATATAACCTAATATTAGTAATAAAACATTAGAAATAAACAAAAAAATTAACCTCAAAAAACATAACCTAATTTTAATCATGAGTGAAAGACGAAAAATGAAAATCAACCTTAGTTTGGCTTAATAACAGGGAAAATCACTCTTTGACGCTAAAGTAGACTCTGTAGAGAAAAATATTTTAAATAAAAGTTGTAGATTTTTTAATTTCCTATAAATTTGATTACTCGTTTGTCGTAAAATGCGTACTAAGGCGTAATCTCAAAAAATCCATTGTTTTACAGATTTCATGAAAAAAAAAACAGCAAATCACTAATCACTACAGAAACTAAGTGCTAAACAAAGAAATGTTTGAAATAAAAAATGTAGATTTTTGAATTCTCTACAACTTTTATTATATACATTTTTGCGCTAAGCATATTAAAGCCGCAATCTTAAAAAAAACCATTTTTTTCTACGAAAGAACAGCCTTCCCAAGAATTTCTGCAGACATGGCGCCTACCCTACCTTGTTGAGCATAAAAATTGTAGGAAATGAGGCGATTTTCAAAAAAATTGTAGGAGCTGTTTTTGAAAAAATTGCAGAAAAATGAATTATGACATGAATAAACTACTACTTCCGGTTGACCGATTTTGATGAAAATTTTCGTGTCGGGTCTGGTAGTGGTATCTAACTTAAGTTTCAAGTTCATACGATGTTCCGTTCTTGAGGTATTCTGTTCTCACGCACAGACACACGGACTAAATCGCTAAAAACATGTTATTTGGGTTTAGGGGGTCTGAAAACGTGTATATCTGGTGAAGACTTCATTTCGAAAAATTAACATGAAAACAATACCTACTTTTATTCAGATAGGCAAGAGAAAGTAAAAATGTTATATAAACATAGGTCCGAAAATGCTTCATTAGCAAGTTACAGCTTGTGAAGTATTTCGGCATGATTCCTGGGTAAAGAGTGAAATAAAGCCATCGAGTGAACTTCTGGAAAGGTAAATTAATAGGAAAAATTTGTAGTTTTTTTAGTATTTTGATCTGGAAAAGCTAATAAAATAGGTTTTAGAATTGTACTTTAGTAATTTTTGAGGAATTTGGGGTTCAATGCAAGAAATTGGCGCATGAAACCTTGTTTTTTACGTTTTATATACAATAATTTTGTTAAAAGGGTAGTAAATACATAAAATCTCAGAATTTAATTCTGAGAAAATTGATGTAAGTTATGTAACTAATTGATGTAAGTTATGTAATTATTTATTACCCATTTAACAGAGTTATTGTACATCAAATGTAAAAAAATGAGGTTTCATGCCCCAATTCTCGACAACTTTTATTATATACGTTTTACGCTAAGCATATTAAAGCCGCAATCTTAAAAAAAACCATATTTTTCATGCCCCAATTTCTTGCATTTAATCCCAAATTCCTCAAAAACTACTAAAGGTTCAATAAAACCTATTTTATTAGCTTTTCCAGGTCAAAATACATGAGGAACCACAAATTTTGTCACTTAATTTACCTTTCCAGATGTTCAGTATGGCTTTGTTTCACTGTTTACTCAGGAATCATGCTGAAATACTTCGCCAGCTAACAAAGCGTTTTTGGACCTATGTTTATCTAACATTTTTTCATTTATTTTACTGGTAGAATGCATTGTAGAAGTGGGGGGGAGAACCTCATAAATCACTCTGTATATATTTTTAAATAGTAAATTAGTTTTATTTTAAATAAAATAATACCCATATATAAAAACATAATCACTCATATGAAGTGTTACACAATGGAAATACCCTAGATGATATTTTACTACAGATTTCATTAAGTACAAACATTCCAAAACAAAGACCCATCTGGTACCACTCCATAAGACTTCACTGTTAAGGAAGGCATTATGTGTAAAGACATCCACTTCTCTATTTTCCGTTACATTATGTTTTAATGTTCAAATATTTTAAATTATTTTACTCACCTTTTCAGCTGCCTTGAATTATGCTTTTCTTATGCTATTTTCTTATGCTTTTACTTAACTTACTCGTGTTTCGGTTGATCAATTATCATCAAAGATATAAAAAATATCATCTTGGAACTAATGAAAATTTGCAAAAGTGATCTTGTTTAAAAGTTTTATAAACTACGTCTTTTGCAAATTTTAATATTTACAAAATGATATTTTATATTCTCTTTAAAATATTTATACATTAGAAAATTTATTGCAATCTACAGAATCCATTATAAAAATTTATTTCTGTACGAATAAATTATCTATGTTTTTGTATTGTAAGTATTGGCAATTTTCATAATTCTGTCCAGGAATTGCATTACAGACTATGTTAATATGTGTATTTACCTTGAGAGTGTTCACCTGTAAACTCTTGTTTACTACTGAAATTATCATCAGCAAATAATAAAGCTCAACCATTAGGTATGACTTCTGGTAACCTTTTAATATACAACAGAAACCAAATTGATTAGAAATTTATTTGGCAAAGTTGATCCATTGGGTATTCATTACTTATTTACTTGCGAATCATGGTGAATGTTACTGTTGCGAACATATCAAGGAATATTTTCAATATTTATGAGGAATTTGTTTTGAAATCTTTGGATGGAATTTATTTGCTTCTTTTGGTACAGCTATATGTCCTACCAGTTTTAGCGCCTTGCTAATATAGAAGCAGTTTATTGAAGATTGACAGGTCAGAGGTCCAACCAAGCAGGCAATATCTTTCTATACTTATCTGTTATTATTCCTTTTTCTTCATAACATGTTCTTTCCACCTAAATTTTGCATCCAAGGTTATTCTAAGTTCTTTGTCTGTTTAGTAAAATGTTGTTTCCTTTGACAGTTATGAAAATGTGATAACTATTTTATTATTGGTAAAAATTTACATGCATCAAACTATTTTCATTGACTTTTAATCTACATACAGACTGTGATTGTAGCTTGCTGTAGTTTTTGGTTAACTCCTCCATTGAACGCCTGATGGATTACGGCTGTGATATCAGCAATGTGCCAATACTTCTTCACTTACTGGTAGATCACTGGTGTATCTTCTTATAGCTTATTCTCACGACGCTAGTTTCTAGCTGCTAATACTAGCAGGACCTACTAGCGCATAGATGAAGTTTCCCATGAAGCTAATTAATTAATTCCAGTGCCCTGAAGACATATGTGAGTTGTGTTGAGTATTTCTGTGGAAAGTAAATGTTACTTTGTCTTTGCGATGTTGGTAACGTGCTCGCCTCTCATCACGCGGTCTTGGGTTCAAATCCCACTCGGGCATGGCATTTTTTCATACGTTACAAAAAATTCATTTCATCCTTCACCGTCTGCATTAGCAGCAATTTGTAAAACAGTCAGATGTTAAACCAAAAAAAAAAAAAAAAAAAAATTCTGTTATTGTAAACTGTAAAATTTTAAGACAAATTGTGAGGATAGGAGTACACAAAGCATGCCAGTGAGAGCTCAAAAGGAAAAAGCGCTGTCTGAAAGAGTGGGTGAGGAAGTGGGTCATTACAACAGGAGAGTTTGGGGGTTCTTCAAGACTTGTGAGGGAACTCACTTTGGATGATCAGAAAGAATAAACGAGTTGCTAGAATAACAGGTTACTAGCAATGTTTTCAAACATTCACACCGAGCTAGTTTACTAGCGATAGTCAATCATGTAACCTCTCCACTACTAGCTGCTAGTAAAATTAAACATGTTCAAAGTCACTAGCGCTCTAGTGAGTACTAGTGGTTTGACTCTGCTGGTTGTTTGTTCCCATTATGCTATTCTGCTAGATGCTAGTCAACTAATCTGCTACCAGTCTTGCAGGTTCTATAATCTAGGTGTTCTTTGTCTTCCTATACTCCTCTCCCTGGCTATTTTAGACTGCATAATCTACTGCAGCAGATTGAATTTCGCTCCATGCATAATATGTCTGAAATACTCCAGTTTTCATATCTTGTGTAGTTATAGGAAACATGGCAACTTTTATTAAGATCCACTAAACTTTAAGCAAAAATTGATCTTTTTGAAGGGGTGTTCTTTAATAAGAGTGAAGTCAAGATGGTGATTATTTTTATTCAGTACTTTGGGGCATATTACTGAATCATTAGTAAGTTTGTGATTGCAAAATTTAGATGAAATATAAGAAAATAAATGTTAAACGTTAGGCTAATTAATTAATTTAGTTCAGCTTTTAAAAGTATGAATAAAAATCTGTGTGTGGACTACTGTATATCTGCCCTGAAAGAGTAATTTTTAAACAAAGCTACACACTAAAAAATAAAAAAAATATTACTAATTTCAGTTTTTAAGTAGGCCTATTGCATGATTTTTTATTGTTAACGTATTATATAATTAACTCAAATAATCACGGATGTTACTATGGTGTAACTCAGCATAGTTTTTACTCACTCTTTGACTTTCTACCATTTTTAAAGTATTGTTTTCATGTCGATTGTAGGGAGAGTTGAAAAAATATGATATTTTTTAAGATTGCAACCTTAGTATGCATTTTACAACAAAAGTGTATGAATACGCTTAAAACACGCTTATGAAATTAAGTTACGCACTTAATGACATGTATATACTGAAGAATCTGATAAGGTTGTAATGGTTCAAGTTACAAATTGAGAGAGAACTCTGCCTATTTGACAACCAGTGGCTTTGGACTCCTCAACAAAAGTGTATATATAACCAAAGTTATTGAAAATTTAAACACTTACAACTTTTATTTTCAGTATTTTTCTCTGCAGAGCCCAGTTTAGAGGCAATTACTGATTTTATTTTTAAGTTCTACAGAGGTTGATTTTTATTTTGTGTCATTCACTCATGATTAAAATTAGGTTATGTTTTTCATTTTACATTGTTTACTCATGATTAAACGTAGGTTATAAGGGTCATTATCTACATTGGGAAGAGAAAGTCATGTGAGTGTTTTACACTAGATTCATTTTTTAAATTTGACATCAGTTTCGAATAAGTGTTGGTGTTTAACATTAAGTCATGACACTGAGCTCTGAATTCCATTATAAACTCATTTAGTGCCACATATAACACTGTTTATTACTCTATTACTCAAGTTTCTTTACAGAATAAAAACTTCTGTTCATGAAATTCAGAATATCTTAAACTTTAAATGTTCCATGTTTCAAAAAAAAAAAAAAAATGAAAAAAGTCAATGCCATTAGTAGTCATTGTTTGAGAAGAGATTAAAAATACTTTTAGGTAAAATATTAGGGATTCTTCAAAAAGTTGTTCAAAAATTAGGGGTGATTACTGGACAGAAGTGATAATTAAGAGGATTTGATTTAGTTAATAAGTAATTTGATAAGGTCATTCTCATCTGTGTGTCGTATTACAGTTGTCTCCGAATTGGATGAAAGTTTAAAATTAATTTTTTCTGAAAGGTTATGACCAAAAGAATCAACTGTGGGTATTAGGGGCGGTTTTTACTTTGAACTAAAATGTTCCATGCTGTTATTTAACTACATTATGTATTACATATAAAATTTGAGAATTAAATTAAAGTGCAACTACAGTGACACCTGAAGAGAACATCCGTTAATGAATTAACGCTAAATGTAAAGCTCATTCAGTTTATAAGGTACACGTTGACAGTGTCGGAACCTTACAAAAGGATGTTGGTAGCTGTCATAAACCTGTTTTGAGGGCACTTCCGACTCCCTCATTAGGACTACTGTATTTAACACCCCTCCCTCTCAACTTTACTTTGCACCCTACTTACCATCAACTCATATTACCCTCTTATCTTTGTCTTTATTTATGTTACCTTCTATTTCATTTTATAAAAGGATATATTGTGCATCCATTATCTAGTTACAAACTTATTTACTTTCATTGAATTGTTGTTTAGCTTCTTGCCTTAACAAATTATAAAAAGATAAATCAGCTTATAATATTTTTTATCGCCTTCGTAAAGGAGGAGGATAATAAGGAGAAGGAGGAGGAGGAGGAGGAGGAGGAGGAAAAGAAGTAGAAGAAGAAAAAAGGAAGTGGTGATGCTAGTGGAGGAGAAGGGGTAAAGGAGGAAAAAGAGCAGATGGAGAAAATATACATGTTAAGCAATATTGGAGCACTAAATTTTGCCGGCCGCATTAGCATAGTTGGTAACGTGCTCGCCTCTCATCATGCGGTCTTGGGTTCGAATCTCATTCAGGCATGGCATATTTTCATACGTTACAAAAAATCATTTCATCCTTCACCGTCTGCATTAGCAGTAATAATTACAGAAGAGTCAGACGTTCAAAAAAAAAAAACTAAAATTCCAATCTGTTGAAGTATTGAATTATCCCAACTGGCTTCTATGCTTGGGTCCCGGGTTTGATTCCCGGTCAGGCCTGGATTTTTTTATCACTCATCTTTATCTACCATCCTTCTCATTGTTCGGATTAGCAGTAATTGGAAAACAGTTGGAAAAAAGTATTCAATAGCTACAAACTATAATATTCTGTGATTTAAAATTGGACAAGAATTACCTTGAAATAGAATAAACTCTAGAATTAATTAGTGTTGTTTATGTGATTCATTTTTCTCAATTCAGACTAAGTCTAATTTGCGGTAATTTTTTAGTACAGCAGAATTTAATAGTGTTTCTCTATTTACATTAAATAGGATTTATCATAACAACAATGTATAGTAACTGGGTTTTTCTAATCCTTTTTTCTTATTTTGTCTCCTTAATTCTTCTACCATAATTTTGCCATTTCTCCTACTTTTACTTTTATTTTCTTCTTCTTTTATCGTCTCAGAATACTGAGGACCACGTTGAATGATTTTTCTTTTCTCATGTCTGATATTTTTTTTCTCTTTTTCATCTTTCTTAAACCTTTTTTTATCTTTCACTAAAATCTATCATGTTTTCTCATGACCACTTCTTGTTTTTATATTATGTCATTCTATCTATTTTGTGGAACCTCTCAAATTCTTTAATATTGTTTTTCTAAATTCACTTCTGTCTTCTCCTTCATTTCTTTCATATATTTTTCTGTTTCTGTGAATTATCTTTTTTGTATTTTGTGCATCAATCAAATAAATGTTTCGCGAATCTCTTCTGGTCCATTCTGTAGATATCTCCATAAAAACAAATTTTTCTTTTTCTCAGTCTATTATCTTTTTTATTTTTCCATTCCTTTTTATCTCTGTTACTTCTTAACTTATATTCTCCATTTTCATTTTTCTTCAGGCCATATATGTTTTTTAGGCCTTTTTTTCTCCATTTCATTTCTATTTTCTTCTTAAAACTCTTCTTCTGAGGGAAGGTATATTCTCATCCATATAATGTTTTAAGTTTTTGTAATTGTATTGTGCTGTGTTAATTTATACTTCAATGATATCAGTTTTGTTAGTTGATGTACTCTCATCAGTTTCCCTATTTAATTTTCATTTCTTCGTCTTCAATTCCATTGCCATGAACTTTATTGTCATCTATTTTTTCCCAATAGCCCTTCAGAGAGAACGCATCAAATCAATATTTAAATTACTTCTTCATGTTTTGCTCATGTTTCCTTTTCTCCCACAATCTTTTAATTTTTTCAGGTCTTTCCTTCTTAAGTTGTTCAATATTCATGCCTCTTCTTTTCATTCTCTCCCCCGAAGAGCACTCTGGCTTTTTACTCTAAAAATTTCCCTATTCTGTATGTCTTCTTTGTCGAATTTTGCATCTTTAAGGTCATTCAATGTTACTGTGAACCATGTTGGTTTGGTTTAAGATTTATTATTTTATTGAAAATTTGTTTTGTCAATCTGCTATTATTCATTCTTGCCACATGTCCAAAAAATACAAGTCCCTTTATTCTCACTACATGGATTATGTTTTCAGTTTTTTCATACATCTCTTTGTTTGAACAGGGTCTTTTGTAATTTTTCTTCTTCCTTCTTAGATCTTAGGATGTTGCAAACTATTCTCTTCTTTCTATGCTCATTATTTTATAGTACCATCTTTCAACATAATTTTAAGTGTTTCTGCTCCATACAATGCTTCCAGTTTTACCACAGTCTGATAGTGCCTAATTTTTGTATCCCATGATAGGGCTTTTTGTTATATAGGTTTCTGGTGTTCATGAATACAGTTTTCATCTTAACTACCCTTCTTTCTAAGGTATCCTTCTTGTTATGGTTTATACTGATCCATTTTCCCAAATACTTAATAAATGACCTTACTGTTTTAATTTTATTTTGATGAATAGTAATGTGGCATGTTTAATATTAAAGTTTAATTTTATTTCATTTATTTACCTCTTCCTAACCTTCAGTACCTCCTACCATTGTACAGTGCAGTTGACTGATGATGATACTCAAGGGAACATCCTATGACCGGTAGCTGTTGTACCTGCTGCCAATCACTTCACTGGGGCAGCTGCCCCTGGCAGACACAGAATTAGGAATCAGGTCATTGAAGACCAAGGTACTGTCATTCCAATTTTAATGTTTGTTTGTATATCCAATTTTTTTTAACAAATCATACAGTTCATATTTTTCATTTTTTACTTTGGCAATTAATTGGAAACGTAACAACTCGAGCAGGTCTTAAAGATTGTTATGAACTCTGTCTTGGGAATGATATTTGCAGAACTATTTTTTCAGCTTGAGCTATTAAACTCTTCATTTAAATTAAAGTCATCTACTTTATTTTATGATAAATATAATATAATTTATTTTATACTATTCCCACTAAGAACCCAAAGCACAACTGAAAAGCTGGAGAGGATATAACAAAGGATCTTAAGAACAATTATCAATAAGAAAAACATAGTAGACAACACTTTAGATTACTCCCAAACAA
Source organism: Catonia carolina (assembly GCA_035578175.1). Classification (NCBI taxonomy): domain Eukaryota; kingdom Metazoa; phylum Arthropoda; class Insecta; order Hemiptera; family Achilidae; genus Catonia; species Catonia carolina. Next base: position 33,747,621 of record JAQMRL010000010.1, read on the forward strand.
AAACAATACAAAATCATGGAACCATTAAACAACATACTAAGAAAAAAGAGTATAGCATTTTATGCGCATTTAAAAAGGATTAACGACAACAGACTATCCAAGCAAATCTTAAAATTGGAGGAAAAATTCAAGAACCCTAACAAATGGCTGAAGGAAATTAAATAAGATCTCCAAGAATAAGGTATCATGGAACAACAGATCATGAATAGAGAAGAACAACAAATAATTAACAAAGGAGACTGGAGATGAAACTCCACCTAGAGGAAACACACCCAACAAACACTAACAGAAGAGTTGAGAAAACGGAGATCCAAAAGATTGTTAAAAACCCATTAAATGAAGAAACTGTGAAAAAGAAGAAAAAGAACTAAGTAATTACATGTGATCCATTGTTGGTCATAACCTAGCAAAAAAAAAATATATATATACTTTGCCTATCTATGGATTACTTAATAAAGGAATGTAATTTATTTGATTATTTATGTATGTAAGTAGGTATGCAATGATATTTGGGATATACGATTGTAGTAAAACAGGGTTAAAGAGAGATAAATGATAGAAGGGGTGATGGAGTCAGTAAGAGAGATGATTCAAGAAGGGTGCACACTTTGTGAAGGGATAAAGAGAAAGTGAAAAGGAGTTGAAGGGGGTGGTTAAAGCAGGAGAGAATATTGTGATCCCTTGAAGCTATGAGAGTACGCTAACTTAAAGCATCACCCTCCAGGTTGTTTCCGCTAATACAGGGATTGTGCTTGATTAATGCAACTCATGGAAGATGGGTGGTAGGTTTTTGGTGGGAGGGGGGGTTATATGGGTTATAGTATGGGTCGAGTGGACATTATTACCACACACTTGTCTATTCTGCTCATTAATAATGTTTCAAAATCTTCCACCCGTCGTCTCTCCTTCTGTCTTCAACCACCCACTTCTCCTATCTTTTATCTCACTTCTCCTTTCTGTTGTAATAGACGGAATACAAATTAGTTTGAGAATTATAAACTTAGTTTAGTTACTTACTTACTTACTTACTTTCAAGGGTCTTGTTTCCTAATTATTATTATTATTGCTACCGCAAAATTATTATATTTTGATGAAAGAAAATTTTAAATACTTTGGTCTCGATAATTAAGACCTTCAATTATAAAAAAAGTTATTAAAATTTTACTTTTAATTATAACTTATTAACTTTGTTCTTAGTTTCAAATGATTTGGTTTTTTTCATTAATTATTTTTTCTTTGTATTTTAAGATCTTCCATAAGTTAATAATTTATTTTAATTTTTTATTTAGTAGAATTGGTTTTCTATTGCTTTAGAAGTTGTGGTTATTCATTAAGATGTAAAAGATATTTCCAGAGAATGAAAATTTTTTTATATAAAAAAAATTTCTTTTAATGAGATGTTTCTATGTAGTAATAATTGAGTGATATCAACCTGTGCTACTGAATAAAGAACTAAGGTGATTTTTAAACGAAAATGTCAAGTATTTTGTCATGCTTACATTGTCAATTAATTTACATATTTTATCTCTTTATTTTAAATTACACAGTTATGTACATTTTAGTTAATCACTTAAATAAAAATGATATGACATGAATTTATTGAATAAATATATTAATTCTAAATGGATTAAATTCTTGAGTTAAATCTACACTGTTGAAAGTCTGTCTGCACTGCGAAAGACATTATATATGATACAGTGTTTGTTAAAGCAAATACGATTTTTGAAAAAATACAATAAAGCATAATCGAGAATAATAATTTCTAACGCAACTAATAGACGATTAAACGATTTAACCAGGAGGACCAGGCTAGTTTTTTAGTAGTTGCCAGCCACAACTAAATGACTGAGTGAATAAACGAAATGATTAAATAGACGGTTAAGCAGAACTGACAAAATAGGCAGGAACGAAAGTGAAAGGATATGATATTACATGGGAACACACTATTGGTCAACAATACATAATAAACAAATACGCACTTACCTTGAATCCAGTAATGATAATTCACAATTGTAGAAAGCGCATGCTGGATAGCACTAACAAACAGCACAAAGAACAAACGACAAAGTTCACAATATATAAACATGAGCAATCGAATATAATAATTCGCACAAATTAAATAGCAACAAACGACTTGAGTTCATAGCGAATGAAATGAATATAAGAACGAAACAAGATTGTAAACGCTGGTAGCGCGGTAGCGTCCCACGCCATGCGTTACACGCAGCCGAAAAGCGCGCACCCATTCATTATGAATGCTGAACCAACAGTGAACAATGAACAAGACGGAAATGAAGGAAAGTGGAAGGGAGAAAATGACGTGATCGGTTAGGTCATACGGAAGCAACAAGCACATTTGAAATATTAACAAGGCGGGATTTACGGAAGCATTTTGTCAGTACGAAGTGGCGTTAACAGTGTTTGTTTTTTTAATTGTGTAGTGAGTTTTGATGAGTTATGTCAACAGAAGATCCCTTCTCTATTATCTTTCCAATCTTTTGGAACAGTTCTATTAGCTAAATCCTATGTACTAATGAGATGTAATTTTTTTGTTAAACCACAAGTAGTAAAATTTAGACAAGTAAGATTTTTTAAGAACTAGCTAACTCGTGTGAACTAATGTGCACAGTAATTTTGACTGATGTACTTTATTTATTCCTAACAAATTTTATAGTACCTACTTTTATTTCATGATATTCTGTATCAGTGTTATTTATGAAATACGATGTATACCCAAATAAACAATCCCTGTCACCTTTATGACCTATCTAAACAAACTTAACTTCGCCACAACAGCACCATCAAAACTTTAATTCAATTATTTTGTGTTTTTACTTTGCAGAATCCTAAAAATGTCCTCTTTGAAAACATGTAAAATTTAAAAAAAATTTTCAGTGGAACTCTATTTAAAAACAAACTATCAATTTAAAATACATAAGACCATATTTTAGGTTTTAAATACATGATAAAGCTTTTAAAAATTTTAAGGTCTTCATGTAATATTTTGATGACTAATGTAAGATCACCCAAAAGTTATAAAAATGTTGATTAAAATGCCTGAAGGTTTTTCATGTTACGTTCCTTGGCATTGCAAAATATTTATAAACCACGCACAAAAATAAGCTAAGAAGATCTGTATAAAGGTGTTGTTTCTTTTTTGATGGACTTCTATTTTTGAAATAGAAAACTATAGAATAAGAAAATCGGTACGAATTTGTTTATTTATGCGATTTTTCACTTTGCGATTTTCTCAAAAACGGCTTTAATGAGTTTTTAAAAAAATTACCTCATCTACTACACTTCATAAATTCTCTACAAGTTAGTGTAAGTGCCGTGTTTGCTGAGTTGTTTTCAAAATATTGTGGTCTTAATATAAATTTTAGGGAAAAAGTTCACATAAATTTTTGAAAAAAATTGTAATACAATATGTATATAATGTATACTAATTGTAATATAAAAGTTGTAGGAAATAAAAAAACCTACAACTCTTATTTTAGGTATTTTTACTTTCTCTTGCCTATATGAATGTACAGGAAGGAATGTATTGTTTTCATATCGATTTTTCGAAATTGAGTTTTCACCGGATATACACATTTTCAGAGACCCCCTGAACCCAAAAAACATGTTTTTAGCGATGGTTTGTGTGTGTGTGTGTGTGTCTGTGTCGGTGTGAACAGAATATCTCAAGAACGGAACATTGTACGAAGTTGAAATTTGAAACTTATTTTAGGTATTACTAGAGGACCATTTTCATCAAAATCGGTCCACCGGAAGTAGTAGTTTATTCGTGTAATTTTTAACTTTTTTGCGAGTTTCTCAAAAACGGCTTCAACGATTTTTTTAAAAATCGCCTCATTTACTACAATTTTTATGCTCTAGTAGGTGGGGTAGGCGCCATGTCTGCTGAAATTCTTGGTGAGGCTGTTTTCTCGTAAAAAATTGTTTTTTTATGATTGCGACTTTAATATGCATTTTAGCGCAAAAATGTCTCTAGTAAAAGTTGCAGTGAATTTAAAATCCTAGATCTTCTATTTCGAACATTTTTTTGTATAACGCTTAGTTTAGCGGTAATTAGCGATTTTCTGTTTTTTTCACGAAAACGTGTAAAAAAGTCGATTTTTTAACGATTTCAGCCTTAGTATGAATTTTACGACAAAAGTGTGTAATTTAAATTTATAGGAAATTAAAAGATCTACAATTTTTATTTTGAGCATTTTTCTCTAAAGAGCCTAGTTTAGTGCGAAAGAGTGATTTTTCCGTATTTGTAAGCCAAACTGAGGTTGATTTTCATTTTGCGTCTTTCACTCATGATTAAAATAAGGTTATGTTCTTTGAGGTTAGTTTTTTGTTTATTTCTAATGTTTTATTTTATTGTTAATTATTTTCATTGGCAAGAGAAAGTTGTGTGAGTGTTTCACACCAGATTTTTAATATTATATAATCAAACTGCACTAATTTTAGGTCTTTAAAGAAAATACAGACAGCAAAAAAAAAATCGAATGCAACTATTGCTGTTATTTTATATTGCTGCGTTTATACATTTACAGTAGCGACGTGTATGAACATGCATGTACGACGCGCACATACATGAGCAATGTACAAGTTCCAACTTGATGTGTACGTGCTCTTTGTAATTCATTCTCCGTCCATAATACTCACTGTGAGAGAATGTTTGAACATGCGTATGGGCGTTTTTGAACAAGTCGTTTCGCGACCCCCCCTATAATATCACCATGACCCCCAGGTCGATAATCACTGCTCTAGAGACTTTACTAAGTAAAACGAGGAGTGAGGTTGTTTGCAATTGCCTTCATCAATGAGTGGAAAAGTATGCTTATCTCCATGCCGGGCCCTCTAAAAAATATCTACTTTCCACCTTGCAAATTAAATCTTCACTTCATTCACTCCGGGGTCTGGCTGTATAATGAAGTTCATTATTCTTAGAGGAGATAACTCTGACTAGTGTCTTTCACACTGCCTCTTCTATATTTAAATGGTTCAGTCATATAATTGGCTGACTTGTTTTAAGAAACAGAATTTTTTTCGTAGCCCTGGAACTAGCAGATCGAGTGCAAATAATTTACCACTCCACCAGCCTGTTATGGGCTAATAGTGTAACTAATTATTCGAATGGTACGCAGTATTACATCGATGTGATATTATTTAATTGACCAGTACGCTAGATACTCTAACTCACCAGTCGGAAACCTTCGGAGAAAGATATATACAAATACCGTACATGCAAAACCGGTTACAAAGATTGTAAAAATGCTAATTTTATTGATTAAAATTCTCTTATGCATGATATTCATTATATTTATTGGTAAATTATTTAGTAATTAAAAATTTAATTGAAAAAAATTAGCAGATATTTTTGTTTATCTGTTCTTAATGATTAAACCAATGTGAGGATACATTAACTAAAATAGGTTTAAGATACGTAAGATAAATCCTAAAGTAAAAAATAAAAGGTTAGTAAAAGCTAAAAAAAGTTATGTGTTGGTTTAAGGAAATGACATAAAAGGTTTAAGCACAAGCTGTTTGAGTATTTGATCGATTTCTCATGCTAGTGTTCCTACCGAAAGAAAATAGGCAGAAAGCACCCAAGGCTAAAACCAGCGCAGCCCAACTCAGTCGCCCGAGAACACAAATAGCTAAAACATTTCGAAGAAGAGAAAATCCTGTTTATTTAAGTGATTGCTACAAAAGACTTAGTGTTTGAGTTGTCATGCTTGGATAAGGATTCTGGAAGGAGAAGAATAAGAATAAAGTATGAGAAGAGGAGGTAAAGAATAAGAACAAGAAGAAACCAGAATAAAATTGTTGTTAAATTCGTCTTAAGCTTTCCCATTTCATAGAATACCGATTCTTAAAGTTATACATAAATATTGATTGAAATACAAACTTGTGGTCTCTTTCTTGTACAGATGAAATAATTCATTTTCTAGAGAAAATATTATGATTTGAGAACAACCAATTTGTTTCTAACATTGCATTGAAACCTGGTAATTTACTTATCAATAAGTATTTAGATAAGACAAGAACAGATTGTCTAATGATTACCAGGGTCAGTTTTTCACCCTCCGATGGCCATAAATAAGACTAATGAAAACATACAAATGTTTTATTACTAAAAATTACATATACGTGGCACTTTTCAACATAATAACCTCGTCGATTGAAGAATTTATCGTACCTGTGGACGAGCTTTCCAATACGCTTTTCATAAAATGTTGCCGCCAATGAATTTAAATGAGTGTTGATGGTGTCTTGAAGCTCCTCGTTGTGTTTCTAGTGGAGTTCATGCAGCCGGGGATCGCGATTATTGCAGTTCTTTATTGTAAAACTTTATGGAGGGAGGTTTTCACCCATGGAGAAGCTGTCTTGAACAAATAATCACAATGAAATTGGTCATTGAATACTACAAAATGCGAAATAAACAGCTGGTGATCTCATTCATTGATTTCAAAAGAGAATACACAGAAAATACAGAGTAATGCAGGGTATAAATGAAATAGACAGTTTCGATAGTTTACAGAAAATTTATTTTTGCAAAGTTAAGTTACTTACATGATTATATAGAAGAATTCATTAAGTTTTTATTGAAAATATTACAGATGTTCAATGTGTGCACCATTTGTAACATGACAGATATCAACACGGTAGTCGAATTCTTCCCACACACGATTAAGCATATGACGGTCAACTGTGGCAAGAGCATTTGCGATATGTTGTTTTAGATCGTCGATATCTTCAGGAAGACAAAAACTTATCTTCAGGTGGTACAAAAATTTTGTCTTTTACATAACCCCATAAGAAAAAGTCACAGGGCGTTAAGTCTGGACTACGAGGTGGCCACGGTGTAAACACAATGTTTTCCTCACTTGCACGGCCGATCCATCGTCTAGGAAGACGTTCATCAAGATAATTTTTGACCTGTAAGTGCCAGTGAGGTGGAGCTCCATCTTGTACAAAAATGAAGTTATCACTATCTTCCTGGAGTTGAGGCATTAACTATTCGTTTAACATGTCCAGATAAATTACTCCGGTTACTGACACTTCGTGAAAGAAGAACGGCCCGTAAACCTTTTCACGAGATAATGGGCAAAAGACGTTTACTTTAGGGGAATCACGTGTATGCTGTAAAGTTATTTTTGGGTTTTCTGTGCCCCATATTCTAACAATATGTCTATTAACTTTTCCACTAATGTGAAAATTACATTCATCACTGAAAATTAGGCGATTAAAGAATGCGTCGTCATTTTCAACGCAATGTTGCATCTCCAGACAAAACTTTTACGTACGACTTTATCACTGGTATTTTAACTTTGTACTAACTGCAATTTATAAGGTGTCATTTTCAAACGTTTCACAGAATTTTCCACACAGTCGGTTGAGGAATTTGCAATTCTAAACTTGGTGATCTAGTTGATTTTCCTGGACTTTGTTGATAAACATCACGAACACTATCAATTTGTTCTTCTGTAACAGAAGGTCTTCCAGTACTCTTCCTTTTACACAGACATCCACTGTTTTCAAAATGTTTATACCAGTCATAGATTGATTGCCTTGTTGGTGGTGGTTTACCGTATTTTGTTCTGAAATGACGTTGTACAACCTTAACCGAGTTTGTTTTGGCTAATTCAAGAACACATTAAGCTTTCTCCACTTGAGTAGCGGCCATTTTGATAGACTGGCCGTTGTAACAGCAGCAAACAACAAAATGCTAGCAACAGTTGTACCAACATAAACTTTAAAAAATTCCCTACAAACCTATATCATTTACTATATTCAAATACACTAGTTTGATGTTTAAGAAGCTGTTGAAAGTGTCTATTTCATTTATTATCACCCTGTATTAAAGATATTAAAATATAAAATTGCATACACAGAAAATCTCAGTGTAACAAGCAAAAAGAAAATTGCTATGATGCTCACCAATAAATAATAATAATAATAATAGTGTCTTTTATTTACCATTTAAATTTACAAACAATAGAAAAGAAACAAAAAATACAAATTAGTACACATAAAATACAGCAAAGAAAACCAAACCATAAATTAATTGAACCAAGAAATACAATATGCTAATTCACCTTCACTTTGTTGCGTTTCTTATTCTAGGCAAAACACTTGCCAGCATGACCTACCCGGTCGTCTGCCCGGCTGGTAGTCCCCTTTACCATTACATTATAAAAAAATAAAAAAAGAACAAAATATTTACATGCACAAATCTTCTTAAACAATATACACAAAGTTTCATTACTCAAGGAGACAAACAAGTCCAATAGAAATAACTTTTAAAAAAAAACAACCTTCGTTGCGCCATTTACTATATTAACGGTACAATACCACAGGACCCAAAACCCAGCGCACCGAGAGAAGAGAATTATCATAGCATCTAGTACCCTTAAACCTTTTAGTACCCTTACATTTCCTAGTTATTTAAACATTAAATTCCCTTACCAACTGGTACCTATACGAGCCAGCTTCTCTTAGATACTTTACCAGAGTTAACCAATTCTTTCCATTTAAGTACTCAATGGTTTCCTCCTTACTCAATTCTCTCCTCCCGAAACATCTCATCCTGAATTCTGCCAACACCCCACACTTAGATATAAAATGAATGACATCCTCATCCTCCCGAGCACTGCACAGGGAACACATCCACGTGCCCTCTTCACTATGATGCTCACCAATATTCGGAACGGATAGTTATCTGAAAAAGAAGAAAATGCCATGAATTGAACCAGGGACATTTTTTTTTGTTATCCGACATGCTAATCACTATTCTACATAGGTAGCTAAATTATTTAAACTCATTATGAATTTTTAGATGAACAGTATTTTTTTATTTTGTAATGGAAGCATTAAGGGCTCGGGTAATGTTAAAATAAGGAATAATTAAACTCTTTACGATATAGCTTGTAATAATGAGACGAAGATGTTTATTAGAGTCATCAATTTTAATATCATCGGTTAATTAGATATTATTATAATGATTGCACAGAAGGTAAAAATATTAAGATGAGCTCATAAAAAGATTTTTACATTTTTATGGCAGATGCCCGTAGTGAAATGTAATGGAAATTCTTTGTGATAATAGTAGGACATTTAAAATAAGTTGTAACAGTAACGAGGTGTTCTCCTTTGAGCATAACAGTAAAAATATTATGAGTATTATCGGTGGAACGGTAGAAAAACTTTCAAAGCTGTTAGCTTAAAAGCTGTGTTTTATGGTAAAAAGAGAGTAAAGATGATGTCGGTGTATGTGCTTATCCAAGTATAACTATAAGAGTTCGGTCGGGAGTGGTTGGTTGGTAGCAGCAAGAGAACAGCAGTAGACTTTTTGCAAGATTAGCATGATGGCAAATGCCTTAGTTGTATAACGTTACATAACGTAATTCTGAAAGCCTAAGGCAGATTTTGTTATCGTTTAACTCTTTGGAAAATGTTCTGTTCTTGATACTCTCTATCTTCGTCTTGCTTCTTTTCTTTTCTTACTTTCTTTCTTACATTTCTCTTCTTATTTCTAATATATAGTACTTCTAAATCAATTCTCTCAGTATCTCTATAGTTTGCTTTTCTTTTAAAATAATAAATATATTGTTGTTGTTTATGTCATCAGCCGAAAAGCTAGTTTGAACCTCTAGAGGTTTTATTAAGTAAAACGAGGAGTGAGGTGGTTCACAATTGCCTTCTTCACTGAGTGCAAAAGTATGCAGCTTAGTTATAGAAAAGTATGCCCTAGCATGCTTATCAGCGTTACTCTCAGAGGAGATAACTCTGACTAATATCTTTTACACCTTTACCTTTTCTATTCTTACGGGGAGCACTATACCTCCTATCTAACCCACTTTAAATTGACTGTTTTTAGGTACACGTTTCTTAGAAACCGTTAGAGTTAGCGGTTTAAGTTTTTTGGGCCTTTTCTAAGACATCTTTTTAAGCTCTGGCACTAGAATTATTAATATAGAGCTAGCGATACCATTTTGAGAATTTAAAAAAATTCAATATAATTTTTTTTGTAGAATTTTTATTTTATTTTGAACTTAGTAATAATACTGCAATGATTCTAGTACCATATGTCACAATTATACTGAGAAACATGCTCAAAAAATTTCAAAATTCAATGTCAAATAATTTTTGAGATAAAAACTATTTTGGAAGACGATGAGGAAGGCATATGACACAATATCTAACAACGGAAGCTAAGATCTGATTGATCATGCGTAGAAGACGAAAACGTCCTTGCCGAGCCCGTGTTTCGAGTCGTAACCGTAAAAAATGCGACCAAAGATATTTACGTCGCAATATTAATTCACGAGAACACAATCGGTTCGACAAACTTTTTTCAGAATTTACGTCAAAAATTAGGGAGTTAAGTAGCTTTGATTTTTCGGTTTTTCTCATTTTGTTTGTATAATTTTTACTTTCTGCTCTTTATGAATGTAGGCTCCTATAGGAAAGGGACGTATTGTTTTCATGTCGAAAAATCTACTTTTCACCGGAAATACACGTTTTCAGGCCCTCTGAACCCAACAAAACATGATTGTAGCGATTGATCTGTGCGCGCACAAAATATCTCAAGAACGGAATATCGTATAAACTTGAAACTTGAGTTAGGTACCCCTAGAAGACCCAATAAGAGCATTTTCATTAACATCGGTCAACCGTAAGTAGTAGTTTATTTGTGCGATTTTTCACTTCTTTGTAATTTTATCAAAAACAGCTCCTAAGATTTTTTAAAAATTGCCTTATTTACTACATATTTTATGTTCTATAAGATAGAATAAGCGTCATCTCTATTAAACTTCTTGGGGGGCTCTGCTCTCATGCTATTTTTTTTTTAAATTGCGGCCTTAATTATAAATTTCAGGGCAATCGAAGATTATAATAAGTTGTATCAAGTTATTATTTGATTTATTGTTTAAGTTATTTTTGTTTAGTTATGTAATGGATTTGATTTATATTTTCCGTGTGTTATTGGAAAAATCTTATTTTTTCTTTTCTATTATTAATTTATCTTTTAAAACGCTTTCATTCACTAACTCGGAAAGTTAACACAAAAAGAATCTCTTAAGGGGAGACTGTACTTTGTATCCCACCAATGTTAAATTTGCTATTTTTAGGTACATTTTTCATAGGATTGGTAAAGGATAGGGAAATTAAACTTTACACACTATAGGTGTCGGGTTTCTTCTCGAGCTACTGAAATTTTTCCAATTTAATCTTTGGACCATACGATTTTTCTTTTTTATGAAAAACATAAACTTTACAAATTTTGTTTCTACGATTTTTGCGTATTACTAATTTTTGGAGCACCTGAGGAAGTCATAAAAATGTTGGTATATGTGGGTATACAAGATAATTAACTGGTAAAAATTTAAGCCTGGTAGGTTTATTGGTTTCTGAAAAAAATTTATGTAGTGTTAAAAATCTAAATTTACGGGAAAACGCAAGAAACAAGAGGACACAATTAAAAAAAAGTGTACACAAACAAGTAAATTTCTCGTAAACTTGTTTAGAAAACTGAACCAACAGCTGAGAATACAAAAAAACAGTGATACAGATATTGTAAAAACTAAAACTCTGCGCTAAAACGAGCAGTATAAAATTATGAAAAATATTCGTTCTTGGTAACATGATAATTTTTCTGTGTAAACCTAATAAAAACTTAATTTTTTCATAACATTTTTTTGACGTAATTTAATGTTTTCTGGTAGATCTAGGCCTAAACTATTGAAAAACATAAAAAATCAAAAATTGTATTTTGAGTTAAAACCATCGTGCCATCTCCCCTTAAGTGGTAGCACTGTCGCATGAGCTCATTACAAAATTCCCTCTGTTCTATATTCCATTTAAGTAATATAGGGTGATTAAAAAAGAGCGCCGGTTTTGATATATCAAATTAAGAGATTTATTTTATTGAAAAACTGAAAATAAATACATCAACAAGTTCATCTTACCTTCCAATTTCATGTATGAAAAATGATGTCATGCATGTGTCCTCCTCTACTGCGCTGGCACGCATCAACTCTGTCCATGAAATTGGATATTACTGCACGACAAGTTTCGACTTCCATTTGCCCGATAACCCGTCGAATTTCCTCCTTCAAGTCATTGATGTTTCGGGGTTTATTGGCATACACCAATGACTTCAGATGACCCCAAAGATGAAAGTCACAAGGCGTCAAGTCACACGACCTTGGTGGCCATTGATGGTCGGAATTACGAGAAATGATGCGATCCTGGAACCGTTCACGGAGCAACAACATTGTTTCTCGTGCAGCGTGACAGGTGGCACCATCCTGCTGAAACCACAACTCGTCAATGTCCATTCCATCCAAATGACGCCACAAAAACTCTCTAATCATCGTACGGTATCGGTCTCCATTTACTGTCACGGTTTGTCCTTCTTGAATTTCAAAAATAAGGGCCGATTACACCGCCCGACCAAAAGCCGCACCAAACTGTCACTCGCTGTGCATACATTTCCCTTTCATTAACCACGCGAGGGTTTTCTAAACCCCACATACGGCAGTTCTGTTTATTAACAAAACCGTTTAAGTGGAAGTGCGCCTCATCACTGAAAATGATTTTGTTTGCGAAGGTGTCATCATCCTGCCGTTTTCTCAATACCCAGTCAACAAACTGTCGTCTCTTCTGGTGGTCTGCCACTTTCAAATGTTGCGTCAACTGAATTTTATACGGGTGATATTGGAGATCGTACCGAAGAATTCTCCGTACAGAAGAACATCGTAAACCCAATTGTTGAGAACGGCGACGTATTGATTCTGCTGGGCTAACAGCCACACTGTCACGAACCAACGCAACGTTCTGCTCAGTTCGGCCAGAACGACGACGTCCAGAACTTTTAAAGTCGACTGTTGAACCCGTCTCAAAAAACTTTTTCATGAGCCTGCGAACTGTTGATTCATTCGGTGCTTCATTACGTCCTAGAGTACCGCGAAGTCACCTGACAGTAGCCGCATAACTCTCTCCACTCTGGTAAAATGTTTTGACGATTAACACTCGTTGTGCAATAGTAAACTTTTCCATGGTTAGACACAGACTGCGAGAGTACTACACTGCGAACAAGAGAAACTACAACTGAATCGTCAATCGGAATATTCTCCGAAATAGAAATGAGGTCTAACAATGTTGCCAACCGATAAACAAAAATTTACCAGCCGTTTAAAAACCGGCGCTCTTTTTGAATCACCCGTTACTATCATTTTGAATGGACTGTAATTCAACGTCTTTCTTTAAACAAATAGTGAGTAAGACCATGTCGTTTCTAGTTTTACGTTGTAAAAACTGCAAGGTATTAGTCTTTCGGAATGTTGGTTTGTACAACATAAAAGCATCTGGCTTCTATGGCAAAGATAAGGGGTTCGATTCTCGTTCAAATTCGATATAATTTTGTCACTCATTTTTATAAAACCCCTAAAAAGTTACCTCAATCATATGTCATGGTAAATTTCAGAAAAATTATTTAATAATAAACAATATAGAATGTAAATAATTTTTCAGAAAGTATAATTAAATTTTTATGATGAAATACAGAAACTGGCGTAATTACTGAAATGTAAAAGTATTTAATAGGATGTAGTAAAATTATACAGTATTATACAAAAGTTGTGGAATACACTCGCTTGTATCTGACAACTTAAAGTATTTTCTCTGGTTAAAATACACACATTAAAAAAAACTCCTCTGTCCACTAACTGGGTGGGTTTTTTTCTGTAAATTTTTCTCTTTATAACAACCAGTCCTTTAATTAATTCAAAGAATTAAAAGGGTACTCTTCTATTTGAATACACTCTCATGAAATACACAAATGTATTAATGCTTTTAAATTTAAACGCTGTTTAATGTTAACAAATATCACAGCTTTTAAATAATTTTACTTTTTTCTGAATAAATAGTATATATTTTTAGAGTTTTTTAAATTCAGTTAGAAAATACATATACCATACTTTGCTATCTGTTACAAAATTGCTTCAGTAATAATTTTTTCCATTGTACTCGTATCATAAATTTCATTTATTTTTTGGTTAAATCTAATTAATTTTTTTTCTGTAACACCACAACAAAATATTAACAAAAATTGTATATTTAAATATTAAAAATTGAAAGGAAAGTTTTAGAATGTCCTTGGATTACTTAAAGATGGAAGACACAATATTGTTAACAAGAAAAATCAAATTAGAGCATTTCCATGCCGATAGAATTTTTTGATCGGCAAACACGAGACAGTTGAACTTTTTTAACCACAGGGCAAGAATAGATCCAAACGGACTGAACAAGCAAATATTTCAGAAAATATACAGTTATGACCACGCACAAAGAATTATAAAGATGAAGAAACATACTTGCAAGTAATGTAACTTTACTAAGACTGAACTGTACTTGACAGGACTTGACTTACTAAGACTTGAACTGTACTAAGACAGGGTCCGGTTTGAAAGAATAAATACGCTCCCAAAGAATTATAACTCTAAATTTGGCAATAGTATTCCTAAAGTCATACAGTAGAACCTCGTTAACCCGGACGTCCAGGTAACTCGGGCCAGTTTTGGAAAAAAATTGTTTAGCTTCTGGTGTTACTACATAGCAAACTGGTGACTCAACGCCCTCCTTCCTCTCCCTTTGAAAAAAAACTTTAATAAAACATGGAAAAAGTTGTGGCCTGATGTGTGTGGCTCGCCAAAAGCAATAAAATTGTAGAAAAAGAAAAAACAAGCGTGGAAGAAGATTTTATAGACTTTTAAAAAATATCTCGATGGCTGTTCCGATGTTGATGAAACGCTAGTGGTACCTAACTTAAGTTTGAAGTTTCAAGTTTGTACGATGTTCTGTTCTTGAGATTTTTTGTTCACACACCAACACACACACACACACACACACACACACACACGCACACACACACACACACGCACACACACACACACGCACACGCACCCCCCCACACACATACATACGCACACACACACACACACACGCACGCACGCACGCACACACACACACACACACACACACACACACACACACAGACCAATCGCTAAAAACATGTTTTTTGGGTTCAGGGGTCTGAAAACGTGTATATCCAGTAAAAACTCGATTTCGAAAAATCAACATGAAAACAATATTTTCTTTTCTATATATTCATACAGGCAAGATAAAACAAAAATACCAATTTTTTTCTATGAGAGCACGGCCTTCCAAAGAATTTCAGCAGAGATGATGTTTACTCTACCTTGTAGAGCATAGAAATATAGTAAATGAGGCAATGTTTAAAAAAAACCGATTAAACTTTTTTGTGAAAAATCTCACGAATAAACCACTATTTCTGGAGGTTCGATTTTGATGAAAATGTTTGTGTCACGTTTTCTAGAGGTATCTATAATAAGTTCCAGGTTTTAACTTCGTAAGCTATTCCGTGCTTGAGATTTTTTTGCACACACACTGATCAATCGCTAAAAACATGTTTTTGGGTTCAGAGCGTTTGAAAACGTGTACAACCGGTGAAAATTTTATTTTATTAAATTTACATGAAAAAAATGTATTATTCCTTCCCTAAGTCATTAACAAAATTGATTAAAAATTGACAATGACGGAGGTTATAAAACGATCCCAGAGGAAGAAAGTATTACATCATACGGTGTTACAGAAAATTAAAA
Source organism: Catonia carolina (assembly GCA_035578175.1). Taxonomy (NCBI): domain Eukaryota; kingdom Metazoa; phylum Arthropoda; class Insecta; order Hemiptera; family Achilidae; genus Catonia; species Catonia carolina. Next base: position 33,763,307 of record JAQMRL010000010.1, read on the forward strand.
TGAAGAGAATTTAGATAATGTTGATGAACAAGGTGTGGTTATGACCCACGCAAAAGCAGTAGCAAACATATAATAAATTTGATAGTTTATTTCGAGAGTCAAGCCGAAACATCGCCAAACGAGCTTCTGATGCTAAAGCTGATGTGAGATCACGCTGCTCGTAAGCGATATAGGCCTACACAAAACTAAGACAGCAAAAGCTCACTGCCATTTTGTACTACCGACTAGTTTGTAACTATATTGTGTACAGTGTAAATACATCATATTGTATTATGTAATGTAACATTTTATTTAATGTTACTTAATTTAATTATTATTTTTCCTTATTCTGTCTTGTTGCATTTAAAATTTCGTTATCTTTTGATGTCGCCGTGATCCGTTATCTCGTTATCGATTTGCATTTCATTCTGTCTTTGTACTGCCGACTGCTGTTATCTGTATTCTGTCGTGTCGGATCTGTCTCTTCCTGCTTTTCATGTTCCTGGGGACATGTCTATCGGGATGGAGGGGGTCGGTGACGTCAGAACCGAGGTTTCCTTTTGAGAAATTTGGTTTTCTCGTTCTCTCTTAGCAATTGGTCAGGAAGATGTACGGGTCTTAAATTTGTATGTGCCGTAATATTTTTTTTGAGTCTTTTCGGGGCGTAGTTATGCTGCTGTGCTGTTTGACTAATTGCTATCCCGTTTTTACGGTAAGTCTCTTTCTTTCTTTTGCTGGTAGTTAAAACCCATTGAAGCCGAAAATGTTTTTTTTTAATTTTGTAAATTTTGTAAACCCCTTTTGGGTAATTTAAATTTTTTTTAAAATTTTAACTTAATGCTTTTCTTAATGTTGCTATTATATTTTTTTTTATCTTTTTCTGTGCTGTTGGGGTTTATCTACTTTTTATTCTTTTGTTTGTCTTTTGCGGTGGCCCTCATTTTCTAAGTCCTGGTATTCTGCTCTTTGCAGGGACCAGCTTTGGGGTGCTGATTCTTCCATTTCTTACTTATCTAACCCATATGATGCGGCATGAAATCCAAATGGTTAATTTTGGATTTTCCAGCTTTACCCGAAAGCATCGCATTCAATCACTTTAATACTACTCATCTGTAATTCATTTTTTTTGGGACAAGATAAATTTTTCCTGTTTCCGAATTATCGGCAATGATTAACTTGGTTCTCAAATTTTTAAAATGGACACGTCGCCTTTTTGCTTGAACTTGTCTGCAGCTAGTTAACTAGCAAAGTTCTTCCGGGATCGTCCTATTTTCTTCATATTCTACTCTTCTTTCTTTTATAAAAATTACTAATTTTAAATATTAGTTATAAAATGTAATTTCATTATAATTATTATTATTTTGTAAATCATAATATGATTCTAAATTTTCTCATGTTTGCGAAAGTATGCAATTTTGCATATTCTGGTCAAAACATGTTTTGCATCTACCTCATTATCTAATTATTGTATTAAAACTTAAAAAAAACTTTGATATTATTTTAACAAATTATTGCATAAATGATGATTTTGGTAAAATTAAATTCTGTTACACAAAAATATCTTGTGTTTCCTATAATGTAACTAATTAATTTTTTTTCTCTTCTAAAATTTTTTTAAACTATAAGATCAAAATTTGAAGTAATAATCTAATCATGTTTTTTATTTATTTAAATTTTATTAATCTCTTTTATAAAAAAATCTGATTATTTTCTGATTTTTATTTGATTCATTTATAATTATTATTATTATAATACCGAATTGGTCTTTTACTTAACGATTTTCTCAAATCGCTATTCTGGATCCAGTGCTAAGCATGCTAAAATAATTAATTATTGAGCTCATATCTTATTATTATATTTGATTAATTAATTACGGTAATTTCTATATAATATTTTGCGTAACTTTGTAATTTTCTTATTAACTGAATTTAAAGTTTATTGTCGTTTACATTTACCAAGTTTACCTAATCTATAAATTTAATTTTATTAAATTTTTTACTAATTCAAATCTATTTTGTTAATCTTTTTCTTTACACCACATCACCGCAGTCTCTCTCTCTCTTTTTGGGGTATTTTTTTTCTTTCTTGTCCCCTGTGCCAATTTTGCTTTGGTAGCGATACTTTGGAGTTTCGCGTGAGCAAAAGGGGGTTACAGTAATTTTAGGTGAAAGTTTATTGAAAATAATTTTTAAATTACAGTACGTTAAACATATTTTTGATAAATACATGATCTTTTTTATCGTTTTTCCTCATTCTCTGAATAACCCGGGTTTTCGTCAACCCGGATCACCCCCGGCCACAGTTGATTCAGGTTAACGAGGTTCTTCTGTCCTAGAAACAGGAAAGTTTTGTAGTGTTCTGGTTCACTATACTCAATTCATCGTAAGGAAGATATTTCGGGTAAACACGCTGCATCTGTAGAAGTGCGTGTAGATACGACACACTAATAACCGAGCTCAACTTCCAGCTCTCCTTATCCCGCAGCATCGCTGCCCCTACTCTCACTGGGATCCACTAGTCGATGCACAGTGGATCCCAGGGAGAGTAGGGACAGCGATGCTGCGGGATAAGGAGAGCTGGAAGTTAGCCGCTCAATTTGGGGAGAGGGTGGTAGGGAGACAACGGAGGAAGGAGACATATGGAGATCAGCGGGATCGCCCTCTTTCACAGTGAATCAATCCTGTCCCAACCTCAGTAGGTAAGGTAGGCACACTAATTTTCTGAGCTGGTGATGAAAGAGATGAATGAAAGTGAGAGGGTGAGTGTTGGTCGGTGACAGCGAGAGGGGAATTAGGATACGGTTCCCTTTCACGCCCCGCTGACAGTATGTAAACTTTTTAACCCGACATTTCCCTTGTACTTTTACATAAAAAGTTTTGAGGGAGGTGGAGGGTTGTTTGCTGATGTCGGATCAAGTGGCCAGGCGGCGGGTTTTTGGTTGGTAGGCGGTTGCAGCCTCCTTGGGGCTGGACGAGGACGTCTCAATTGAGTCCAACACTACTTCCCCCATCGTGGGGGAGTGGAGTGAACGTGAGTTTTTCTCGCCGCCTCGGATAAAAAAAAATAAAATAAAAAAATAACCGAGCCCAGTCATCCCCAACTAACGGAAGGTTGTAAATCAGATGCGCTGAAAAAAGCCGAATGACTCATTAGATTTTCTTCTGTAATAACAACACGATCGCATCCGTTTATTTTCAGTTTTTTGTTAATATTGTCTAAGTGTTGACCTTAGTTTGTTCCGTATGTGGTAATCTATTGTTATTTTTTTGTGGAGTGCGAATGCGTGTGTACTTTTATTTTATCTACTTAAAGTCTTATAATTTTTTTTGTTGAATTGTAATGCCTGACGTATCAGAATCTTCTGTTACCAAGCACCGAAAAGGAAAGTATTTAAGAAGTGGCAAAGACAATCCTGTTTAATTTGTTTATAAGTTGTTAGAAAAAAAATTCAACATTTTGTCGTAGCTGAAGTGATAAAACGTACTTCTGAACTAAGTGGGGTATCAGTGAGTAGTATAAATAAAATGAGAACCGAGAAGGAAATAACTGTAAAATTACAAACGCCTATTCTGATATATAATTCTGTACATAGCGCGTACAAGCGCGCGTGTACAAGCGCGTATAAGTTACCATTGTGACGTTTTCATTAAAAGTGTCATATATTTTTCTGAGCCACCCGGTGTAGCAGCTGATTCGATAACCGCTGTTTGTTTACACAACATACCTTTCTTACGATGAACCGAGTGTACACCTTATATTCAATTTAATTTATTAATAAATTATAAGATTTGACCGCCTCCGTAGTGTAGTGGTTAGCGTGTTAGTCTGCCACGCGGAGGTCCCGGGTTCGATTCCCGGCCAGGGTCTGGAAATTTTCACGTGTCAAATCCCACAGTTAATGTTTCATAACCCACCGTAGTCGCTAGTAACCAAGCAGATGATGCGACTTGAAATTAAAAAAAAAATCATAAGATTTTGATTCTTGTACTTTTTTTTTATATTTTGTATACTTAATTTTTTGAGTTGGTGTTTACCTTATATTTAGAGGAAGGATTATATTATTATGATGATTATAAATATTTAGGATTTTATATTATTTTTGAAATACAGTATTTTTATTTAAGTTTAAATTTAAATAATATTATTATGACATCCTTAAGCTACTTTTTAAAAAATAAACAAATATTACAATTTAAAATTTTTAAAATATATTTATAAAATACGAATGAAGTTGGAGAAGTAGAAAGGATTGAAAAAATAGAAAGGAGGATAGTCAGAAAATCCATAAACACAAAAACATAGTAGAAGGACAGTGGAGGATAATCTCAAATTAAGAAGTATATAAGATAACAACCCTGGTTACAAATTTCTTCAGGAAAAAAGAATTTCATTCTTGGTGCACCTACTTAGAGTCGAAAACACCAGACTTGCTAAAAAAATATTCAACTTTTTCTGGGAAAGAACAAAAACCGAAATGGATAAAAAAGTCCAACAGGACATAGAAGAGTTGAGAATTTCAAGGGAGGATCTGATTACAAAATCTGGAAAATACGGCAAGCTAATTAAGACTAATATGATAATATTTGAGCCTAAAACTAGAAAGGAATTTAACAGGGTGTATTCGGATGAGGACAGGCGCCAAAGGTTTGAACGGCTAAAAAAGATATGAGCGAAAAGGAAAGAAACAAGAATCAAACAACTTGCAACACGCTTCGGAAATAAGAAGAACCGATTACAGAATGAACTGGCCCAGAAATTGGACTAAAGTATCCTATGAGCTCGTAAAAGCAAAAAAAGAAGAAAATTATTTAAGGTCAGGTGACCTTTATGTAGGAGATCATCATGTATAATAGGATGATCTGCTACAGCTTGAAGTGAAACCGGGAAAACCGTGAAAAGCAATAAACTAATTTATTTAATGTACTCTACTGACGATTGGTAGTAATGTTAAAAATGATGTAATAATAGTGGAATTACAACCTAAAGAGTGTTTTAGTTAAAACAAACTAATCGCGATAACATACATAATAAGATCGCGATACATAATAAGATGTTAATGTATCATTTGATTGGAAAATGAACTAGACTGAATTACTTGAAAGAAATAAAGTTTTATAATGAATATTAAATAAACGAAAGCAATAAAATGAACTAGAAAGAACGGTTTCCAAAAAGAATGGAGTTGTAAAAGAATAAATGGTAATAGGAACGTTTGAGTGGTAAGTGTTATTCAGTGAGATGGTTGTGTTAGTATCTGATGGAGCTGATGTTTAAAAAGGGTGTCAGTTGTAGGAAGGGAAGTGATACGAAAAGTGGCTTTCACTTAGAATTTAGAATTCTGATGAATATACATAAAGTAACGACTAACTATGAAGAAAAGGTCTTTATAGGAACGATGTCACCAATGCTATTTCTTGTCAACTCAGTATTACCGAACTACATTTGATTTTCCTGTTTTTCAAACTTATTCATTTTACATTTTAAACTACTCACATTACATTACTATTTTAATATTATTTAAATTCACTTTTTGACTTAGTATTTTATGAATGCACAGTTTAACTATTTCTTACCAGAATGTAGAAATTTGTTAAAATTAAACTTGTAAATTTTAATTTGTCATCAATATTCTTTAAATAGGCATAGTTAAAACTATTTTTTCTGAAGTATTTCTATTCAATAAATAGGGATTTAGAAATGATACGTATTAACAGTTTTTACTTTCTCCTGCCTATATGAATTTATAGGACTTCTCATTTACCATTTGTATAACCTGAAAATAAATTATTCTATGTAATATGAAATGATCATTCGTTAAAAGTCAGTGCAAACTGAAATTAATTTCAGAACAATCGCCTGTTTGAAAATTGTGTATTTAATTCACCTGCAACATAATTATATTGCAGGTAATGTAAAACATTTCTCTTGGGTAATGTTCTTTATATTATTTGCAAATGCATTCTTGTAGTCTTTGATTTGTCCCCTAAAAGAAATCAACTTAGGATTGACAGAGTGCGGAGTAGGATCAAAGCTGGGTTTTGCTTCTTTTTTCACTGTAGGCTAATACATCATATAGTATTCCTTTTACAACGAAATCCCTGCGTATCAATGAAATCTATTTGAAAACAATTTCTTTAAAATAACAGAAATGAGAGCTTCTAAACAGGAATAAAATTCTAATAAAATAATAAAATTAATAGGTAAATTAAATAATCTGAATATTTTATTGTAATGTGATAAAATAAATTAGGTGAACCTCTGTGGGAAACCCGCCAAAAGTGTAAATTTATTTTTATAGAACGTCTCCTGCCTCTTGGTCTTCCTCTTATTGAACGACTATCCATTAATTTCCTGATTAATTTCCTAATGGCAATCGTTTTTAAAAAGAATCGAAAAATATAATAGCTCTGAAAAGAGCTGTTAAAAGCAAAAGCAAAATGTAGCAGAACTCACTGTACACTACTCAAAGTAACAGCAACCACGTTGGAAAGTCCAAAGCGATGTGTCAGCACCAATGCGTTGGTATGCTTTAGTTCAATGAACTTGCCCCCTCAAACCTGAAATAGCTGTGCGAGATGTGGGACGGATAGATAAATATATATATATATATATATATATATATATATGTATATGCGTAAGGTAGTGCTGCATTCGGAAACAAAGACGCATCGCTTACCGTATCTCGTTCTTATTAACTTTGCGTATTATTATCTCTATCTTAGACCTCCTATTTTACGGTCATAAATCAAAATATATATGATTTTGATTAGTTTTCTGCAAATCTACTCAAACAGACGATTCATTTGAGCCCACTTCGGGGAAAATCGGTGAAGGTTTAGGTGGTTAAAATCGTGTTGAAAAAAACCCTGCTCACTTCTAATATATAAATAGTAATTAAAGTATAGTTAAAGAAGAAAAAATACTAAGTGATTACATGTGATACATTGTTGGTCCCAACCTGGCCTAACCTAACAAAAAAAAAATTATTAAATACACTATAAAGAAATGGAGGTAAGCCTGTTTCCGATACCCAGGTTTATGTGAAATAATAGATAAATTCATTAAAAACAAACCAAAGTTCTAAAAAAATTAAATAATGTGATCAGATTAAAAACATTTTTAATCCCTAATGTGTGTACGTTGCAATCTGTTCAATTGAAGAACAATAAGCAACCCCATGACTCAATGAGATGAGGATGAAATGCATGACGTGTAAATGAGGTTTAGTCTTGTACAGACTCAGGCTGACCATTCCTGAAAAGTATGGTAAATTGAACCCCAACAATCAAAGTACACCAGTAACCACTATTTATTATTCAAATCCGTATAAAAGTACCTTTACTAGGATTTGAACCACGAACCTTTTTCTCCAAATACCAACTGTTAAATATGTGTTTACGTTGCGATCTGTTCAATTTAAAAACAATAAGCAAATCAACGATCTAATTGAAAAGTAAGGTGTGTGGTGTGGTGTGTGAGTTGAATGATGTGTACGACTTGTAAATGACGAGTAGTTTTGTACAGACTAAGACCGACTATTCTTAAAAGTATAATAATTACTTGAACCCCATCCATCAAAGTTACACCGATAACCACCGTCTAGTATTAAAATCCGTATAAAAGTACCGACCTTTACTAGGATTTGAACCAAGGAACTATCGTCTCAAAATCAGCTGTTAAACATGTGATTCACGGTGACGACTTTACCACTTAATCAACCTGGTGGATTATTTGAATATGTAACGCAAATTAAAATAAAATAACACTGTGGATGTTCAGGTGATCATTTACAGTGGTTGAACGTTCGTACTTGAGTGACAATAGAAAACTAGAATAAAAAATACATGTGTAAAAACAATATTGTACATTTTTTAAACTTTGTAAAACATTTTCGACAAATGTCGTAAACTAAGTTTTACGTTTACAATACTGTTCCAGTGGTAACTGTCATAATCCATGTTTTCCCATTATGTACTACATTCAACTGACCTAATTTGTATTCTTAGAATTTTGTTAAACATTTCATCACATTTTTAAAACAAATATACCATTTTGATATGACACTGTTGAAATAATATTCTAACTTTGAATTAAAAAAATAAAATGGTAAAATACTGACGTGATAATTTCAACTGCCATTTAATATTTTCCAATTTACGTTGGCTATATTTGTTTATATTTGTAGCCTACAGCTGTATTTGAATTCTGTTGTAAGCCGTACCATGTAATTATTATAGTTTGGAAAAATCATTGGCTAATTCTAATTTTATAGATTTATTTATGACTGGCAGAAACACAGAATATAGTATTTTCCCGTTTTATTTTATAATTGTGTAATAATGAATATAAATATTTCATTATACCTTAACAAACTAGAGACTGCAGATATAGGGGCGGAGCATAGTGACCTAGACCACAGCACAGAGCCAATTGAATTTCGTTAATCGTATCCTGCGTTGTCACGTTGTGGTCTCACTGTGGATGATAGCCTAACAAAAAGTCAGCTGGAGTTCGGTGGAATAGAGTGTGACTTAGCGAAGGAGCAACCTCATACCCGACCTTGGCTGTTATTGGCTAGATCTCATCTGCAGTCTTTATTCCGTTGGGGTATAGTGTATCATATAGTATTCTGTAGGCATACACTAGGAATTGCGCTCGCACCTTGCGCAGGCTGATTCCGACCGCAATTTGCAAAAAGTTCGATGTAAATGCAGTAAAATACTCCAAATGATTGCAGTAATAAAATGGTAATGTAAGCCTATAAGGTAAAAATCTCTTTCATGAGAAAAGTCTCATGGATGGTGGTAATTTTTAAAAAGGCTTACCTTTGACTTATAGCAAATACCATTAGTGATTTCTGAATCTACTCATTAAGAGGAATCAAATGACACTATTTTTGTTTCCAAATTCCGATTTTGATTCCGTGATTTCCAGTTTCGGGGCACTTCCGGTTGAAACCGGAACTTCAAACCCAATCCAGACTCACTAACTTTTTGTCTAGATTACGAATCTGGAAACCGTTTGTTCCTATCTCTTTTAGTTTCTGACTTTGATTACTTGACTTCCGGTTTTCGGCTACTTTCGGTCAAAACCAAAAGTTTAACAATTGGGTGACAATTTTTTAAATTGTCATCTATTACTTTGTTTTGTCCGTCCGTTACACCCAGATATCAGAAACTACATGAGATTGTAACAAACGCTTTCCGCATTTGTAATCTAGACAAAAAGTTAGTGGGCCTGAATTGGGTTTGAAGTTCCGGTTTTAACTGAAAGTGGCCCAAAATCGGAAGTCAAGAAATCAATTTTGGAGTTTGGAAACAAGTGTTATTCGGTTCCTCTTAAAGAGAAGGTACAGAAATTATTAGGTTTGAAGTTACGGTTTCGACCGGAAGTGGCCCAAAACTGGAAGTCAAAAATTTTTTTTATCCCTAATGTGTGTACGTTGCAATCTGTTCAATTCAGAACAATAAGCAACCCCAAGACCTAATGAGATGAGGATGATGTATGAAGTGTAAATGAGGTGAAGTCTTGTACAAATCCTGGCCGAACATTCCTGAGAGAGTATGGTTAATTGAACCCCAACCATCAAAGAACACCGGTAACCAGTCTAGTATTTAAATCCTTATAAAAGTAACTACTTTTACTAGGATTTGAACAAGGAAACTTCGTCTTTGAAAATCAGCTGTTAAACAGCTGACTCACGGCGACGACTTTACCTCTAGACCAACCTGGTGGGTAGTCAAAAAAATTAAAGTCGGATTCGGAAACAAATATCATTCGATTCCTCTTAAAGAGTAGATATAGAAATCACAAATGGTTTTCGCTATAAGTTAAAGGTTGTTGTTGTTTAGGTCATCAGCCGAAAAGCTGGTTTGAACCTCTAGAGGTTTTACTAAGTAAAACGAGGAGTGAGGTGGTTTACCATTGCCTTCCTCACTGATTGGAAAAGTACACTTATCAGCATGCCAGGCCCTCTGAAAAGCACATATTTTCCACTCTGCAAATGACACCTTCACTTCATTCACCACAGGGTCTGGCTGTATAATGAAATTCATTACTTTCAGAGGAGATAACTCTGATTAGTGTCTTTTACACCTCTACCTCTTCTGTTCTTAAATGATTCAGTCATTTAATTGGCTGATCATGTGATAAGAAACAGAACTATTTATTTTAGCCCTGCAACTAACAGATGGGGTGTAAACAATTTGACACTCCACCCGTCTGTTATGGGCAGAAGTTAAATGTAAGCCTTATTAAAAATTGCCACCAGCCATGAGACGCGTCATCTCATAAAAGGGATTTTATAACTTCCATCTTATTTGGGCGGCCAAGAATGTTTAATATCCACAATTATACGATAGTTTTAATATAACTGAGTACAGTGAGAATAATAATCGTACTTCGTTCAATTTGAATTCCTGTATCAGTACCCGGTACTAAAAGCATCAGGTACTTTGTAACAGAGTCATTTAGTATTCGTACCAATTTGTATGAGGAACAGAAAAATCCTATTGTGACTCAAATCTAGATTTTATTTCAATGAATTTTCTAGGAACTGAATTCAATTAAAAACACAATATCTGATTTAAATAATTAACGGTCTTGTATAATGTCTATTAGTGAATTCTATAAATTAGTTTGTTCCGATGTTAGTCGTTATAATTTTTGGCTTTTCTTTTAATATTTGTTATAACTTTATAACTATACATCTTGTATATTTGAATAATTTATAAGATTTTTATGTTCTTTCGTAATGTACGGTATAATAATTCCATTCGGAAATGTCATATAAAACTATTTCAAGGTCCGATTCTTTCCTTCCCGTTCTTATATAACTGTCTAGAAGTCTTTAGATTCGTTGTTAAAAACCTGCTGACGCAATCCGTTTAATTTGTCATGATTCCTATAATTTTGTCTGACAGATATACCGCCCGTCTGGATTAGGGTGAGGTTTGGCAACAAAGCTACCCCGCTGAGAAGGTGGATGGAAAAATATAAGTTAGGGTAAGCCTGACGGGAGATGCTCAGCACGTGCTTTTCTCCTCATCCCACTTTCCTATTTTTACTACCAGTACTACTGACTTTCCTTTTTCTCCTCCTCACCTTTCACCCGTTCTTCTACAATTCTGTTACCGATCCTATGTTCTTCTGCTACTTCTCAGACTAACTGCAAATGCTATTATCTACTCGTAGGTAGCTTTCAGTGTTCATACCGATGCGTTTCACTTTGTTTCCGTGTTCGGAAATTACTGAAAAGTCATACTTGATGAGTGTAATAATTACACTTACAGCAACTTAAAATAAACTACTCGAGAACATTACTTTCGTTTAATTAACTTTCAATTACAAATATACGATCTTCAAGAAAAAAATCTGGTGTGAAACACTCACACAACTTTCTCTTGCCAATGTAAATAATTAACAATATAACCTAACATTAGTAATAAAAAATTAGAAGTAAACAAAAAACTAACCTTAAAAAACCTAACCTTATTTTAATCATGAGTGAATGATGCAAAATGAAAATCAACCCAAGTTTGGCTTAAAAATACGGAAAATCGCTTTTTCACGCTAAACTAGGCTCTGTAAGGAAAAATGCTCCAAAGAAAAGTTGTAGATTTTTTAATTTCCTATAAATTTGATTATATATACTTTTGTCGTAAAGTTCATGTTTTTTTAAAAGAAATCGATTTTTTACACGTTTTTGTGAGAAAAATAAACAGAAAATCGCTAATTACCTATAATATAATTACCTATAACGCTAATATATGGTTGTAAACTGCCTATTATTTGCCGATGACCTGATAGTGCTGCAGGAGAATGAGGATGGCCTGCAGAGAGCACTTTTCATGCTGAATAAACTCTGCAAAGAATATAAGTTTACAGTTTCGACAAAGAAGTTTCGACAAGAAGACCAAGAGTAATGGCATTGGGGGGGGGGAGGGGAGCTAGCTAGAAGCAAAATTGTTATAATTATCAGACGCTGTAGCTGGATCTTCTTGAATTGATTAAACAGCAGTATCGTCTGCAAAAGTGGTTGTAAAGATGTTTTTATCTGTATGTAAATCGGCAGTATGTAAATTGTACAGGAACGGAGCAAGAATACTGCCTTGTGGAACTCTGTGTAGATAGGATGTTAATTTGTTTCAGCTGTTTGGAACTTAACTGATAAGTAACGGTCTATTAAAAATAATATCAGTAGGTAATAAAAAAAAGAATTAGAAATATTTTGCTTTAGTTCAAATAACAAACCAGTATCTCATACTTTTTAGAAAGCTTGATGTATGTCAAGGAATGCAAATGAACAGAACTTCTTTTATTTTAAAGCTTTGTTAACGTTGCGTACAATCCTATTTACTTAATCTATCGTAGAATGACCTAGTATAAACCCAAATTGATGACACGGAATCAAATTGTTAAATTCCATTAATTTAATAAGCACTTTAATATTATTTGCTCCAGGATTTTTGATAAGATTGATAGTAAAGTAATAGTGCGATAAGATGAAACGTCATGTAGTGGTTTACCAGGTTTTGGTTACAATTATCTGACCAATTTTCCACTGATCGGGAAAGTAGCCTAGTTTAGGAGTAGCGTTAAAAATAATACTTAAAGTCTTAAAGCCTTCATGGGAAGCTCCTTAAGAATGTTAGCAGTGATTTGATTGAAATCTGAAGCTGTGTTAGAGCTGATGTTTTGAGTTAATTTCTTCAACTCAGTCGCTTCCATAGGACTAATATTAATAATTCCATTTTGAACGGTGGTACATGTTTCTCCGTTCCAAATATAATAATTCGAGTATCAACGTTCCAGTAATTGAATGCCAAAATTTTGAAATATTTTTTAATTGTAATTAGTCTTAGATTAACGAATAATTTTTTTCAATCGTAAACTACCTAACGATTAAGGTTAACAAAAGAAAACCCGTGCCTATTTCATTGTTACCCAGGTATACAAGTTATTCTTCTTAAAGTAAATACGACTTGCACAGATTTCAGCGGGTTAACTTTCATTCTTGAATAGTAATGTGACAAAAATAACAATATATTTTTTAAAAAAGTGTGAAAACTGTCAAATGGGCTGTTCTCGGTATAAAAGTGTTACGAAATTATTAAATTATACTTAAAAAAATCTTATGGTTATTATTATTTTCTACAATAAAATGAGAGAATTCTAAAAATGAAAACTTTTGCCTAAACCATTGTGATTTAGAAAACTATTGTAGTTTTAAAGAAATAAATTTCCAAAATCAAAACTCTCGGTTTTTTGTAGTTTGGATACAAAATGATTTTTTCCTGTAACAACCACGAAAAGAAGGTAAACATTTCACATAATAATACTTAATGAAATAATCTTGGAAATGTTTCACGGAAGTGAAGATTTTTGAAAAATTAATTAAACAGATATAAGAAGAAAGTTGAAATAATAGAACGGAGTAGCGTACGCAACGTAAGATAAGGTAGTCATTTAGTAAGCAACTCTACTCCATTATAATAAGCGGTTTATATAACAAAGCTTTGTAAATAAAATCATCTTCAATTAATTATTTAATATAATCAGTCAGTGCTTCTCTACAGAACACTAGTACTATTACGAACGTGAACGCGAGCGACTTAATCTTAACGCTACAGTTACGGGGTACTGTTGTACACTATACAAGTGTGTACCTCCGAGTGGGTTTCACAACTCATTAATGTTCCAATCCATTACTGGCCGATCCCATCTTTCACTCATTCTATCTCTCTTAAACAACTACCTCATCTCTCAAGTTCCCTCTTATCACTCTCTCTCTTTTCCTTACTCTATCGCAACCGTTCTAAATTCTCTTCTTCTCTTCTCTGCGTCGGCTAATCTCTCAATTTACTGAACTTAGAATTACAAGGATAGTTAACCGTGTGATTTCTCTCCTTATACTCCAATAAATGCCACCCTCTATTATTAATTGTATTTTATTGCAGTTAATTGCCCTTTCAATTGCTACACATAGTAATCAATTAAATCAGTTAACTTGATTTTTTAAAAATAAATTTTAAATTGAGTCATGTTTCACACAAAAACCCACCAAACTTCATAAAACGAACCCACTAATAGCCTACATTACAGAAAACAAACTGTCACCGAATGGCGACATTAAGTGGCGAGTCAAAACCTTTAATTTTTTTGTGGCCGTGAAAAGGGCCGTTTAAGCGGTAGTCGTCTTGATGAGAAGCGTCGGTCGTAGTCATCGTGACGGTCGAGGAGCTGGGCGACAAGGCGTGTCGTCGTCCAGTGGAGACATCATCTTCTTCCCTCGCAGTAGTGCGTCGGTGGCTGCTTCGTTGGTCCGGTCGACGGCTTACGGTGACGGGTCTGAGAGCGGAAGCATCATCTTCTCTCTTACGGGGTCGTCGATTAGTCTTCGCTGGAGTCCAGCAGCCGTGTGCTGAAGGTAGATGTCTTGTCGATGCTGTCTGGATCGGAATTGAATCTCTCTGTTGAGTGTAGCGCTCTTTATATAGTTGCCGAGAGCGTTGTGGTAGAGGGCGGTTACTGGCTCGGCCTTGATGACAAAGGCCTCTGTCGGTGTGCAGCCGAAAGGTTTGTCTGTACGCCAAAGGGCCTACCGTCCAAGGGCCGGGAGAAGTATTGAAGGCCGGCAATACAGCAAATGATTAATTAGAAGTGGTGGCGGTGACAAAACATTTATTTCTTTTGAACAGTACTCCTAAAACATTATTCCAGAAACATAACTCCAAACAGGCATATCAATAGCTCTTCATTACCTGGTGTGCTACCTCCTCTAACCAGATGGTTCCTGTCTTCCTTTTCTGTCAGCAGTGCATGAGAAAAATAAATAATAAAGCTATGTCTCCTTTCTTTAACTAAATATTTAATTAATCGACTTCTAACTAATTTGACTTTCTACTAACAAAATAATCCTTAACCTATTTAAAAATATAGCCAACCTTTTTTACCGCGACGTTAATATAAAAACAAGAAATTAAAAACCCTTAAGAAATATACGAATGAATTTACCTCGAATTAAATAAGTGTCCCCTTCCTTCTTCTTTTTTTCTCTTGGTCACTCCTCGTTCTCCTAGTCTCTTCTTCAAATGCTTTTCCTTCTTAAAAACCGTTTCACTCTTAAGTCCCAAGGGAACTGATTTCAATTTCCTGGACCTAAACCAGGAAACCTCTGGTTGACAAGCCTTCCTCTCCCACCAACCATTCAACCAACCTGGAGGGCCAACGGAAAGAAAAACCACCCCAGTGATTGGCTGAAAGTTGGTAGGTGGAAAAAAGGCCCAAAAACACAAAGGGAGAAATATACTCGTCTAAACAATATCAGATGATTGACAGTTGGCTATAATTACAACTTATTGCCTATGAACTATTCTAACTTATTCTAGCAATGGGGGTTTTCCCCTTATATTTTTTATAGGGTTGTTACTGAGTAATGGAAGTTAGTTAATTAGGAATTACCATAACTTCAATTGTTTGTACAATATTGTACTTTTACAATGGTACAAGTGGTATACATTCTTATAGGTTGATCACCGTGTTGTAACGTATTAGTTTCGCACTGATACTAGTAAATATATATTGTATGTAAATATTTAAAATTTCATCTAGAGTATGTCAGGGAAGAAAACTAGAATATCAATAAATTGTGTTTGGTTTTGAAAGAGAGCATTACTAAGTGTGATACTTGTATTCAGTTACTATCGTGTATTATAGAATACTATAATACCCCAGAGAACTTCTCTGAATGGAATACAAAAGAGTTATAAAAACATTGAATAAGTGTGAATGTAAACTACCGTACGACGTATGAAAGAAGGGTAAAAATCATTCATTGTTCTTCACATATCAGGGATCACGAACGTACATCAAGCTAAAATAACGCCCAAGGGTGGATGACTTGTGCGTCATGATATCTCTGGTGGTAAGTGACTGGGTGAGTGGCGTTATTTTAAGGGTGACAGATGAGAGCCCAGTCTGTTACATCCCTTTTTAAACAACATAAAAGGGATGATTTCCTTTGATGTGACCGCTCGTCCTTTCCTGGAGTTCTAATTTGATTGCGGCTTTATTGTATACGCCCTACCAATTTTCATCCCTTATTTCCTTTCTAGTCTTATTTCATTTTATTTTACTTACCCCCTTTTCTCTTTCTGTCACTCAAATATTCATATAATATATTTTTTAGATCTTCAGATTCCTTCCTTTCCAATTAGCATGCTTTATTATTTAAGCTAGCGGCAATTATATTTAGACAATGAACACACTTCTGTTTTAGACCTCCTATTATTACTGTACTTCTATGCTCTAATTGGCGATCGTTTAGATATTGATGTTCATAATATGATATCAACATTACTACTATTTTCTAATTTGAACCACCTCAAAGGAATACATGAATCAATGAGTCACGTTTGGAAGCGTATCATGTATTCATCGGGTATTTCCTTTTATATGCTATCAAATTGCAAATTTGTATCCAGTTTCTGTTCTATAATGATTAATATCTAATAAAATACACACCTGTGTCAAATTTTTCACTGTGCACTTTGAATAATTTATATTTTATATAATTATCATAAATAAATATTGGAAGAAAATAATTAGCTATGAAGCTACACTCTAAACTTTTTAGCTTTTGGAGATATTGTTTTAGTTATCCATAACAGACAGGTGGAGTTTTAAATAATTTCTGCTAGTTTCAGGGCTACAAAAATATTCCTGTTTCTTGTCACATGGTTAGCCAATTATCTATTTATTTATGTATAATTTATAGAAGCAAAAGGTAGCTCCATTTTGCTTCAATATAACAAATAGATATAAACAACAATATTATATGGTTATTTCTATAAAAAAAAAAACAATATTATATAAAAAAGAAATAAAAATCAAAAACAGAAACCAATCAATTAAATAACTTAGAGATAATTACAATAAAAACAGAATTGATGAAAAAATCAATATTTAAAATATTAATGTTCTGTAATATATTATCAATTAACACTTAAAAATTAATATACTATAATAAAAATTATTATAATATTTATTATAACTAATAATATAACTATTAATATGACATGGTGTGGCGAGATAGAATTGTCCGTATTCTATTAGATATTGGCGTCAATGGACGAATGCTGAACTTAATAGCCAATTTTCTTAAAACTAGATACATCTGTGTAAGGGCTAACGGAACCTTCTCAAAAACATTACAGATAGAAAATGGAGTTCCACAAGGATCTGTTCTAAGTGTAACTCTGTTTTTAATTGCAATAAACGGTTTAATTCTGTCAATTTCGAAACCTATAGTCACACTGGCTTATGCTGATGATATCACTTTACTTTGTAGTGGCAAAAATATCCAGACCACACAAAAATTAATGCTACAGACTTTAAATGATTTAACGACTCTCGCATCGTCTACTGGTTTCTCTTTTTCAAAGACTAAGAGCAAGTACATAGTGTTCTCTAGAAATGTGCGATCTCACTCTAGTTTAACGTTGACTATTGGTTCTTTTTAAATAAAACGATGCAAAGAAATAAAAATTCTGGGTCTAATATTTGACGAAAGGCTAACATGGAAACCACAAATACACAAACTTAAAGCGGATTGCATGCAAAGAATGAATGTAATAAAATCCATAGCGTCTAGCAACTGGGGATCAGATAAGAAGACTTTGCTTACTACTTACCAGACACTAATACGATCAAAACTGGACTATGGTGCGCTGATTTATAACTCAGCAAAGATCAGTACTCTCAAATTATTAGACTCTATTCATTACGCCGTTCTTAGACTAGCCATAGGGGCATACCGTACAAAGCCCAGTAACAAGTATTCTAGCAGAATCCGGTGAGATGCCTCTTGATCTCAGAAGAGAAAAACTGAGTTTATCTTATGTATTCAAAAATGCCTCGTCTTTAGATAACCCTTCGAGAGATAACATTTTTACAGGTCGGTACACAAATTTATATCAAACTCGCAATTCCTTGCCGAAGCCTCTGCGCGTAAGAATATCAAAATTTTTCACAAATATCCGTTCTTTACCGCCAACTATCATCCCATCAACTTTATATGAAGACCCGCCTTGGCTGATGAAAAATCCTATTGTAGATCTAAGCCTAACAAAATACAAGAAACATGAAACAAATCCAGCCATCTTTTATACTCTCTGTCTTGAATACGTAAATAAATTTGAAAGTTTTGAGAAAATTTACACTGATGGCTCAAAAACGTCTACTGGAAGCGGGTGTGCCATGGTAATGTTAAATAAAGAGTCTTTATTTAAATTGCAAGATTGTTCCTCAGTATTCTATTGTGAGGCATGTGCAATAAAAAAAGAATTTGAAGCCATAGCTTTATCCGATCGTAAAAAATTTGTGATCTTGTCAGATTCAAGAAGTGTTTTAGATTCCCTTAGGAGTATCGAACAGGATGAACCGATACTTCAAGAGATCATTAACGTCAACCACAAAATAACTAACGACGACAAAACAATAGTTCTTCTGTGGATTCCTTCCCTCCTAGGTATCAAAGGGAACGAGACAGCCGATCGAGCAGCTAAACGCGCCACTACATGCTCCAATAGGATAAACAAGTCTTCCCATCGAGATCTGCAGAAAATGTTCAGACACAAATTTGAAATAATTTGGAACGAGTGGTGGAAGACTTTAAGGACTAACCTACACACAGTACGGACTGACATTCGAGACTTACAACCAGAAATTTTAAAAAACAGACTTGACCAAGTGACTCTTACACGACTACGAATTGGTCACACTAAACTGACACACAGTCACCTCATGACGAAACAAGACTCTGTTTACTGCAGACACTGCAACACGAAATTAACTGTCAAACATATTCTTGTAGAATGTCCTACCTTGAACACTATATGAAGACAATTTCACTTACCGGACAATTACAAAGACTGCGTTAATCACACACAGTACACAAAGACACTGGACTTTATTCAATTTTTAAATATACAAAGACAATTTTAATGCAAATAAAAGTGCAATTCATACAAAATAATTTATAATTTAAAAGTGTAAGATTCAATTGTAAATTAGTGTAAATTCAATTATGTAATTAGTGTTTTTTATATAATGGGGTCGCTAAAAACTTAGAATGTTGATGCGACCATAATAAACCAATTATAAAAAAATATCAAATATAAATAATATAAAAATTCATATTATTTATCTATTTATTTTTTAACAAAAAAAAACAAAGAAGAAACAGGACTAATCCCCTAGCTACTCTTAACGATCCGCAAAAGACCGGAACATACTCGTCTGAACTCTTCCAAGCTCATATGAAAAATCTCAACCTCGTCACTTACGCCGTTAAAAAATTTAATTATATTACTTTAAGGGAGAATGTTAATGAGTAACAGTTGTAACTCGCGAGGAAAGAAAGAATAGGCCAGTTTGACGACGATAATGGGGAATATAAAAGTGGAATTTAGATAAAAGTTTAGTAGAATCAATATTGTTATTAAAAATTTTGAGCTGAAAAATATTATATGAATGAAAAATTTAAGAACAGAAGAGGTAGAGGTGTAAAAGATATTAGTCAGAGTTATCTTATCTGAGAGTAATGTATTTCGTTATACAGCCACTTTATTCATGTGGCGAATGAAGTGTCATTTGTAGGGTGGAAAGTAAAATGTTTTTCAGAGGGCCTGGCATACTGATAACCATAATTTTCCTCTCAGTGAAGAAGGCCATTGTAAACCACCTTACTCCTCGTTTTACTTAGTAAAGCCTCTAGAGGTTCAAATGAGCCTTTCTTCGGCTGATGACTTAAACACCAACATGGTAACGGACAACATGGACGCAGAAAGAAGACTAGTGCAGTTATTAAAAGAGTATGAAAAAAAGTTGAAAAGTTTAATTAAAGGCAGAAAAAAATAATCAGTAATAAGAAAGTCAGTCAAATTAATTAAATTTAATAATGTAAACAAACTAATAAAAAAGAAAAATATTCAGGTTTCAATATTTTTTGTTTTTTATTTTATTGTAGACGAAGTATTGAAGTGTTGAGATGTTTTGTTAACAAGAACACTATAAATATATTCGAACACTTAGTTTTTGTATTCAGGGAGTCATGCAGCATGAAAATAAGTTGAAAACCGAAAATTTTTCATGTCACAAAAATTTCTCACTCTACTTATTCGAGTAAAAAAAGCGGAACAAAGTAAAAAACTTAAAAACTCATTTTAAAGGTAATTATTTATTTAGCTCAGACGAAAGAAGATAAAAATTTGTCTTATAAGGATATTAACTGATTAAATTTAGAAACAATTAATACATCTTTGTTCTGATTCGTTGACAGTTTAATCTCTGCGTTGCTCCTTCGCTCAAGTACTTTTCATAAAAAATAAACAAATTGTTTAGCTTGAAGGGTAGATTAATTGTCTCTTTCCCTTGACAGTCAGTTAATATTTTAAACAGTTTTTGAAATAAATGTTTCCATTTAAGTTTTTCTTTTTTCTAAATCATCTTTTCATTATATTTTCACTAATCATCTGCTTTCATCGTTAATTATTTAAAGGTCAATGAAAATAATCAATATTAACTACTTCATGAGAATAATGTTTAAAATCATGAATTATATTCTTACCTTACTTTCAATACTATTTTAGCATATTAAAAATATATTTATCAAATTATTTATAATGAAAATATGAAAAACCACCATACTATCAAAGAATAAGAAAGAAAACTTACCGAATGATAAGTCCTTTCGTGGTGTTACCACAAATCATCTGCTCATTATAATATTTACAATTGCACGTTTATTTTTTCAGAGATATCGACCTCTTCTCTGGATGTATGAAAATTAAAGGAATGTGGTAAGGAAAATATTTTTTCATATAAATTTTTCAAAATCGAGGTTTCTCCGTAAATAGACGTTTTCAGGTCCCCTGAGGAAAAAAGCACGTTTTACGATTAGTCTGTGTGTGCGCGTGCGTAAAAAATGTGTAAAATATCGTGAGAACTATTATAGAAAAACTCAAAAAAGTGAAACATTTCACGAATAAACTACTACTTTCAGTTGACCGATTTTGATGAAAATGTTTTAGCAGGTCCCCTAGTAGTACCTAACTTAAGTTCCAAGTTTCAACTTAGTACGATATTCCGAAATTCTTCAGCTATTTTGTTCACACACACACACACACACACGCGCGCGCGCATGCAAGTACGTACGCACGCAGGCACATACAAACAAAAAGACCAATTGCTAAAAACATGTTTATTGGATTCAGTGGGCCTGAAAATGTGTATTTCCGGTGAGATCTCGATTTTGAAAAATCGACTTGAAAACAATATTTTCCTTCCCTTTATATTCATACAGGCAAGAGAAATAAAAATGTATTCTATAGAAATATTAATAATAAATTTTGGACGTTATTATCAAAACGTGTCAACAAAATTTTTTCTGTATATTTTTTAGTACAGAAATAGAAAATCTTATCATCTCTATGTAAATTTTTTTTTAACTTTATTAATGAATTTCACAATTTTTACAGAATAAGCAATCACTGAATATGATGGTGGGTGGAAGAATTAGGTAAATTGAGCATAATACTCATGTATTCATTAAATATTAGTTTTATGAATGGAATCTTTTCTAGAATACTGCGGGACTCTCAGTAAACATTATAGTAAAACATATCTATTTTCTATAAATACAAGGTATACTTAAGAAAAAAACTTATTCTAGAGGGTTAAAAATTTTCACTAAATCCATTATTTTATATCTTAATCAGATACCGGAATTAACTGCATCAAAGTTTGCAACATTCTGAGAATTAGCGATAGTATTTTAATTCACATCATAGTTATCTGCAACTTATTCAAAAGTTTCACATCTTTTTCATCTTCTTGTTCTTTCCTTGGTATCAAGGAAAACCTTCTTACAACTTTTACATAGAATAAGTATAAAAGTTTTTATCTCTTTTTAATAGAATTCGATATTTTTAATGGATTTCAACAAAGTTTTTTCTTGTACTTTTAGGCTCCATTGATACAACTTTGGTTAGGTCGGTTGATCGTAAACTATTTGACATAGTTATAATGAGATACATAGATTCTGATGATTCACAAAATAATTTTTAAACTTCTTACAAAACTTTTTAACTTTTTTTTTGCTCTACTTTTATTCTGTTACCAGACATTAAAAGAGTTTTAAGATATTTACCAAATGAGCCAGAAATATTGAAACAGGATTTTAAATAATATTTAAATTATTTATACGATCTTAATTGTGTTTTATAAGAACGGTTGATTGATTTTAGTTTGGTTTTTGAATTTTTCAAAATATTCACATTGCTGAAAAATTTACTTTGTTAATTGAAAGTTCTTTATTATTATTATTCTTCTTCACGGATTAGGCAGTACTGCCTTGTCCGGAAACCACCTGCCCCTCGGATGACCAACATCCCTTTGACCATTTGGCTTATAATTCATTACCAATTGCACCACATTAAATGTAGATCTGTGGAAAAATTCTTTCATATGGATTTAAAAAAGAAATTAAAAAAATATTGGGCGCCAGCTCTAGCAGTAGAGCATGAGAAAATTAAATAAAAGAGACTAAATTTCTTCGCACTCAACTAAAACATTTAATGCATCAATACTGACAAAATTATCCTTAAATTACCCTAACCTATTTTAAATATAGCAAACCTTTTTCTCCCGCGACTTTATTAAAAAACAAAACTTATTAACCCCTTAATATATATATATATAAAATGAAATACCTCAAACTAAATACATCTCCTCTTTCTCCTTCTTCTTCTCGTTCTCCTGGTTACCTCTTCAATTAATTCCACTATCCTGCTTCTTTCACAACTGTTCCTAGCTGAATTCCAAATGGAACTGATTTCGGTCTCCGATTTCCCGAAATCAAGAAACCTCTGATCCACAAGCCTCTTTCTTCTACCAACCGTTCAACAACCTGGAGGGGCAAAAGGAAGGAGAATCACCCCAATGATTGGCTGTAAGTTGGCAGGTGGAAGAAAGGTCCAAAAACACAGAGGAGGAAATACACCCGCCTTATGAATAACTCCACGTATCAGACGATTGACAGTTGGCTATATTACAACTTATTGTCTAACTACTACTCTAATGTAATTTCTTCTAACAATGGGGGTTTTCCTATACAATAGTTAATGGATTTTACCTTAGTTGTGGAAGTTACATTAATTAAAAATTACCATAACTTCCATTGTTTGTACAATTGTACTTTACAACGGTACACAATCTAGGCAAACGGCTTACCTTCGTGTGTTCCAGATGACTACTCCAGTGGATTCTATACTCATTGATCTTCTTTTTCAGACTAAATATTTGCAACTCTTGCCTTATAATGTCACTTCTGATCTTGTCCTCAAGAGTGCAGCCCTTCACTGCCCGAAGAAATTTCATTTCCACAACTCTGACTTGGATTCATTCTCTGTTTGAAAACACCCATGCCTTGCTGCTATACATTATAACTGGTACCGCCATAGTATTGTAGAACTTTCGGTACGTTTCCTTTATTGCTTAGTGCTTTAGGGTTCTGTGAATTGTCCCGCAAATTTGTCTAAATCTATTAATTATATTGGTCACATCATCTTGTATAAAGGACAATGATGTGACGAAAGTTAATAATTAAATTAGATATCCTTAAGAGGATTCTGCGGCGTAAAATTTTTAAAATTTATTAAAATTGTAGTATATTATATACTGTTTGAATTAATGTCGAAAGTTTTTCCCGAGATTCTATTTTCAGATCCTTAGTAAAATGTGAAGTAATTTTCTCTGGCCTTATTTTTCTAGTCTGAAATTACTTATGGATTAACAGGAATTTTATATCAAAAGTCCTTTATTTTTTGTACACTCATATATTACATTATTCAATATTACATACTTGAATCTACTTAGGAAACTTATCCTAAAATTGTTGGAAGTTAAAGGGAAATTGAAAGAACATAAGAAAGACTTCTGGTAAATTTTTGCTGGGGTGTAGAAATAATGTGGTCGAGATCAAATTCATAACCCTGAGCGTACACAATCTTGAAGAGACAAATTTTCATGTTTCAAAATTTCGTTATTTCAGTTTTTGGTAACACCGTTGTTGTTGTTGTTTAGGTCATCAGCCGAAAGGTTAGTTTGAACCTGTAGAGGTTTTACTAAGTAAATCGAGGAGTGAGGTGGTTTACTATTGCCTTCCTCACTGAGTGGAAAAGTATGCTTATCAGCATGCCGGGCCCTCTGAAAAGCACATATTTTCCACTCTGTAAATGACACCTTCACTTCATTCACCACAGGGTCTGGCTGTATAATGAAATTCATTACTTTCAGAGGAGATAACTCTGATTAGTGTCTTTTACACCTCTACCTCTTCTGCTCTTAAATGATTCAGTCATTTAGTGGCTGACCATGTGATAAGAAACAGAACTATTTATTTTAGCCCAGCAACTAACAGATTGAGTGCAAATAATTTGACACTCCACCTGTCTGTTATGGGCAGGTAACACCGTATAGATAATTATTAATTTTTCCATAGCTGTGTAAATAAGCGACGACTAAATTACCGGAAGGAAGTACATGATCTTGTTTTAATAGTACCGTCTTGTCTGCAACCAACCAGGCGATGTGGGTCGTACTGCCCTTAAGGTGTTCTATGAGATAATACAAGCTGCTGCTATTCTCAGCACAATAGATCATAGTATATCATACGCAGTCTGCTTAGTATCCTACGGGTGAAATCTATAGATCTACCTGAGCAGCCCGTTCGTAATAACATAGTAAAGTCGGTTATTTATTTCAATAATTACTTCCTTAAAATTTGTCTTCCAATTGCTGAGAAATACTATTCCTCAGTTTTAACTGATTCCAATCATATTACAATCAAACACTTAAGTGCCTGTGTATAAAGACTTACTTAGGGTGATTCATTCACGGAGAAACGGAAATACTGTGGGTGATGAATCTCATAGAAAAATTATAAGAGATTTCATATGAATATAGGTCTAGAAATGCTTCGTTTGCATGTTGCGGCTAGCGAAAGATTTCCCCTGTATTTCAACTCATCTCATGAAATAAGGTCGTAATGAAATTTTTTTAAATTAAGTCAAAAAATGGTGGTCTCTTATGGTTGTTGACCTGAGAAAGTGAATAACACCAGAACCATATCTTCAGTTATTTTTAGAAATTTGGGGTAAACTGGAAATAAATAGGGGTAAAAATCTCTGCTTTTTACTTTCTCTTGCATGTATGAATATATAGAAAAAAAAGTATTGTTTTCATGTAGATTTTTCGAAATCGAATTTTCACCGGATATACACGTTTTCAGACCAGCTGAACCCTAAAAACTTGTTTTTAGCGATTGGTCTGTGTGTGTGTGTGTGTGTGTGTGCGCGCGCGCGCGCGTGTGAACAAAATATCTTAATTAAGAACGGAACATTGTACAAAGTTTAAACTTGGAACTTAAGTTAGTTACCACTAGAGGACCCGGCACGAACATTTTCATCAAAATCGGTCAACCGGAAGTAGTAGTTAATTTGTGTCATTTTTCATTTTTTTGCGATTTTCTCAAAAAAAGCTCCTACAATTTTTTTTTAAATCGCCTCATTTACTACGATTTTTATGCTCTACTAGATAAGGTAGACGCCATGTCTGCTGAAATTCTTGGGGAGGCTGTTCTCTTGTAGAAAAAAACGGTCTTTTTAAGATTGCAGCCTTAATATGCATTTTAGCGCAACTTATTTATACAAAAAAGTTGTAGACGCGCAACTTTTAGCACAACTTGTTTAGCGTAACTTTTTTATACAAAAAAGTTTTAGACAATTTAAAAATCTACAACGTTTACTTTAAATATTTCTTTGTATAACGCTTAGTTTAGCAGAAAAAAATCGATTTTTTCAGATTTCGGCCGTAATATCCATTTTACGATATAATGGCATATAATCAAATTTATAGGAAATTAAATGATCTACAGTTCTTACTTTAAGAATTTTTATCTACAGAGCCTAGTTTAGCTAGAAAGAGTGATTTTCCGATTTATTAAGCCGAACTGAGGTTGATTTTCATTTTGCGTCTTCCACTCATGATTAAAATTAGGTTATGTTTTTTTGAGGTTATTTTTGTTTGTTTATGTAAAATGTTCTATTACTAATGTTAGGTTATATTGTTCCATTATTTGCATTGGCAAGAGAAAGTCGTGTGAGTGTTTTACACCAGATTTTCATGTTTGTTGTACAATAACTTCGGGTTATTGGAATAAAAACATAATGGTTTTTAATAAAACTTGAAAAACGATACATCATATACTGATTGCATGCCAAATTTAGTCTACAATGAATTTAGAGGAGAAATTTCTCGATCGATTGATTTGCTATGCCGTCGCGGCAGGACAGATTTAATTTTGTTTTGATGAATTTAATGTTTACTTTTAGTTTTGCCGAAAAGTGATACTAATGTTGAATTAGTTTTTATGTATTTCAAATTTCAAGCTTTTCCGCGGATTACCTGGTATGTGTTGTGATTGCATCTGTTGTATGAACGGATTTGTGTGTCGTTTCCGTAAATAAAAGTGCGTTATGAATTTATGTCGCGTTTTTGTAATTTTTGTACCCTATGTCAGTGTTTATCAAGATTAATTAAGTCTTACTTAAGAAATATTATTTTATTGGACTAAATATATTATATCAAGTGGTATTTTATAAATTTTTATGCTTTAAAGTTTTCTACAACGTTAAAGAACTGAACGTAAATTTATCGACGTATACACATTGTATGTGTTGATATAAAAAATTCTGTTTGGTATTTTTTTGTGGTTTCGTATTTATTTTCATATTGCAGTTATATTTTATAATAAACACCAGACGTTTAATTTTCTGTACTTACAGAATACCTAATGGAAAGGTTATGTAATGAATTAATCGGACAGGTACTCGATGAATTATTTAGGTGTTTGATAAAAAGTCCTGGGACTCATTAATGGCTAGGGAATATTCCCATCCTTATTTAAACACTCGACAACGGAAAATGGTTGTAACAGAAAAATTAAAAAAATAAATAAAATGACGAGAAAAGAGTAGGTACGCGAGTGGTGTGGGATTGTAAAGGTCATGGAGTAATATTAACAGTACGAAGAAGAGAAGATTAAAATATGTTTGTGAACAACAAAAAAAAAAAAAAACGAAAATGGATGAAAGATTTAAACGTAAAATCCAGGTAAACAGGAAGTGTTTTTAAAATATATTTTTTCTAGATGGCTCATAAAAGTTCTCCTATCTTCGGTTTAATCCTCGTTGACTAATGGCATAGAAAACAACTAATTTCTTTGGTTTTTTACTCTTTGAATTTTTATTTACAGTATACTTTAAAAAACAAAGTAACTTCTTAATTTCCATAAATATTTTATTTATTTTTATTATTCTTCATTATTTAATTTATCTTTCAAATTCTTTCGTTCTGTTTAATTTTCTTTTTAAAGTATTTATGTTATTTTTATTTTTATCTGTGTTTAATATGTTACTTTTTATATTGCATCTAATAATATTTTGATGTTCTTTAATTTTATAAAGGTTAGATTATCAATAATCTTTATTTCGGTGATATATTTTAGAAAATTCTTTTAGCAATAAAAATTAATTTAATTGAATTTAGCTGGCCCGTTGATGTAGTGGTCAGCACAAACTTCTATGTTGGGGGTCCCAGGTTCGATTCCTATTCAGGCCGACCATTCCTGAGAGATTATGGTCAACTGAACCCCAACCATCAAAGTACACCGGCAACCACTTGTAGTATTCAAATCTTTATAAAAGTAACCTTTACTAGGTTTTGAATCAGGAACCTTCGTCTCCAAAAATCAGCTGTTAAAACAGCTACACTCAATCTTAACAATAAACTTTTAATTTTATTATTATTTGTCCCTAATGTGTGTACATTGCAAACTGTTCAATTGAGAACAATAAGCAACCCCATGACCCAATGAGATGAGGACGATGTGTATGACGTGTAAATGAGGTGTAGTCTGTCCAGCAGGTTTTCATCAGTAATTTTTATTTCGACGTAGTGAATTAGTGTTTAAAAATCGAAAAGTCAGAGTTGTACAAGACTAGACAGGATCAGAAATGAAGATAAAAGGCAAGAATTGGGAATTTTTCCGCTCAACGAAAAAATAAAATTGTATCGTGCCCAATGAGTCGATCATTTAAATAGAATGCCAGAAAACCGCCTAGTGTATTTTTAGTGTATTAGTGTATTTTTGCCTAGTGTAGCGAGAAGATACAAACTAGTGGGAAGTAGAGATATTAGCAGGCCGAAGAAAAGATGGGTGCTGGAGCAGGAAAAAATGCCGACCCGTGAAGAGAAGAAAAAGATGAAGACATTGAAAAGTGTATAAAACATCAACGTGACGTAAAAAGTTGAAAATCACCTATTTAATTTTAATATTTCAATGTGTACTGTTTCTACTCTTTATACATAAAATTTTTTATTCTGTGTTTTAATATTGTTGGAATTTTGGTGGGGAAAATTGGCAATTTAATATTTCAACTTACGATTATCTTGAGTGCTCCTAGTAGAAATATCCTCAGTCAGTTTATATCTTGTAAAGTTTTGTAATACAGTGTATTAAGTATTAGAATTCTTATTAGCCCAAGTTAAGTAACCAAGCGCAGTTTCAAGGAACTCGTCTGAATGTAAAGTTGGTCATTCAATCAAGGTCTGGTCTCATTAAGACTGATTACTCGAAAACTCCTTGTTTGCCGGAAACTTCAGTCAAACATTTTGGATTAAACTTGAGCCAAGTTCCGTGCTACCATACTGCTTTGCTCATTTTGTTCCAGCTAAATATTCATGAATATTCGCTGTTCACAGATGTTACATTAATTCTTGTAAAGGAAACAAAGTTTCCTTTAACATCTGCGGCTCTTATAGAAAAATATCGATAAGTATTGTTATCTTTGGTACAATAATTTCAATCTGAAACTACATATTTTCTCTTTTTAACGTTAGTGTTATTTCTAAACATTCTGTCAATGCACTGAAACTTTAATGATGACAAAATATCTGTTTTACAGTTAAATATTTCTTAGAGCTTTGTTAAATTTTATTTAATGTTAATAGTTCCGATATTAGTTTTCGTCAATATGACTTAGTGAAGTGTAAATTAATTTTAATAATGTGTAAGTATCAATAATAAAATTTAGCCACATACATATCAGTTATGTTTGATCACGTGTTTAATTTAATCTGGCTTTCTTTAAACCTCTGGACGTGTTTCGTTTATTTTTGAATTATGTGATATTAGAACAGATACATGATTGTAATTGTTATCTGTGACAAGGTATTACGGTTGTAATCCGTGTTACTCGTTTTTCTGTTTATATTATTATCATTAAATTTAAAACACAGAATTCTATAAAATCCCTGTGAATTTTAAATAGAAATTATGTTTTTTAAATACAGATTTCTACTGAACGGATTTAACACATTCAATGCTGAGCAATTATGAGGTATCTCTCTCGTCGGGGTGTTTGTGGAGCGTGTTTCTCCGCTTGCTTTATTCAGGGCATATAACTTATGTTATTAACGCTTTTGTAGATTTATTTTATTTGCGATCTATACATGGATTTATATTTGCTTATAACATAAAAGTAAACAATTGAATGTTTTTTAGGTTTATTTTTGCCTGTTATAATGTAAATGTACTTCTTGTTTGAATTTTTCCATTTACCTTTACGATTTACGCGTAATTTTTTAATGTAATTTTAAACTGCAAATAATATAATTTTAAAGTAAATCTAAAAACGTAAGCTATTTTGAATCGATACCTGCAAAGATACTAAATTCAAACTTCAATTGTAAAAGCTTCAACTGTACCCGAAAAACCCGTTAAAAAAACCTAACGAGAATACTGTCCGTGGTTATAAGACTGTATAACGAAAATTCAAAAACAAACTGCATGGTTACAAAGAAAAACCCTTTCTTAGGGCTATATAATAGCAAGAAACCGATATCCGACAGGCGGTGTTCCTCCGGAATTATTTTAAATGATAACAAAACAGAACCCGCTAGGTGAGACGGCATCCTGGACACCTACCCATGACCCGCTAGGTGAGTCTCTAGCACTGAACGTGTTAAATAATTTTTACATAGTTGGAAAGAGGACACTTCAGGATTCTACTAAAAACCGAAAATGAAAATTGGTAAAAGCCGTTCATGAAAAAAAACAACAGAAAATCACTAATTATCACTGGTCTGCATCAAAAATTCCCCTTGAACTTTAATAGGTGATCTTTATGTATTTTGACCCCCTGAATCCGAATCTGACCTCCGGTTTGCTCCATCACTCACCATTTTTAGGGGGCGGGCCACTCCCCCTTTTTCGGGAAATTTCAACTTTTTATCAGGCTGGTGTAGCTATGATATGATATTGTGCAGTTGTATCACGTTTTTATGGTTCTTCAAAGCCTACCTAACACTAAAAGA